>CM040794.1:13116618-13604118 GCA_022829025.1 Squalius cephalus
GTTTTCCGCCAAAATAAAAGCTTGATGCAGTTTGCGTCAAAATAAAAGATCATGTGCTTATCTCTTTCAAGTATAGAAATTGTTACAAAACTAATTATGAAAGTTTCCTTTATTTTTTAGTGCATTTGTTTTACAAAATATGGCTATTACTGTCATTGGATTAATATTCTAACTATTATATAGTAGGTGTAATGTAAATAGACACTGTAACTTAAAGTGGTTTGAATTTTTCTTTGTTTAATTTGCACACTGAATATGGGTTGGAGCTTTTAATTTTGAACTCTCAAAGTGCACCAGATTGATGAATTTAACATTAAAATGCACAAAATTTTCTCACGGGGGGGCATGCCCCCCAACCCCCCAACCCCCCTACCCCCCTAGAAGAACCAAGGTCCACCCACCACAGTTTTAACAAAAAATCCTGTAAGAAACACTTGTATTGCTATGCCAGAGCCGCTTATAGCTTGTTTTAGGATTCACCACTGTGGAGTATAGTTCGACTGTATTAATAAATGTCAAATTTGTACTCATTTCATCTGTAAACTCTCACTCGTTCCTATACTCACTCATTACATGGCATTAGTGGTTTTAATGAATAGGAGTTGGTATGAAGATAATTAAGGGCGTGCAAAGATGGGTGGTGTTTATGATCATATAGTGGGCCGGTCTGGGCCAAAATGCCCGGGCCGATTTTTTGTCCCAGTCCAGCCCTGCTCACACGGCCTTTAAAGACATCCATCCTATCTCGTGAAATCCCAAAAATAAATCAGATGAATAAATGTAAACAATCAAAATAAAATGGAGAACAAGCCTATCGCGACGTTTCGGTATATGTAATACCTTCTTCAGACAGGCTTGTAAATAAACGTAAACAAAAAGATAAATACAGAGAAATATATTATACAATAAGAATATATTTTATACAATATATTTTTCTAATGAATCTGTCTTAAATAGTGTTCTTTTTGAAATTCGATACTACAGAGCGATCGTCATGTCTGCACATTCAACAAGTGAAGTGTTACTGTGCGTTCACACCGGACGCGAAAATGCGTCAAAATTCGCGCCTGCCGCGTCTAGTTATACGCGTGACCACTTTGTGTGCATTCGCGCGACAAGAGCGAAATTGACGCGCGTAAAATCAAAAGTTTGAAGCGAAATTTACGCGCGTCAGAGGCGAAAGTTTCGAAACCTGTTGGCGGCCATCTTTTTTTTTAGATGTTTATCGAGCATTAGCATTAGCATTAATCGAGAGAATCACCGCTCGTATATGCTCTGGAGAGCAGACACAGCTGCGTAGGGGACATCGTGGCTGTACTCGGGTCCACCAAACCCTCCGGAGGGTTTCAGGAGTTTCACAATTTGCTCCAGGAGGTAGATTTGGTGGATCTAACGGTGAGGACGCTGACGTGGATAGCGTAGGCCGTATAAGCCTCGGCCTCGAGTGGTCGCTGCCTGACGAGCCCGCGCTGTACAGCCCGGCGCGAGGTTCACCCTCGCCCGCACCTAATCTGTGATTTATTTTTGTTTTGATAATAAATGGAGCCAGCCTTCAAAAGTGAAACCTGTCCTGTGATTTTTGTTTTTATACACTAAATTGTGTTTGTTGTCTTTACATTAGATTAATAATGTTTCATATAATCTAGAATAGATATGGAATAAATAGCATTCAATACAAAATGAGTATCTCTCATATATTGAAATCGAGTTTTATGTTTTTATTTGCTTTATTGTGCATTTTAGTCATATTACAAAATAATTTATTGAGGCCAAACATAAAATAACATTATAAACTGTCACTTCACCACGTGACAGCAGCATGCAAGCAGGCTCCTGATTGGTTAACGCGGCGCGAATTGACGCAGAAGTTCAGATTTTTCAACTCGGGCGGCAGACGCGAATTCGCGTCAAACGCGTGAATGCACAAAGAGCACTAATAAAATCATTCGCGCGTAACGCGCCAGACGCTCAATTCGCGTCATTCGCGCGAACTTGACGCGCGAATGAGGCGAATTCGCGTCTACCGCGCCGCGCTAAACGCCTCATTCGCGCCGCAGGAATTTTTTACGCGCATAACGCGTCTTTGCATTGACTTAACATTGAAATCACTCGCGCCTGACGCGCTGTTCGCGTCCGGTGTGAACGCACCATTAGAGAGTGAGCGCGCCCCTTTAAATAGACTGCCGTTGGAAAAAATACTTTTTTTCTTTTTTTTTCGAAAAACGGTTAAACTAAGCTTTAAACAGTCAAAACAAAAATCCAAGTCGGCGAACTGTTAGTAAATAAGTGAAAGGACAGATGTATAAAAGGATTTTAGTGAAAAAATGTCAAATTAAAGAGTTAACGATGTTTTAGTGTAATTAGGTCACTCTCTCCTCCGCACATGGTCGAGCAAGAGTGGAGAGACACAACAGAGTCCACGAGGAAAAATGGCGATATAAAATCGAATTATTGTTGCAAATGCATGGGAATGGTGTGTACATGTAGCCAGGGTTGTGCCTAATCATGCTGATGTGAACATATTTTTGTATCTGTGTTGGGCATGTTGTTATTCATTTTTAAAGCACTCAACTCATGGCGACGACATCGGATGACGTCACGACCATCGTTCGTCGTGTGGAATGTGGTTTTCCTCGACATGAGGGAAAATATTTATTTTAAATCAAAATATCGAGTTTTAATGCCTCAAATCATGCTATACATATCCTTAACATCTCAATCAACTAATATTCGGGTAATATGGATCATATTTTTAATTCTGGATGTTGTTTTTTAATGTGTTCCTCAGAAGGAAAATAATTAATTTAAAATCAACCAAATTAATTTTCATGCCAAAAACGGCTTATATGTGTAGTCAATGTTGTATTTAACTGATATTCAGATGGGATGAGTTATAGTTTTAACTTTAAATGTGGTTTTTGATTGTTCAAAGATGAGATATATGGGACATTCTACCAGAAACGTACATTTGCTGTCCTGGCACTACTATTGTTTTATAAAACTGGTGTAATCCACATACTTCCCAAAACTGTCATACAGTGAATAAATTTAGAGGGTTTTACAACAGAATATGTTATGTATTTGATTAAATTGTTTTTTATTTTTGTTTAAAAAACAGTTTTTAAAATTAAGAACCCCTAAAATGTACTGTCCCAGGTCAAATCTCAATTCTATACATCATATAAATAATAATTATACATTTGAAATTCATAGAAAAAACAATACCATAGCACATTTAAGATGTTATAATTTGTATTATTCGATTAAAATCTTCAGTAAAATGAATTAATAATAAATAAATTGATTTTTTAGAAATGTCCCCGGGTTTCTGTCATGCCTTGTCACACTTGCATAAAAGATTCCAAGAAAAGTGTGTGATATGTCTTTAAGGTCCCAAATCACAGGAAGTGACCTCCTTTGCCTCTCATCACACACTGACACCAACCAGAGGTAAGTTCTGTCCTTGAATTTTGTAATTTTAAGCCTTTCTGCATGTTTTTACCTGAGGTCGAGCTACTACGTCAGTTCCTGTCACGCAATAATGTCCCAGAAAATGTATGTCAATAGGTTTAGATTTGGAACAAATTAAATCTTTTGTGTAAATACTCTCTGAAATGTTGTCAGTTTTTATGCTAGCATGCTAAATAGCTGAGTCATAGCTGTTAAAATGTCTGACTGTCAGGCCCTGTCACATTTCACTGTGACAGGGCCTGACATTCTGTGACGGGGCCTGATACATTGCTTGTTTGTAGTGAATACCACAGGTAATCTTCTTGTTTCATTGCAGATGAATATGTTGACTACTGCTAACATTTGTTTATTTATTTATTTTGAATAAATGCCTAATTTCAATTCAAATTCAATTTAATTTTGATGCTGCAAACGCTCATAAATGATAGATACAAATCTCTCTTTTGTCTGCGACAAAGATGAGCTGCATTTTAAGTTGTGTTTTGTTTATAAAAAAAAAAAGAACAAATGTTTATAACTGTATATTTGCATAATAATGAGTAATCAATGAAATTCAAACAGATTCCAATGGCACCAGTTAGTGCAGCGGAGAGGCAAAGACAGTGTCGGGCCCGTCGAAATGCTGATCCAGATAGGAAGGAGAGGCATCTTCAGAAAGAGAGGGACAGATGGATGTAAGGATTTAATCATTAATGTTTGTAAAAATACATGTTTAGCTGTTTTAGTGACTGTTTTTAAATGTCTTTTTCTTGTTAGTGCTGATACAAAAAATGAAATACATCAATTTGTTATGTGTTTTTTAAAAGCTTACATAACTGAATCAGTTTAGTATTACCTGTAAGGATTTAATAGTTAATGATTTAAAGAATATATCTTGAACTCGTTTAAAAATGTGTTTTATGTGTTGCTACTTGTTCATCATTATTCAATTTTTAATTAAAAAAGATTCAACTGTTAAAAAATGGTTTTGTACAACAATATTAATTAATACAATAATACCAAAGACAAGTGTGCTGTGTGTATTGTTTCTTCTATTATACAGCTCTTAAGTTACTGATTCAATAAGGAATCTGGGTAAAGATATATGATAACATATATAGGATATATTAATGAATTTTACTTGTAGCCTACACAGGTTTAAAGTGGCTGATAATAGGCCTATTAGAGAATTAAAATACTGTTTACTTTTTAAAATCGAGACTATCTTTTCCCATTGTTAATTGTGTTTGATTAATTTTATTAATAAAGACTTATCCACTATTTAAATACAGATTTTTAGTATATTACTACAAACTAGAAAAAAAAGTTTGTTGACACAAACTTTAAGTTGGCTTGAGAAAGCCGGACCAGAGAGTTTGAAGAAGTTAAAAGTAGTTAGAAGTTTAAAGTAGTTTAAATTTTGATTGATAAATTAGTTAGAAAGAAAGAATAGTTAGAAAGAAAGAATAGTTAGAAAGAAAGAAAGAAAAAATAAAGAAAGATTAGTTAGAAAGAAAGAAAGAAAGATTAGGTAGAAAGAAAGAAAGAAAGAAAGAAAGATTAGGTAGAAAGAAAGAATGAAAGAAAAAATAAAGAAAGATTAGGTAGAAAGAAAGAAAGAAAGAAAGAAAGAAAGAAATTAGGTAGAAAGAAAGAAAGAAAGAAAGATTAGGTAGAAAGAAAGAAAGAAAGAAAAAGATTAGGTAGAAAGAAAGAATGAAAGAAAAAAGAAAGAAAGCAAGATTAGCTAGAAAGAAAGAAAGATTAGTTAGAACGAAAGAAGAAAGAAAAAAGAAAGATTAGTTAGAAAGAAAGAAAGAAAGAAAGAAAGAAAGAAAGAAAGAAAGAAAGATTAGGTAGAAAGAAAGAAAGACAGATTAGTTAGAAAGCAAGAAAGAAAGATAGAAAGAAAGATTAGTTAGAAAGAAAAGTTAGAAAGAAAGAAAGAAAGAAAGAAAGAAAGAAAGAAAGAAAGAAAGAAAGATTAGGTAGAAAGAAAGAAAGAAAAAGATTAGGTAGAAAGAAAGAATGAAAGAAAAAAGAAAGAAAGATTAGCTAGAAAGAAAGAAAGAAAGAAAGAAAGAAAGAAAGAAAAAGATTAGAAAGAGAGAAAAAGATTAGAAAGAAAGAAAGAAAGAAAGAAAGAAAGAAAAAGATTAGGTAGAAAGAAAGAAAGAAAGAAAGAAAGAGATTAGGTAGAAAGAATGAAAGAAAAAAGAAAGAAAGATTAGCTAGAAAGAAAGAAAGAAAGAAAAGAAAGAAAGATTAGTTATAAAGAAAGAAAAAAGAAAGATTAGTAAGAAAGAAAGAAAAGTAAGAAAGAAAGAAAAGTAAAAAAGAAAAAAGAAAGAAAGATTAGTTAGAACGAAAGAAGAAAGAAAAAAGAAAGATTAGTTAGAAAAAGAAAAAGAAATAAAGAAATAAATAAAGAAAGATTAGTTAGAAAGAAAGATAGATTGATTAGTTAGAAAGAAAGAAGAAATATTAGTTAGAAAGAAAGAATGAATGAATGGTGGATTAGTTAGAAAGAAAGAAAGAAAGAAAGAAAGACTAATTAGTTAGAAAGAAAGATAGATTAGTGAGAGAGAAAGAAAAAAGATTGATTAGTTAGAAAGAAAGAAAGAAAGAAAGATGGATTACTTAGAAAGAAAGATTAGATAGAAAGATAGATTAGTTAGAAAGAAAGATAGATAGATTAGTTAGAATGAAAGAAAGATAGATTACTTAGAAAGAAAGATAGATTAGTTAGAATGAAAGAAAGACAGATATATTAGTTAGAAAGAAAGATGGATTAGTTTGTTAAAAAGAAAGAAAGATGGATTATTTAGTTAAAAAGAAAGATAGATTAGTTAGTTAAAAAGAAAGATAGATAGATAGATAGATAGATAGATAGATAGATAGATAGAAAAGGTTTGAAGATAGATAGATAGATAGATAGATAGAAAAGGTTTGAAGATAGATAGATAGATAGAAAAGGTTTGAAGATAGATAGATAGATAGATAGATAGATAGATAGATAGATAGAAAAGGTTTGAAGATAGATAGATAGATAGATAGATAGATAGATAGATAGAAAAGATTTGAAGATAGATAGATAGATAGATAGATAGAAAGAAAGAAAAGGTTTAAAGATAGATAGATAGATAGATAGATAGATAGATAAAGGTTTGAAGATAGATAGATAGATAGATAGATAGATAGATAGATAGATAAAGGTTTGAAGATAGATAGATAGATAGATAGATAGATAGATAAGGTTTGAAGATAGATAGATAGATAGATAGAAAAGGTTTGAAGATAGATAGATAGATAGATAGATAGATAGATAGATAGATAGATAGATAGATTAGTTATTAGTTAGAAAGAACATAGATAGCTGAAAGCTTAATTGAGTATCAATGGCTTCTAGCAGTTTACATTAAACATAGTTCAAACAGACATGGACTTTTGGTCAATGAAAGTCTATGGGATTTTTATGATTTTTAATATTAATTTTTAAGAAAACCATAACTCAAACCAGTCTGAAAAGATATAGCACACCAAGTCAGAACAGTATGAAGGTCTGACCCGAGTTTGGAGTATGTAGCTTGAACGGTCTAGGAGGAGTTAGAGTTGAAAATTTTTGGGTCAGAAGAAGAAGAAGAAGAAGAAGAAGAAGAAGAAGAAGAAGTTTAAATAGGATTTCAGTAAGTTGGCTCTCTCAAGCCAACTTAATTATAAACATTTTGTTTTTTTTTGTTTTTCAGAGAAAATCTAAATCATTTTAATGTAATTCGGAATGCTTGATGGAAAAAATGTCAGTCCTGTCACAACATTGTCAACCCTGTCACACCACGGTCAGTCCTGTCACAAAGTATATTTTAGTCCAAAAATGGCTATTTTGATTATAACAATTATTGAAATGGGTATATAGTGATAGTAAAGACTGGATTATATATTTACAATAATGCGTTGGTAACAAACTTTACCCCAAAAGCCCCTTATTCCACAACATTATGTGAACATTTCTGGTAGAATGTCCCATATGCAAAGCTCTGATGGGGATGATAGAAGGAGTAAAATAAATAATATTTATAAGAAAGAGAATCCTTGTAGTATTTTTTATGTATGTAAGGATTCATTCTGTAAAATATTTTAATGTAAGGATCAAATATAAGTGTCCAGATAATGAAAAAGGAGACTTTTTAAGCTTTTCAATGAAATCTTTTTATTATATGATCAAAGAACACAAAATATATCAATGAAATATTTATTCATTTATTCATCATATTTATATGTATGTGTATATTTACTAATACATTCCCTTCTCATGTCAGAAAAAAAACAGGTTTTGTTCTGATGAATCTTTTTAATAAAAATAAATAGGGCCTACATGAAATCTTTTTTAATCACATTAACTTCACTTTTTGAGTCATATTTATTATATTTCTGTTTGTGCATACAAACAACAACATTCCTTTGTCTTCAATCAGTGCTTATAAACAACTTGCATACAAACAACTATTTTGTTGCTGTATATAAAATTATTTATTGAATATTTTCCAACACACTGCTCTATTTTACTGCAACCCAAAGACTCTAGTACCTTTCATGATTTTACACGTAAGGGATAATCCACGGCTAGCCATGCATTAAAGCAGCCATTCTCAAACTGTGGTCCGCGGACCACTAGTGGTCCGTGAGGGTACTGCAGGTGGTCCGTGGAAAGGCAAAATAAAATATAAAATAATATTTTTTTTTACCTTCATTTTACCAGGAAATTCCCATTTAAAAAAAGAAAAGTAAAAAGAATATGTAGGCCTATATTGATATAACATTTTAATTAAATTGTCAAGTTATTGTGTGATTACTAAAATAGCCTAGTTGTGTTCGGCCGTGACATTCAAGTTCAGTGCCGTTAGAACCACAACATTGGTTTGGTGGATAGCAACAGGTTCTCTGAAGAGAAAAGGGCAGAGGCAAATATGTTCTCATTATCACATCACACGCATAGCCTTTAATGGTGCGTTCACACCGGACGAAATTTCGCTTCAAACTTTTGTTTTTACGCGCGTCAATTTAGCTCTTGATGCGCGAATTGATACAAAGTGGTCAAGCGTATCACTAGACGCGGCAGGCGCGAATTTCACATAATAGCTTTTTGAATTTGACGCGCTATTCGCGTCTGGTGTGTGAACGCAGTCGCACAGTTAGGCATAGGCAGTTTATATGAAACGAAATGTTTATAAATGGAATGAATAAGGCCTGTTATTATTTTATTTTCCAGTTAGTTTCTTGATCTCGCGTTTCTGAAATGTTTTGCAGATGTGCTGTTAAGTGGACAAACTTTTTGAGGACTTGTAAAACTCGGAAGATTAATAATCCCCTAAAATCGCCAACGGTTTTGAAATGTTGACTATATTCCAGTGTTCTTATTACTGTATAGATTTCATACTACATTGCTATGGAAATAAGCCTGTTGTTCAAATGAACCTGATTATGCCCTTGGGCGCTTGAGTAGCCTAAATAAATAAATTAACCCCCTGAGGTCGGCTATCGCGCCGGCGCGATAGGCTAGTTTTTTTCCGTATGAGTGCAAAAAAATAATAAAATAAAAATATTAATTTTTATCTTATATGCTTGTGTTATACATCAATCTATCCTGTTAAGTGTGTATTATTTTTGTGTACACTCACAATAAAAACAAAGTGTTGTGCTTTTCGCCAAATAAAGAAAAATAAACACGAAGCGAGTTCTGCCTTCTCTCTGTCCGTGTAGTCCATTCTGAAACGCGTCCGAAAATGAATCATAACTCAGCGAATACTTCTCACACAGGCACGTGAGATATGTCTTTATGAAGCTTGAAATCTCCTCTTTTAAATGAAGTAATTTATATAAAAAACAAATGTTTTCAACTCATGTAATCCGTTTGAAAGCAAGGAGAGGTACCGTTTTTCCTTCTACCTCATTATCTCTATAATCAGCTGCGGCCGCCCCGCCCCCGGCGCGATTCACATGTAAATCGTTAGATGATCTAGTATGCAGCGCACCCGCCCCCCGATCAATGCCATAAAAAGTTTCTTCATCAGACTTACTGATAGTTCATCGCGTTTTGAGTATGACACGCTTCTCCGGTAATAAAGACTCCCTTCAGATGATTCTGGACGGCGAGGAAGAATGCACCTTTTCCTCAGAGGAAGATTGTAACTCAGACGGCGAACGGCAGCATTTTGAAGAGCGAATTCCGCCGAGAACACAATTTCGGAGTAAGTTTTACTTAAAAGTCTTTTGTCTTTTATTTTTCGTGTTCGCATTTATGAGGAAAAAACAATATTACGTGACAGTTCTCCATTATGGACGTGAGCGCTCTAAAAAAATCACTAAAAGACTTTCAAACTTTCACAGAGACCTCAAAACAGAAAGTACAAATCCTTTCTTTAAAACGAATTTCGTTTTGTATCAATTGTATCTTACTTTTAATAATTTTTTCATTAACAAATTTCCTGGATTTAAACTGCAAATTAACATTTATATTTCTTATAATAAAAATGAAAGACCTATGTTACAGACATATGAAAGACAACATTTCGTTGATTAGTTTTGGATAGATTATACATTTTTAATGTAAAATATCTGCCACCTCAAATAAGCTTTTGTTTGCCAATATTTGCTTATGTTAAATATAATATGTTTTGTCAAAAATAAAGTTATCAAATAATCAATCAAATCCTTAACTTTGAAATATGTATGATAAAATGTATACTTTAGTTTTTACAAAGAAAGATTACACTTGAATTGTTGTTGTAATTGTAACCTTTTTAATAAAAAAATATATTTACAAGGTAGATGTAAACAAACTATTAAAAGGTAAATATAAGCCTTTTCTTTAAATAACTTTTATTGTGTTTTATTATTGACAAATTTGGGGAGAGCATAAATATTCCAAAACTGAAAATACAGTATGAGAATTAACTGCACAATTACTAGACATGTTTTCCTTGGATATTATAGGCCAAATTGCAAGCACAATATGAGGAAAAATAAAAAAGAATTGAGATGCTTCCAACTGTTGCTCTTGCATTCTTGTGGCTCAGTGACTCACCTGAATGAATGGCTAATTAAGTATGCAGGCCCCATTGTCTCCTCAGGTGTGAACCACTATACAGATGTGGCCTTTAAAAATGCGCGTCTCAGAGAAAAGAATGCCACAAGCACTTCCGAAATTCTGCGGGATCGTGCAGAAGGGGGATTAGGTGTTGGACGCAGGAAATACTAAAACCTGTAGATGGCAGTCGTGTTTCATGTGGCCATACTGAGTTGACGAAGTATGACGAATACAATGTTTTCTTTTGCCAGTTACATAAACAGTCACATATTCTTCATAAAAATCCGACTCAAACGCGCATCATTTGTCTTATTTTTTTTTTTCCTGTGTACTTACAGTAGAAGAGACGTGATGTAGGCTATGATAACTGAGTCTTATAACACAATAATTTGCGAAGACCTTTAAAGAGACCGAGATCATTTGCGCAATATCATTATCTAATTTTACATTTAGTTCATTTTTGCATCTTAACGTTTTAAATAGTTTTAACATGGTTGTAATGCGCTTTTCTGCATTACACACAGTACTTTTTATACTATCATGTTTCCCTTATAGGCGTCGATTTCGGTGGGGACGGTGGGTACGCACCCACCAGATTTCGTCATGAGTCATTTTGTACCCACCACTTTTAACTTCAGTCCATATTAATTTGACTTTTGGTTTACCGTTTTCAGTGGTTATGAGGAGCTTAATTAATTTAACCTGAGATGTGCGTTATATCGCTTTTTGATCATTCTTTGTGTTGTCGAATTTTGACACAGTTTCATTATTTGTTCATAATAATTTGATTCATAATTATGTCATTTTTTTCTAAAAGTAAAAAAAACAACGTTTTTTCTAAAAGCAATATTCTAAAGAGATACAAAGACATTGTACGTGTATACCCACCAGATTTCGTCATGAGTCATTTTGTACCCACCACTTTTAACTTCCGTTGACCGTTTTCAGTGGTTATGAGGAGCAATATGAGAGAAAATGTTTGTAATCATTGTCTGACACAACAAAAAAATATATAATATTCATTTTATTTTAATTTTCGTGTTCGCATTTATGAGGGAAAAAACAACGTGTCAGTTTACGGTTATGGACGTGAGCGCTCTAAAAGCGGCAATAAAAGTCTGCTTTAAAACTTTCACAGAGACCTCAAACAGAACAGCTGCCTTTCTTTAAATCGAATTTCGTTTTGTATTAATTATATCTTAATTTTAATCAATGTTTCGTGAACCAATTGCCTGGATTTAAGAAGTAAATATAGCAGACAATCACGACATTGGAGGCGCCGGGCGATATCTCAAAAATGAACCGAAACTCAGCGTGTAATGCACATTCACATTTACAGTGTATTTAGACACATTTAGACGCATTCATAATCATTACTTTTACCGGTTCTTTGTGGCAAGCTTTATGCGTGCGGTCGTGCGCTTGAGTGCGGCTATATTACGTAAACGCTCATGATCCATAAGTAGGCTAATTAAATTAATATAAAGGGGCGATTTGTCCACGAATTACTTAAATGAACAACTAGCCTAGTATACTAGTCGACTACAAAAAAAAAAAACTTTTAGTCGAAAGCAGCCCGTATTCCACATATTTTCGAACCAGGCAACAGGACATCTGTGTTGAGCGAGGCCGTGGACCCTGAGCGGAATGAACGAGCGGAGCGGAATATTCAGAAATGCGCTCTCCACTCACGAGCTCTGATCGGAACAAACCCGAACCTCACTGTCTGCTGAACTTGCAGAATCATCAAAATATAATATTTTCTAAAGAAGAATTTTAAAACTTTATTGGTGGTAGTTGAGAAGAATTCCTCTTTCCATATCTAAATCATTTCGAGTGCAATATAAATGTATCATATTGTTATTCTTATTATATAAGAATAATACGTATTTTTTACAACATTTTTAACATATAGAGAATACAAGTTTAGCGTGTTGTGTGTATTTCCTAATTATAAGCTTTTGGTGAAATTGCAACAAAACTAAAAGAGTAAAAGTGCATAAAAACATAAAAACATGGCGTCGTCTCAAGAAATATCTGCGTACACACTAAACCACTGAAACCGACTCAAAACGATGTAGCCTAGTATACATACCAGACCAGGCACTGTAATTCTGCCACAGACATACACTAAAAACGGAGAAGACTTAAAGCATGCGCATAAACCTTGCGCGCTATACAACAATAATATTAGGCACAGTAGCTTCTTTTTTTTCTTTTCTTTTTTTATCAAGAACTTTGTTGAACAATATGAACAACCATAAATGGTCTGGTACAAAATATGAGTCACGATATTCGATAGTTAACGGATGCATAAAGCTTGCCACAAAGAACTGGCAAAAGTAATCATGTGTCAAATATAGCAAGGAGACATTTTAATTGTTTACTAATCAACTAGTGTTTTATGTGTCAGTCAAAGATGTTGACAATGCTGACTCGTCATCTTCGCAGATATTGTGAACGTGCCTATAGAGAGAAATGCACACTTACAAAAGAGAGTTGTCTGTTTCTTTTCGTTTTGAATTGTTTTGTTTAAAAGTGGACATTTCAAGCTTTCTAGATACATTTCTGAGTTTCGGTTCATTTATGAGACGAGCTCAGTTCACGAGCAATGCAAGTTATATCGCGCCGGTGCCTCCATTTCCTGATTAAATCGTCTTAAATGCGTCTCCGTGTGGACAGAAACCAATGTAATCTTCCTGATTTAATCACGTAAAACACAAGTCTAAACACAAGCACCACTCTTCTGAATGATGGTAACCACAAACCTCCAAGAGTTTGTAAACCAATTGTTTGTAAAACATATTTAATATTTACAAATTCTAAAAAAAAAAAAAAAAAAAAAATGTTTTACAGTGTATAAATAAAACGACATGAAGAAAGTTATTTCCAAAATGTAATTAATTGCACAGTCTTTGTTTTAGCTGCTTGTTTTAGCTGCTACCAATTGCACAGAGTCAAGAAATTACAACCACCCACCCCCCAGGTCTGCCGATTCAACCCCCAATGCTAATCGATCTCCTCTCAGGGAATCAAAAGAAAACCGGTTTTTCCAGTTTTCACCAGTGTGTGGACGGGGTTTTAATCCCTTGCAGTTCCTTTGTTTAAATGCTATTTAAGCAAATATACTATACATACGCTTTAAGTTATTTCAAATTAATGTTTATAGCTTAATTTGTTGATATCGCGTAACTTAATTTGACATATGTTGATATAACCAACTGACATTGTAGATTCCATTGCATGCCAGGAAGAGGCTTATGCTTTGTTTTAAGTAATGAGCATTTACTATAATATAGCCGCACTCAAGCGCACGACCGCACGCATAAAGCTTGCCACAAAGAACCAGTAAAAGTAATGATTATGAATGCGTCTAAATGTGTCTAAATACACTGTAAATGTGAATGTGCATTACACGCTGAGTTTCGGTTCATTTATGAGATATCGCTGGCGCCGGTGTCATGATTGTCTGCTATATTTACTTCTTAAATCCAGGCAATTGGTTCACGAAACATTGATTAAAATTAAGACATAATTAATACAAAACGAAATTCGATTTAAAGAAAGGCAGCTGTTCTGTTTAAGGTCTCTGTGAAAGTTTTAAAGCAGTCTTTTAGTGCCGCTTTTAGAGCGCTCACGTCCATAACCGTAAACTGACACGTTGTTTTTTCCCTCATAAATGCGAACACGAAAATTAAAATAAAATGAATATTATAATTTTTTTTTGTTGTGTCAGACAATGATTACAAAAATTTTCTCTCATATTGCTCCTCATAACCACTGAAAACGGTCAACGGAAGTTAAAAGTGGTGGGTACAAAATGACTCATGGCGAAATCTGGTGGGTACACGTACACTGTCTTTGTATCTCTTTAGAATATTGCTTTTAGAAAAACTTTGTTTTTTTACTTTTACTTTTAGAAAAAAAACGACATAATTATGAATCAAATTATTATGAACAAGTAATGAAACTGTGTCAAAATTCGACAACACAAATAATGATCAAAAAGCGATATAACGCACATCTCAGATTAAATTAATTATATAAAAAACAGGGAACATTTTGTAAAAGCAAAACTGAACAAAATGCATACTTAAAATAATTGTATTAGGCTATGTGTTACCGAATATTTAATACCACTTCCCCATAATGTTGTAATTATTTTTTTAAAACAACATCTGTCAAACTGTCAATCAGATACCTCTTATCTGGTCATTTTTATTTTATTTTAGAAGTCATAACTGTTGATCACCCTTTGTATGGAATTTGTGAATATGAATATTTAGAAGATTTACAAACTGTTGGCAAGACCTCAAACCAACCCCGGACATTCTGAGACTAACGTGGAAAAATCTTTATGCTTAATGCATTAAGACAGTTCAATTAAAATATTTATTAATAATGTAAAGGCAAATCAGATGCGCCCAAAATATAAATGCTACGCGTTGAGCTGCAACATTACCTCACAAGAAATATCTGCACAAGAACAATCACACAAGAAATATCTTCACGAATTAAGAATCTGGGTAAGTCGCATTATTTAATTGCATTATGTTAGGATGATTTTGTGTATATATATAAAAAATACTGCTGGGTTTTTACAGGCAGAGTCACGTGTATTATGCTCACACTAAATTCTCTGTTGCACTTATATAAATGCGCATTGCATGCACAATCATCTTAATAGTTGTACAAAAAAGTTATGCGCTACTGGCAAGAACGTCACTTTGCTGTTTTAATAAAAGCAATGTTAAATATTCTGCATGCACTCATCTCCTGGAAACCACAGCAATGACAAAGCATATAAAAATTCGTAAACGTTGTCCAATACCCCTTCTTGTCTTAATGAACCTTTTGCATTTACAAATATTTTCAAATGTCTGTATAATACAGTAGCCTACTGTAAATATTTGTGTCTATTACTATTTATAATTTATATTTTATTGTGGATGTTTTCTCACAATCGTGACGTAATGAAGTAAAAGAAAAAATCTAATGTAAAGTTGTTTTTTATGCGCCACCTGGTGGATATTCTGTGAAGCGAAACACATTGAGGGAATTTGTAAGTAGCGCCCCCCGAAAGCACTTGCAGAATTCTGCGAGACTCTACGAGACGAATTGCCGAATGCCGCGGGAGAAAACGCGCGTTTTTAAAGGCCAGATCTGTATATGCATGACCATTGACGCCCACTCCGCATATGGCCTTTCCAAACAGAAAGTGCTTTGCAAAATTCAAATCAATGTATTGTGTTATGTGAATGATAAGGCAGGGTGATTTTCACTTCATTTTGAAGAAAAAACACTAGGCGATGACATCTTTTAGACAAAAGTCTTATTGGCACATATTTAGAATGTGTTTTATGGCCTTATTTCAGAAACTTTAGTTTTTAGTTTTTTCAATAACCACGCATAAACATTATTCTCTCAAAAATGCAGACATGTACATTCTTGTTGCTCACATTTCATGGTAGCCCTGTTTGTGCTAAATAGTGTGTAATTTTTTTTTTGCCATTAATATGTTTATAAGCAACTGAAAAAAGCAAAAATGTCAGGGCATGTCAGAACATCTCAAGGACCCCAAAAACACCTTAGACCCCAGAGGGTTAAATATGTGGCAGCCGTTGTGTGCAGTAAACTTTCCTTTAACAAGCCTGTTGTAGCCTACTGTGATGACCAGTTATAGTTTTAGTGCTAGTAAGCCTATTTAAAGGTGCAGATTAATTCAGGTAGGACTGTGTGTAGACATATTTTATGATGTGTATTATGAGGTGGTCCGCGAAAATTCTTGATTACAAATAGTGGTCCACACACTCAAAAAGTTTGAGAACCCCTGCATTAAAGGATTTTAATGCACGACGTAGAGGCGAAGAACCTCTGCCTCTATGAAGTACATTAAAATTATTTAATGCATGGCTAGCCGTGGATTATCCCGCTTATACCTTGGTTACTTGCCAAGTTAAAAACAAGTTAAAGCTATAACTGATGTTTACAGTGTATTTTTTAACAGACGTGTAAAAATGACGGTTATTTTCTTAAGTTACGGCTTGTTAGTTCTAGCACTCCGTCCACTTTAAATAAAGTAGAGCCATCGGATTGCTTTTATTTGAATGAATTATCACATTTATTTAAATTCATTATTAAAAGAGAGAGACAGAGAACTGAAAGAGAAGGAACAGAGAGAGAGAGAGAGAGATGCGTGCGTGAGTTACCCGTGTGCGTCTCTTCTTTAAAGTCTAGCAGCTACAGTCCCCTCGTTGCTTAAAGGACAAGTTTGGTATTTTACACTTAAAGCCCTGTTTACAGATCGTTTCTGATGAAATAGAACGGTTGAGATAAAAATTTGGACACATGCTGCTGTCCTGAGAATTTTAGGTTTCTTTCGCTTCTCCCCCCCACCTACAGAATGGCAGCCTATGGGCACTGGAACAATGCTTCCTAAAACGCATTAAACTTTCGATTACAAAGACGTGAAACTCACCGAGTGGTCAGGGGTGTTCACTGATATGCTCACACAAAAATCGCTGCAAAAGATGCTTTCCAACAGGTTTTATCGTAGTTTTTGTCCAACTCCATTGACTTGAATTGAATGTGCTGTGTGAGGTACGGTATTACTCCGCCGCTTCTTCTTCTGCTTCTTCTGTGTATTCAATGAAATGCCAGTGGTTTGCTTGCAATTGGCAAAGGTGCATTATCGCCACTAACTGGGCTGGAGTATTTATTATTCAAGCTCTCAACGGAAGAATCTACGGGTGTGAGACGTTTGGAAAAATAGATCCACAGTTTTACAACGAATGGTAAAACACCTGTTGGAAAGCATATTTTGCAGTGATTTTTGTGTGAGCATATCAGTGAACACCCCTAACCACTCGGTGAGTTTCACATCTTTGTAAACGAAAGTTTAATGCGTTTTAGGAAGGATTGTTCCAGTGCCCATAGGCTGCCATTGTGTAGGTGGGGGGGAAAGCGAAATAAACCTAAAATTCTCGGGACAGCAGCATGTGTCCACATTTTAATCTTAACCGTTCTATTTCATCAGAAACGATCTGTAAACAGGGCTTTAAGTGTAAAATACCGAACTTGTCCTTTAAGCATATAGCTAACTTAATGATTCTTTAATGGATTTATTAAGTTATGGGGGCACGTGCACTGCAAACAAGGCCCGACAAGGGCCGGTCCAAAGCTCAGAGACGGAGGCATCGGCTGGTTAGGGGAATGAAACGTCCAAGGCTCAAACCTAAGGTCTGAAGGCCTGCTTGTGCTCGGCCCATCCGTCCACTGACCATTCAAGACCAACCCGAGCCAGACCAAGTTCACCAGCACGCACCCCCTCTTATTTCTCAATTATATTATTAGTGTGACCTCTTGACCCCTTAGATAACCCATGTAGTAATTAGTAAACCCACAAACCATACAATGGCCTCAAATTATTTTTTAACCTTTTAACCACATGAATTATGTTCTATTGATTTTAAAATGACATGAATTATGTTCTCAGGATTTTTAAACTACATGAATTGTGTTTTCTTAAATAAATAATTAAATTACACCACTCAAACGGGGGTAAGATGACCCGGGGAACCCAACGGCGGGCTTATATGAGTCCAGGGAGAACCGTTAAGGTTGCAAAATTCTAAATATAGAACAATATTACAAGAGAGAGTGAATATAAATTTCAGAAAAAGGGTTAAGAGAACCCGGGCTATGATACGAAGGGTTCTGTGACCCGGGGTAAATCAGCTCAGGGTTCGAGTGGTTCAGTTTAGGGCAGTGTAAGGGGTACGCCTATTGAGGTTACGCCACCGCGGTCACCAACGGGTAGGTTTAAGGCTATGTTGTGTGCGTGTTGGTGGGCTCTTACTCTCAGTTCATTATTGGTCTGGCCTACATTAGTGGTCGACTGATATATCGGCCGATATTTGGCATTTTTGAAATATCGGCATCGGCCAATACGTTTTTCTGATTGACCGATGTGTTGGAAGCGGGACTTTTATTTTGACGGCGGCGCTGAGAACACGGGTGCCTGAAGAGAATGGCAACGGCAGCTCCTCAGATCAAACACCGCTCACTCACATTCTCCGTCTTCATTAATTTACGATCTCTGTCAGTCATATCTAATACTTTGTTAGACAGAACTGGTAAAGAAAGTAAATGGTAATTTATGCTAAGTAAGTAAAGTAAAGCGTTTGCTTCTCTATTATTTGTAACAGAAAAGGCCAAACAATCAGGCTAAAATACTTTCTCATTTGCCGTCAACATTCAGCAAATGCGCATCTACGTCATTTAAACACATCACTGAATATCTAATAAACATTTAATTTCACAAACCTTGCACGTTTAATCGAATCCAGCTGTGATATCATGTGAAGTGTGCAATACTGTCTGCAAGTGACGGTCGGTCCGTGTGAAGTGAGTGAATGCGAACAGAAGATCAGCTTCACAGGAGACGCGATCGAAAAACTTTAAATCCTTCATTTTAAAATATACTGATATATAACCAGTTGCCAACTGTGTCATATTCATATGGTTTTCACAGTGCTGTATGTAAAATTAGCGTTACCTTGTCTTTATTTGAAAAAATATGATTACCAGCAACAAGAAAATAAACCAGATTACTAAGTGCCCTGTTACAGTGTTTACATTTTTTATTCACATATTCATATATTTCTAAACAATTACTTTGTGAAAAATACTGTTATAGGATTGCAAATTCTAAAGTATAAAAGCATGTTTATTTTAAACATTTGTTTTATAATTTATTTATAATTTATTAAATATTGATTAAAATAAATATATATAAAAAATATCGGCTTTATATCGCCCATCGGCCACCTTGCTCTCTAAGATATCGGCATCGGCCATCAAAAAACCAATATCGGTCGACCACTAGCCTACATACTGTTTTCGACATTTGAGTCAGTATATGAGATAAATACAGTTTATATACCTTTGACGTTACACTTTGACAATGAGTAATATCTGGCAAGGAACAGTTCTCAGGGGAAAAATGGCCCACTGATGCTGGGGGTCAGGGGTGAATTGGCAGTCTAGTTTGAGCTGATAGCAAGCCAACAGTAACTCAAATAACCACTTGTTATAGCCTAGGTGCGTTAAAAAGCATCTCTGAACGCTTTCGCTCTCGTCCGTCTTGGACTAACCTAAACTTTCTTCTTCTGTCTGCAGCCTTGAAGCAACAACAGCAGCACCGCCGGTGCCGTAGGCAGTGTGGCTGACGGCCGCTTGTTGATATTCTTCTGGGTCTTGTTGTATATAGTTGTAAATGGTTTAAGTTGCTGTATATAGCTGTAGTTGTATATAGTTTTTAAGTTGTGTATAGTTATATAGTATTTTAAGTTGTTGTGTATAGTTGTATAGTAGTTTAAGTTGTTGTATATAGTTGTAAATGTTTTATATAGTTGTTAATGTTTAAGTTGTAAATGTTTTAAGTTGTTGTATATAGTTGTAAATGTTTCAAGTTGTTGTAGATATGAGAATTTTCTTTAAATTAATTTGCTGCTTAATAGTTGTCAATATAGAAATATTTAAATAAAAAATTTATGTAACAAAGATGAAACTAATGCTTTTTGTAGAGCTTGGAATACCTAATCACAAAACGTTATTTGTTACCAAGTTTTTTTTTCTATTGCAGTCTAAAGAACAAGGTTTTTAAAAAATGGATATATAGTTTACAGTGAGGAAAATAAATATTTGAACACCCTGCTATTTTGCAAGTTCTCCCACTTAGAAATCATGGAGGGGTCTGAAATTGTCATCGTAGGTGCGTGTGTGAGAGACATAATCTAAAAAAAAAAATCCAGAAATCACAATGTATAATTTTTTTTTTAACTATTTATTTGTATGATACAGCTGGAAATAAGTATTTGAACACCTGAGAAAATCAATGTTAATATTTGGTACAGTAGCCTTTGTTTGCAATTACAGAGGTCAAACGTTTCCTGTAGTTTTTCACCAGGTTTGCACACACTGCAGGAGGGATTTTGGCCCACTCCTCCACACAGATCTTCTCTAGATCAGTCAGGTTTCTGGGCTGTCGCTGAGAAACACAGAGTTTGAGCTCCCTCCAAAGATTCTCTATTGGGATTGGGTTTAGGTCTGGAGACTGGCTAGGCCACGCCAGAACCTTGATATGCTTCTTACAGAGCCACTCCTTGGTTATCCTGGCTGTGTGCTTCGGGTCATTGTCATGTTGGAAGACCCAGCCTCGACCCATCTTCAATGCTCTAACTGAGGGAAGGAGGTTGTTCCCCAAAATCTCGCAATACATGGCCCCGGTCATCCTCTCCTTAATACAGTGCAGTCGCCCTGTCCCATGTGCAGAAAAACACCCCCAAAGCATGATGCTACCACCCCCATGCTTCACAGTAGGGATGGTGTTCTTGGGATGGTACTCATCATTCTTCTTCCTCCAAACACGTTTAGTGGAATTATGACCAAAAAGTTCTATTTTGGTCTCATCTGACCACATGACTTTCTCCCATGACTCCTCTGGATCATCCAAATGGTCATTGGCAAACTTAAGACGGGCCTTGACATGTGCTGGTTTAGGCAGGGGAACCTTCCGTGCCATGCATGATTTCAAACCATGACGTCTTAGTGTATTACCAACAGTAACCTTGGAAACGGTGGTCCTAGCTCTTTTCAGGTCATTGACCAGCTCCTCCCATGTAGTTCTGGGCTGATTTCTCACCTTTCTTAGGATCATTGAGACCCCACGAGGTGAGATCTTGCATGGAGCCCCAGTCCGAGGGAGATTGACAGTCATGTTTAGCTTCTTCCATTTTCTAATGATTGCTCCAACAGTGGACCTTTTTTCACCAAGTTGCTTGGCAATGTCCCCGTAGCCCTTTCCAGCCTTGTGGAGGTGTACAATTTTGTCTCTAGTGTCTTTGGACAGCTCTTTGGTCTTGGCCATGTTAGTAGTTGGATTCTTACTGATTGTATGGGGTGGACAGGTGTCTTTATGCAGCTAACGACCTCAAACAGGTGCATCTAATTTAGGATAATAAATGGAGTGGAGGTGGACATTTTAAAGGCAGACTAACAGGTCTTTGAGGGTCAGAATTCTAGCTGATAGACAGGTGTTCAAATACTTATTTGCAGCTGTATCATACAAATAAATAGTTTAAAAAATCATATATTGTGATTTCTGGATTTTTTTTTTAGATTATGTCTCTCACAGTGCACATGCACCTACGATGACAATTTCAGACCCCTCCATGATTTCCAAGTGGGAGAACTTGCAAAATAGCAGGGTGTTCAAATACTTATTTTCCTCACTGAATATTAAATAATTAAGGGGCAAAGACAAAACCAGTTCAATTTAATTTACTTTATTTTTCCGCCAACCTCTCCAACAGCAAAAAAAAAGCGGTTTGACCTCTCTCTGGCCTCTGCTTCCCTCCTCTCATCCGCCTCCCTCTATTATTCTTTCATCACTGTTATAAGTTGGCCACGATGCACAACCATCCTCGAACCAGCTTTGGGGCACCACTGCTACGGTTTTATTGGTGACAAATTCAACTACATGGAACATCCTTAATGGAGAAGACAAGAAAAGAAACAAGTGTGAACGCACAGTTATTGTGAGTCAGAGTAAGAAGATCTAGTGGAAAAACTTTGACATTTTGTTTTTATTGATTTTGATAAAATAGGGGCTCATGTGAAGTGTCAACTTGCACAACACTGATACTGACAGTTGACACCTGAAAGATGATTAACTTCAGCAAAGTACTTACAGCAACTTATCAGCCCGTTTTCTGATGCAGCCACTGCCAGCAAGTCAAACTTTGGTCAGTCCTCAGACCCTGATCTAAACTAGTCATGCTATGATTATGATTGGTACTAAAACAATGAACAAAAACTATCAATTAATGTTAATGTAATGAAGTAATTAACTAATTAATGTCTGAACTAATAAACTGATTGAAATGCATTTTTTGCATGTTAATGCAGGAGAGGAAAGGCCACAAAATCTTCCCTGTGGGGCAGGGCGACACATTTCCCATCAAGCTCTGAAACATTGGCAGCCTTGATGATCTCAGATTTTTCTGAAATTATGTAAATATTCAGTGTATCCGAGCTAAATGGGTAGCTAAAGAACAATGACTTCCTTCTATATTCCTTATATATTGCATAAATGCCCCCCCCCCCCCCCCATTCCACAATATTTTGGATGCAGACAATGTCATTTCCAAGCCTGAAGATGTTATCACCAGTCGATGTTCTGAGAGTCCACTTCTCAGTGGACATCTCGCCATACTGTGCCTTGATGGCCATCCCCCCAACAATAGGGCCCACAAAATGCTGCCGTCTTAAAGTGCTGCCAGGTAATGTGACCTCCCGAATTTTTACTTCAAAGTGCTGCACAAACGACTTCAGTAAAGTGTCAGCATAATCAGTGAGGTAGGAAAATGTTGGGCTTGCTAAGATGGAGATGCCAGAGAAGAGAAGCATACAATTCTGATACAGGTCTTTGTCCAGAAAACTGGCCAGCATTACAGGTCCAGTGTACAAGAGAAACTGCCTTAGCTCAGTAGCCTTCCAGCGATCCAATTCTCTAAGAGATCGCGGCTTTCTGGCAAACTCCACCGGAATATACGGCCTCATGGATACCAATTTAGCGGACATTTGTTCAACTATATTTGCAGGGACACGGACAGTCAGAGGACCACAAAGCCACATATTGAGCAAGCGCCTAACGATACCTAAGCACACAAGGTGCATGTAATCTAGGGGAAACTGTGACACCATGCCAACCCCAGTACCCTCAAATGCATGTGGCCCCTCATGGTGATGCATCACATCTAACCTGTCATTGAAAGACTCATCCGTCCTTAGTGCATTATCTTTACATGGAAAACTCATTCAGCTCTGTTCATGTCTACCAGGGTTTGTGCATTTATCGCAGCTGTGGTAGGCATTATGACTTTTGGTGTGTTTCACAAATGCTCTTGCTGGTGTGTCACAAATTACTGTATCAAGTTAAAGCATCTTCCCCTCGAAACAGAAACCCTTTTCCAGATGAACTAATTCTTTGGTGAAGTCTTCGAGGAATTCTTTTGTTGATGAAGGTTTTTTTTCTCCAGAGTATAATGCAATCACTACAGGCTCTTTCATAGGGACACTGATCAGGAGACCCAGGATGGGCCACAGCTGAACACTTGAGCTTTTAAATAATGGTAGCCCATCTATGTTTACTTGTAGCCTCAAAGTTAAGCCATCAGTTAGCGTGTCTGCATACCCGCTGAGTGAATGGATGATGCCAAAATAGTAGTATTTTCCCCCTGCCTTCTCTTGAATGGAATATTTAGTTGTTGTCCTAAGGAGGGTCCTGCCATCCTTTGGAAGATCAGGATGGGAGAGGCGAAGGATGCCTATAAGGGCAGTCAGAGCAACCAATGAAATTCCAAATTGTCTGGCCCAGTCCGCAATCTTGTCAGATAAGGACATCTCATAGATCTCATAGAACTCATCTTCAGGTTCGGAACTATTACTGCCACTAGCTAAGAGACCCTCAGTATAGTCTGACTCAAACTTCATGCCACCTTCCTCTTCATGAAAGACTGCTCCTGCTGCAATACCTGAGGTATCATTTGCACAACTGAGACAATCTTGTAACAATCCTACACTGTCATTGTCATTCTAATGCCTGTCATTTAGCCCTGTCTCTGTGTCCATGTCAGTCAGACTGAGATAGTCATCCTCATCCCTAATTTGTTCAAGTCGTTTTCCCACATCTACACGGGTCCTCCGTCTTATGGTGGAGCTGGAAACTGGCACAGTCTTTCTGTTCATTTCCTCTAAAGAAACATTTCAGAAAGCAACCAGTGAGGGGTTAAACAACCAGATTTTTAAATGCTGCTTCAAGTAATTTGGAGTCAATCAGCCCATATCCCTGTTCTTTGAAGCTACCGAGTGCTGCCGGTAGAGAGAAGAACAACAGCATTTGGTACAACGTAAACCAAATTTTGTGAACTGGCAGCTAATGCTAACAGATGGGGGCATAAGAAAACTTTCTTGCCCTACATTACTAGTCAGAGCATCATCAAACTGGTGTGTCATTAACTAGACAAGACATGAGGATTCTGTAAAAAAAAAAACAGCCCATTACTATAGACCATTTCAAGAGAGTTCCCTATCAGCATCATAGTTGTTCCCACAAGGCTTCCGTTTTAACATTCCATATGTTATATTAATGCAGAGGAAGTAGATTATGAACAAAATAGAATGTTCAATCATTGTTTTTGTTTATCTTGTTGAAAGGGTCTATATCAACACCTTAGCATTTAACAGTGACGTCACTATTTATGCTCCAACAATGAAACAGTGCAATTGGTGATATATCCTAAATGTTGATCTTACTTCCCACAGGTGGAACAGTCCTCAGCCCAAGATTCAATAACAAGCTGCAAAGAAAACAGAATTATGTTAAATTGTGATTAGGATTATGGATACCAGTATGCAGCTGAAGTGGCATGACGTTATAGCTATCAGTCTGTTCTGTCGAGATGAGCTACGTAGCGCGAATCAATAACATTTTTTGATGAATATGGCGCTGTTCTGCAAAACTAAAATGATTCGACCATCAACACACTATTAACTGTTTGATAGAATAATTGCAGGTGGTACATACGGAACACACATTTCAAAACGGGGAGGTGAAATAAACAAACCTGATGTAACGGTCACCAGCTGGAGTGCCCTTGAGAGCCACCAGAGGGCACTCCACATCAGACACTCACGTTCACTCTCAGACTACAATTCCCATACTCACTGACCGGACTCATTATCTCTGAACACTCTTCACATTCACCTGTACCTCATTATCACTGATTGCATTCACCTGTGTCCATGGTTGGCATGGCTGCTGGATCTTTGTGTGGCGAAGTCTTCTGTCCCTGAGCCGGTGTCTGTTCCTGTCCCTGAGCCGGTGTCTGTTCCTGTCCCTGAGCCGGTGTCTGTTCCTGTCCCTGAGCCGGTGTCTGTTCCTGTCCCTGAGCCGGTGTCTGTTCCTGTTCTAGAGCCCGTTCATGTTCCTGAACCGTTGGATCCGCCTGAAGGGTCGTCTCCGCCCCGGCCGCCTGAAGGGTCGGCTCCGCCCCGGCCGCCTGAAGGGTCGTCTCCGGCCCGGCCGCCTGCTCAACCTGCTCCGCCCCGGCCACCTGCACAGCCTGCTCCGCCCTGGCCGCCTGAACAGCCTGCTCCGCCCTGGCCGCCTGAACAGCCTGCTCCGCCCTGGCCGCCTGCTCCGCCCTGGCCGCCTGCACAGCCTGCTCCGCCCTGGCCGCCTGCACAGCCTGCTCCGCCCTGGCCGCCTGCTCCGCCCTGGCCGCCTGCACAGCCTGCTCCGCCCTGGTCGCCTGCACAGCCTGCTCCGCCCTGGCCTTCCGCCCTGCCGGAGTCTTCAGGTCCTCTTCCGCTGCACGGGCCTGGCCCTCCATCCCGCCCCCGGGTCCGCCTCCGCTCCACCACCCTCCTGGACAATTTAGGAGCGTCTGGAATCCGCTCCTTAAAGGGGGGGCTATGTAACGGTCACCAGCTGGAGTGCCCTTGAGAGCCACCAGAGGGCACTCCACATCAGACACTCACGTTCACTCTCAGACTACAATTCCCATACTCACTGACCGGACTCATTATCTCTGAACACTCTTCACATTCACCTGTACCTCATTATCACTGATTGCATTCACCTGTGTCCCATCACCCTGTTAGTCTCAGTCTATTTATACCTTGTTCATTCATTCACTCACCGCGAAGTCTTGTTAAGTGTTACACTGCATTTCTGAGCGTTTCCCTGGTTTTCTTGTTTCTTGGTTTTTGATATCTTGCCCTGTTCCCTGGATTACTCTCTTGCCTCTGGTCCCTGGATTACTCTCTTGCCTCTGGTCCCTGCCTGTTTTGTTTGTTTTGTTTGTTTCTTTGTTTTGACTACCTGCCTGTGTATGACCCTAGCCTGTACTTTGGATTACGCCTCTGGATTGCCCCAGCCAATAAAGCTGCATTTGGATCTCCTACTTTGTGTCTCTGAGCAGTTCGTAACACCTGAATATGTCTGTTTTCTTTTGTAATATATTTTTTAGTTCTTATCTTAGTGATTCCGATTGACAGACGTGAACTATTAAATATTGCATGTTGAGGTAGCACAAAATGACAGTAAATGTACTTCTAACAGTGGATTGTGAGTTTTATTTTCCACTGCGCTTGCGTGGTAGCATAACTCGACGGCTAGCCCAGTTTGACAGAAACAGGCGTTCGCGGTCGAAAAAAACCCAAAAAACGTGGGAATATTCCCAGACCCTTTCAGCGCATGATGACTGCTAGATAGACCCGACATTAGAAGAAATCCTAAATCCCATTTACATCGAGTGGAGAATATGTGTTTGTGCATAGCATTCATACACTGTTGAATAGGTATGCACAAGCGTAGAAACAGGTTTTAAAGGGACAAGCATGGAGGGTGGGACTTGACAATGTCCAAATAAAAAAAAAAAACGCATTAAGATGAACTCTTGCCATTCTCACAGGATGCGATTTTAAATTGCTATGTCCTTTAACAAAATGTAACTCTACCAGTGATAATCGTCTTGTAAACTCGGATCACATTTGAATGCCCAATAGCGAGTCAACATGTCAATGTACAGCTCCGGTCTGCAAATTATTGTCCATGCTAACGTTAGCACCAAGCTATGGCACCTAAGTTACTGCAATGATTTTAGGCTACATGATAACTTTCCCAAATTAAAACAACTTAACATAGGACGTCCGGGATAGAGCTCGAATATGGGGAATGGGAATTAAAATCAGGCACTGGTCTACTTTATGCTACACAGGCTATTCTGAAGTAACGTTAGCCTACTGCAACGCCTTATAAAATGGCAAGCAAAATCCACGAACATTTTACCAAAACCTTCGACAAAACAGGTTACACAGATAGATTATATTTCAATGACAGATATAACATTAATAAAATATATAACGTTACACTTACTTGGCAGCCGAACTTCACGCGAAGGAGATCCCGACTAATTCCCACACGGCGTCACAAACCGTTATCTAAGGCTACGAAGTGCAGATCCGTATGTGATCCGTTCTGGGTCCGCCGATTAAAAGCGCAGGCGGGGCCGATCCTGTTAGCACAGCGAAAACGAATCTGACAGTCAGGTGGATCTGGCGGCTTGAGGGCGGGTCCGCCACGGACTCCTTTGCTGTGTGGGGAGTGATTGTACACTCGATAACGTCCACTGAGGTTTCGGAAACCAGTGTTCAGTAGAACAGCGCTTCACATTTGTAGATTAACTTTCCTCATCGTCTAACCAGAGGCGTCCAATCCTGCTCCTGTTGAGCCACTGTCCTGAAGAAATCAGCTCCGACCCCAATTAAACACCTGACCCAGCTAATCAAGCTTTTATTAGCTGTGTTGAGGTGAGTTGGAGCTAAACTCTACGGGACAGCGGCCTTCCTGGACCGAGTTTGGATGCCCCGGTCTAAACCAATCAGAGGAGCTTTTTTTCCCGCTCCGTGTTGTCGTCACTCACAGCTGTTTCGTGAGGAAAGGAAAAAAACACACCCTAATCTTTTCCGGTTTTTGTTTTAGTGTTTGTATTTGTGGTTTATTGTGTCTGTGTGTTATATAAATGTATAATAATTCTTTATAATAAACTTCAACATATCAAAAGGCTGCTTAATTCATACTTACCAACAACTTGACGAACTGACGACAAACTACAAACAAACTTAAAGCCGGCTAATAATGAATGAATAAAACAACAGAATTAGAAACACGTATAACGAATGAACAGACACAAAATATATACAGTTAACTGCTAATTACAGGTTATTAATGTGGGAAAATTGATCAAAATGTTGAGGGTACAGCAGGCTGAGGAAATAATAATGGTCATCTGATGCAAATTACAATGGTCATCGTATATATATATAGCCTACGGTCACGTGACATTCATTCAGTTTATTTTATTAATTTATTTATTTATTCTGAGCTACATACAGAAAATCCAATGTGCTCATGATTAGAGCGTTTATTAATTTTGCTTCATTTTAATGTATTGCTTAGTAGAGAATTAAATTGTTTTATTTTTGTCCTTGCTTATAGATGAGGTTGACAGAAGTTAGCCACTTTCGTTCCAACAGAGGATGAAATGTGTCAAAAATCACAACGCATGTCGTATCTGCACCCAAGTATTGTGATCGTATCGAATCGGGAGATGTATCGCCCCAGCCCTAGTAGTTATTAATTGTTACTAGCATAACATTTTATTCAACAACCAATCCTGAAAAACATAATTTAATGATATATAATACGATAATTTAATTTAATTTAATTTATGGAAGCATTAAGCCATGGAAGGTCATGTACTAGCGACTTTACCTTTTGTTTTAATACTGTTTATTTACAGTGTATTTTATTCTGCTTACCTGACTCAGAACTGCAGATCTCCTGTCCTGATTGGCTGTGGTAACTCTGTCCTGATTGGCTGTGGTGCCTCTGTCCTGATTGGCTGTGGTAACTCTGTCCTGATTGGCTGTGGTGCCTCTGTGCTGTGGTAACTCTGTCCTGATTGGCTGTGGTGCCTCTGTGCTGTGGTAACTCTGTCCTGATTGGCTGTGGTGCCTCTGTCCTGATTGACTTTGGTAACTCTGTCCTGATTGGCTGTGGTAACTCTGTCCTGATTGGCTGTGGCGCCTCCATCGGCGACTGGTCTTTGTATGGAGCCACCGTGAGAGGCCATCATTTTGCTCTAGATCTTGTCTCTTCTCCCACAAACTCCACTATCAGGTACTTTATTTTTATTAAAATTTTTTGTTGCAGTAACGTTGATGTATTTAATCTACAGATTTTCACAATTAACAACGCCTCTTGCAGTTCAAAACGCTTCCGCTACGTCATACACTTCGTCAGTTACGCTAAGTTAAGTTACGTTAAGTTTAATACGTAAGGCAGTCTGTCAGAAGCTAGTTTCACTTTATAAAGAATTAAAAATGGATATTTTATTACAAAATCCCATCGATTCTCTTCAGAAGGGCTTTATTAACCCCTGGAGTCGTGTGGAGCACTTTTATAATGGATGGATGTGCTTTTGTTGGTTTCAGTTGGCCCCCCATTGGCTGCCATTATAAAGCTGGGAAGAACCAGGATAAATTTAATAACTCTGATTGTATTCGTATGAAAGAAGAACGTAATATACACACAGGATGGCTTGAGGGGTGAGTAAGGGTGTATTCACACCAGGAAAGTCCGATAGTTCACTTGCTTTGGTCCGGACCAAATACAATGTTGATTTTTTTTGTTTTATTTGGTACGGTTCGCTTTCACACTGCGTGTGAGTGTGTGCGTGCGTGTCTGTGTGTGTGCTCGCCTGTTCGGGAAGTCGCAGTGACATAAGTTTCAAGGGAGTAAAGCTTGTTTATGCCATTAAGTGTTAAATTTTGTTTTAAAGAAATGTTCATTTAAAAGCAGCGCTCATTAATCAGTGTATTATGTTAAAGATATTAAAGATGCGCGCATCAACCGTCGCCGAGTCCACTGATGAAGGTGACGATCATCCATTTATAATCACGCGTAACAACACAGAATAATTGTAATTTGACCATCGGGTGCGGATACTTAAATCAGAGAGAGTTATTGGGGCAGGTGGATGATTTATTTTTGGCTGCGGATTCGTGTGACGCTGGAGCTCATCCGCTTACTCTAAAGCAGTCAGACTCTGCAGGCGTTAACAGCTCAGGGGGAAAACGGCTAACGTGGTTCATCAAGTTAGTGGTATTACCTCCTGCATATTCTGTGTGTGCGTGACATGAGCGCACACAGCACGTGTCTTCTGCAGGTCGTGCTGACCAGGTTGTTCATTAAAGCCGAAATGTGCCCAGATGTAGGCTTTAAAGGGCATGTTGCAGTTTTTTTTTTCTTTTTTCAAAATTAATATAACCTTGTGTGAAAATACCATATGAAAAGTAAATGCAGGATTAAAAATTGTTTTGCAAGACATAAGGGCACAAATTTAATAGAAAACGTGACAGTTTCTTTGACCGTGTTGAAAAAACGCTTTTTTTCACCATCGCGTCATATGACGTTACCAGAGGGAGTCGTTCACCGGCTCTGCGTTCGATCAGTGTGGAGTAGGTTGGTATTCAGTTGGAGCGGTCGTGATTCAGTGTGTTTTCGGTGCTTATTGTATTTCAATTAATCATCGTCGTGGTAAATGATTGTGAATTATGGCCTGTCAGGACATCGAGTCCACAGGTTTCCGAATAAGAAAAAGGACGGTGCAATCTTCCGTGCCTGTGTGTTTTTTGCAGGGTAAGAGACGGGACTTCACTTCTGCTTCTGCTTTGAAAAACGCGGTAGTGTGTAGCGTTCACTATAGACCGAATGATTATAATCCCGGCGATATGTGCACACTGTCCCAGCTCCTTCATCGGGTCGCCCGGTCCGCCGTCAGCATGTGGTTCGGCCGCCGGCGGGAAACATGACGCTCACGGATTCGTCAGAGATCATTTATTGTACATCTGTTTTACAAAATGTGCCTTGTCCTAATTTAATTCATTAACATATCCTACATAAACTTGTAATGTAATGCATTTATGTGTTTGTTATTAGTCTGCAGCCGACACTATTATTATTATTATTATAAATATAATATATTATGTTCTATAATTCATTTTCAATCTGTACAAACCGACTTTAATGTTTGTGTTGGCTGTTTCTACATATAAAGTTTTTATACAGTAAGACAGTTGTGATTGTGATCATTTTTTTTATTCATCGTCACCAAATGGGTCAATTCAAAGCCTTTATAAAGTCCCTCTTCCTCTGGAAACTGTCTCCTAATGGCTGACACACACAACACATGCAGGTAAGGGTCTAAATACTAGCTTTGCTAGTGCCTGATACATGATGATAATAATCTGTACAGTATTGTGATCTGAGCATAGTGTTATACATATCGTCGGCTAACGTGAATACATCTATAAGCTAACACTGTTCTCTCGCCCTGTTCTCCTCACACCACAACTCACCGTTGTTCTGTCTAACCCTGGCCTGTCCTGCTCACTTGGCTTCTTATCAGGTTCATAATTATATGATATCATCATATATATCAATTATATTAATTATATATATCATACGAGTAAACATTTAGGCTACAATTTCCTCAGCTTCCGAGCTGTCATTGCAATCCATTGCTTTCCTATTGTTTACTTTGACCGCTCTCCCTCCCGTTACATCACTTCCGGTTCGGCGGTTTTCAAATGCAGAACTTACTGGTTACTCTAACCTGCAAGATGCCCTTTAAACTTCGCTATGCTATTGTCTTTCATATGATAAGTTTCAGACTCTTTTAGTGTGACTGCCCAAATTAGTCAGGCGGGTCGAATATTATTTTATTGTCAAATAGAAATGAGAGAGAGGTGTGAAAGATCACAACCACCAATTGGGTTGAGACGTTCAATGTCCTGTAATAATAATACATTAGAAAAATATACCATTTGTTTTGTGAAGAACAAAAATATTGTACTTGTGTCTACTCCAAATATGGGGATAGTCAGATTCAGGAAATCGACTCTTTTGGACTACAGCGCATGTGCTTCAAAAGATCCTCAGATAGATCATTTCTATAGATAATTTCTAAAAATAATTTTAATAGATAAAGTTCTGACTTAATTAAGGTTGCGACGAATCTGTGTTTCTGTGGTTTAATCATGTAACGTTTAGCGTCTGCGGTAACGGTTGATGGTTTGTTGAAGTGGATTAGGTCTAACTCCTTTAAGTTCTAACAAACTGTTCTTTAAAAGATTAATAACTGACGACAGACTTGCTGTAAAACATTACGAATAAATTATTATAAACGTGCTCACATGCATTAGCTATAATTCAACGGTTCTTTGTCACTTATCACCAGTTGTTGTTTTACCTCATGAATGCCCGAATGTCGAAACAAATGTTGTCTAACATGAGTCTGTAAAACAACATTTTACACAGTTTAAACAGCATATGGCTGCTATATATATATATAGTACATTTTATAAGACATTTTGGACGTACCTATTAAGAGTGATCCTATATGTTTTCATTATCCCTCGCTTTTGTCCCCTTCCGCACCAGTTCAGTTGTTTGGCTACAGGACCAAAGACCTTGGAACAGGTCTCCATACTGTTTTTTTTCATTGTGTGTCCTCCACTGATGGATAATCTGTTCACCTAAAAAAAATAAAAGGTAATATCAAAACATTACAAACAAAACACAAATAATATACTGGACACAATTTTCTTCATTACAATTGTTAAACCTAAAAATGTCAATGATTCTTACCATCTTTTGCATCATCCCTCTTTCAGATAATTGTCTTTCCAGATTGTCTAGATCTTCCATGGATGTGAGAGGAAAGACATCATCCTCACTGTCCACCACTAGCATTGGAACATTGGAACAACGGCTTGCAAGGGACTGGACCACTGAAGTCAGGTGATTCATCTTCATGTCCAGTTCATGTACTGTCTCCAGAATCACCCTCTCAACAGCTGCAATACAGTAGGTTTATCTGGGAGAGTATCTTTATTAAACTTAAAAAATTATAATTTTACAAATTTAGAACTTCAATTTAACGTACGTGTACATTGATCAGAGATGCAACTCCATCGCCTCAAACCAAGCCCCTGCAAGCACAAAAGCTCTTAACAGGGTTCTTACACATTTTCCATATTCCATACTTTTCCAGACTCAAATTTCCAAACCTCTGTAGATTTTTAGATCATATTTAAAGTGCCCCTATTATGCTTTTTCGAATATTCCCTTTGATGCACTGTGTAATGCAGCTTTCTGCAAAGTTATGAAGACGAAAGAGCATGCAATAAATAAAGTTATTGTTTCTCAAATCGACTCTGAACAGCCTAAACGAGTCTAAAATGCTTCTAAAATCTCCATGAGGTCTAAATGAGGTTTACAAAACGCTTATCCATTAAAGACGGGACAGTATACACTTTATCACTAAGTATGATTATTTAATGATGTATATATTTTCTACCGGGTGTTCAAAATATGTAGTTTTGTGTTTTATATTGCGTAGTTCTCCGGCTAACCGGCTAACTCATGTTAATGTTACATTAGTCATTCGGCTAATATATTTTATACATTAATGATTCGTCTCTCTACCCTCCACCCTCAATTAAATGAAATGTTATTTTATAACTAGTTTACTTGCAGTTAACCAAGGGGTAATTAGTCTTACTTTTCCAATTCCAATCAGACCAGTCTACCTCTTTATGTAACTGACTTTAATAAATTAGGATCTGTCTTGAAGAAAATAACTAGATGACAAACTTTTAAGACTAATCTAAGCAGTTAATGTAGCCAGCCACAGAGATATGAACTAAAATGTCATCTCAAAAAGTTACACTTCTGGCCATAATTGAGATCAGTCTTTTTTCTATAAAAACAAATGACTTACTCTGTGTTCTTGCCTGGTGAGTACTTGAGGGTCTCGGTTCAGAGATTGTGTCCTCTAATGGATTATACAGAAAATTTTACATTTCCTAGTGTTAGGCTGTTATTCATTGGCAGTGTATGCGTTTCCTGCATGTGCTAGCGAATGTTCTGTTACCTTGAATGTTATGTGAGTGTTCACTCCAAGCATCTTGGGGCTTGTCTGCCTGGGAACCGTTACAGGTAACAGCTGCTGCAGTAAATGTGGAATATTCTTATTACAGATGGTGGACAACCAGAATGCCTATTACCGCTGCGCCAGCCGCCGCGGCGAAATTACCGCGGCGAAAATAAACCAGCCGCATTTCAAAGTCGTTCCCGAAATGACCGCCAGGTGGCGCAAAGGGACATTGTGCAAAACAGCAGCAATTGCCGTATTTTAAAATGTAAGTGGGTTAAATGTAAAACCCTAAGCCTAATAGGCATATTTTTCATATATATAAATAGGCCTATTAGGCTACAACAGAATAGAACCAAAGATAGAATAAATTTTAGAACTGAAAAAATAGAATCAAAAGTTAAAAATAGAGACGATATTAGGAGCAATGACGCTGAATATTTTTACTATTCTATTGAGGAATTAGATAAATGAAGAGCTCTCGTGAGCGATACAATTACATAGTAATTTATAGTGATTTCAAAAGCAGTCCTTAAAAAAAAAAAAAAATACATGGAGTAGTGTGTCATAATTTTTGAGAGATTATGCGGAACGCGTTTTAGTTAAGATCCTGGTTTCAATGCCCTTAATGTATATAGGCTATGCTACTGCTTTAAAAAAAAAAGTCAAAACGCGTTTTGAGATTGTTTTGAATTAAACATTGAAGTTTAAAATGTAGTGTTTTGGCCGAGTGGCGTTACGCATTGTTCAAAAATCAGGTCTTATTCTGGCATGTTGAATTGGCGTTAGAATTTTTTTTTAGATTTATTAGTTTTAGATTTTAGATTTCGTTAGATTTATTTTTCTCATAACAGCTAAAATAACTTAATATATGCCTTGTCTTAATATGACCTACTTAATATAGGCAATAGGCATATAATAGCCTATATAATAAATTAGCAAAACTTGGCCACTAAATATTTAATTTTCAATTATTTTAATTATCACAATTAAAGTTTTAATTTTATTAAATTGAACAAGCGCAACAATCAGCATTTAATCAAATATTCTAAAAGATGTATTATTAATAATAATGTTATTTCAACATAATATTTCGTTTTTTCGACATAATAGCCTATGTGTGCGTGCAACAAGCAAGATGTGTATTTGTAAATCCGGTGATGCGTGCATTGATTTTTATCAATAAACTAGTGTTTTCGACAGTGTCGACAGCAAAGATGAAGTTGACGATCGCCATACACTGTAAAAAAATTCTAACCCTCCCAAATCAAAAATTTCAAGTGACCGATAACATCTAAATTTTTCAATTGGCCCAAGTGAAATTCTGTAAATTTCAATTGGCCCAAGTGAAAATCTGTACATTTAATTTTATAATTTACAGAATTTCACTTGGGCCAATTGAAAAATTTAGATGTTATCGGTCACTTGAAATTTTTGATTTGGGAGGGTTAGAATTTTTTTACAGTGTATTTGTAGTGAACGCACCTAGAGAGAAATGCACATAAAGACATAATCAGAGAGTAGCCTTTTTCTTTTCGTTTTGAATTATTTCGTTTGAAGACATTTGAAGCTTTGTGTATTTGATGTATTTATCTGTGTGAGGCATACGCTGAGTTTCGTTAAGTTAGGAGGATGAGATGCGCTCCCGCTGACGTGGTGCAATGCAAGTGACCGCGCGGGCGCCTGCATGATAAGTCCCTGTTATATTTGCTTCTCTTACTTATTTAATCCATGAAATTGGTTGATGAAAAATTGATTAAAATTAAGATACAATTTATAGAAAACGAAATTCATTTTAAAGAAAGGTTTTCTACTAAACAAAACTTAATGAAGTGGTCAAAATCATGTCTGACCCACTCCATATCCATCTCTCGATATAATGTATCCTATCTTACTCGTGCTGTTCACTTTTCATATTCAACATAGATGGAAAAAAATAACATTATAATATTTTAACCCTCTGGGCGCCACGGTCGAGTTTACTCGACAAGATGCGGCACTGAATAAAACGGCCGATTTTGTCAAATAGGGTGTCAAATTTCGTTCAACCTCCCCTCCACTAGTTGGCAGACATGTCATACTTCATCCCCGACTCAAAAAAAAGTCATGCTTCTATACAAAATCTTCGAGCTAGAGCGCATTGAATCAGTGCGAACAAAAGCGGAGCTAGTGTGCAAGTGAGCCATTTTATCAGAGCAATATTGTCAACATCAGTGAGTATTTGCATTAGATTATTATTATTATTATTATCTAATGGCATCAATAAAGCTTACCCGCAATGAAGTGTTGTGTCTTCTATTCACGGACCCTGATTCTGAAGGGGAATAACGTTATCTGCCTTCAGAAAATGACGGTGATTCTGAAAGTGAAAGTATAGCCCTACACCAAGCACAAACGGTGAATCCTTTGCCCAATATAACGTTAGATGGTCCTTTGCCCAATGTCAGTGGTGGGAACAATGTTTCCCGGGGTCGGAGTGTTCATCGCGAAGTTAGCAGGCGTGTTAGTGTTGTGGGGAACGAGGCGGCCGCGGGAGATTTTTACCGCGCTAGCCGTGACCGTGTGCCTCTCCGCAATCGCGGCGACAGTATTGTGGTGGAGACTTTGTCTAATGCCACTGGGTATGTTAGACGAGGTCGAAGTATTCATAGGGCAGTTAGGGGGCAACGTGGAGGCAGGGTGGGGAGTCGCAATGACAATGACAGTAGTCCGAGCTGTGCACATTCGGCGCGCGCGCGAGGCAGAACTGGCCGCGCCCGCGCGCGCTGCTGCTCGTAGCAGGAGAAGAGGTGATGTGACACGGGGCAGAGGGGCTATTATGCATAGTCTATCGCAAGACCACACCATGAAACACTACAAGAAATGTCACCTGGATGAATAGGGAGTCATTATCTCTACAGCAAAAGCCCTGCAACAATTGTTTTTGTCTGCCATTTATTACACTGTTGATTTACTATCTATTTCCCTGACCATTTAGTAGTGTACACAATATGTGTTCTTTTTTTGTGTTCATGTCCTTGTGATGTGTGTGTCTTTGTCAGCTAAAAAAAACAAACAACCAAATAAACATCAACAAAAACCATAAAAATTTTATAATCCAAGATGGCGGCCACCATATGACGTCATAATATGCAAATTAGATGGGAAAATGTAATCCCTACATAAACTTTGGGTCATCCTTAATATTTCTCTAATTTACAGAAAGTCTCTATCTTTTATCACTTTTAAGATATAGCCTTTTGAAATTAAGATGTCAAAATCGAACGTTTTAGGAAAAAACCTCTGGCGCCTAAAGGGTTAACAAATATGATACTAAATGAGATTATTTAATGGCTACAACATAGTAGGCCTAATATACACTCTATTTTCACAAATTGCTGCACATTAATTGAATTAAATGAAACCTTGTAACGAATTCAGTTGAGACACCTTAAATAACTTGCGTTCGCAGCAAGCACAAGTTAGAAATATACAAGTTAGACGGAAATATAGACAGACCTCTTGAAACTTTAATTGAATATATAGCGTTGGTAAAGCATATATACTGAAATTACATCCCTAAATGTATTAGGCCCTACTGAAAATAAATGTATCGAATTTAAGCAAAGTAGCCTAAATGTTAAGACTGTAAGCCCTTTGCTTTTTTACGTAGCCTATAAAGGACTCTTATAGCCGACTTTGTGTTAATTTAATTTGTAGAGGATTTTTTTTAACTCAAACATTAACACTGAAAAAAATGAAACTAAATTATTGTAATTTTTTTGGCACACCACAAAGAGTGGCGCTATGCATTGTTCTAAAGCCAGGTTTTATTCTGGCATGTTGAATTAGTGTTCGACAAATGCGGCGGCGCGTTCATTTGAATGAAGAGCGCTTCTCGCTCGTGTGAGCGAACACACTCTGGAACGTTAGGCCATGTCGCAACGAGTGAATCGCGGTCGAGTGGTTGAACTTACGTTACGATCATTTAGATGACACGGGTTCGAATCCCGAACTAACTTGCACTACTTTTATTTTTAGCCTATTAATGCATTTTATAGTCTATTGTTAATGCAGAGAGATTTGTCTAACATAGTGTTTTGCTTATAGCCTATTTACAAAATAAAATCACCATGCATTTCCATTTTACACTAAGGAACAAATATTATACAATGACTTTACTTCTGTAGCCTATAATTCCCATCGTAATTTCAAAAGCAGTTCTGTTAAAAAAAATCATATATATATATATATATTTTTTTTACCAGAACTGCTTTTGAAATACGTTTAAACGACAAACAATAAAATCAGAACCAGTATTCTGTTGCGTTCATGGTTCCAGTGGCAGTAATGCATCCACGGCTTTTCAAAATGTCACAAAGCTTTTGAGATTGTTTTGAATGAAATATTGAAGTTTATAATTAAGTGTTTTGGCACACCACGACGAGTGGCAAACTCTTTGTTTTGTTTTGTAAACTCAGCTAGCCTGTGGGGGGTTGGAGAAGGCAATAGTTGCTTTATCGTGGGGGTGCAGGACAAGAGGTGTTAATGTTCCGTCTTTCATATGGAGAGTGTCGGAGCCAGCCTGATGAGCAGGCAAAGGCAACATTCTTTTAAGGATTAATCTCCAAAAGTCCATAGCCTATGTACAGTAGGCCCTATATCTTATTAAATTATATATTGTAGTTTTATTGATTGTATTTAAAGGTTTTCCACACACAATTTCAATTTAGCAGATACAGAGCTCTTTAATTCGCGACCCACCTCGTTTTATTGTGAGGTGAATTCAGCAAGGCATGTTGTATCTTTGAAAGAACAAAAGCTATTTGTTAGTTTTTTCTTTCGTGATTTGTGTGGATGACACACAGCGACATATACAGTATTATCAGCTGTATGGTGTTTTTTACGCTGAAATGCTTAATTTCGAGAGAGACCCGCCGCGCGCAGTGAGGGAGACCAAACTTACTAAAAAAATATCCATCGCGAGAGAGGCAAAGAAAAACGCCTGTTCTTAATTTATGTTGCTTTGAACTTTTTTTCGTTTTGTACCGTTTTAATTTTTTAATTTAGCTGCAATTTCTTTGACAATAGAAATTTAAAATGTTGCAAGAATAAGATTCAGTGTTTCTTATTTTGCATCACAAAGGGAATAAACTCTATCGATGCAACCCTGTTTAAATAAATAAACTGTAAAAATAATTTAGCAGATTAAAGACGAGCTTCATCATCTTCATTTTCTGGTGCAATCGGCTGACAGTCTTCCTTCATCAGATGTGTTGTCTTTGCAGCGGCTCCACTGCAATGTAGCAAATTTATGTTGTAATGTACAATTGATAATTAAACAAGATGATTGACTTTAATAAACAGATGAATATTTAAGCATCAAGAACGGAAAAACATAAACACTGTCATACACTGAGATTCGATCTCAGATCGTTTGAAGCTCCGAGAGGCTATTGTTAATGCATTGACCACAGAGCTATCGTCTAAATAGCCTAGATCTACTATTTTCTCTGTTTTAAAAGTTTGTTATATTCTTTTTTATTATTATTTTTTTTAAATTGGCTATTTACTGTCTCGAAATTGTGTCGAATTTTTTTTTTAAAAAGTGTTTTTACAAGACCTTGTGCTGTTTATTTATAATTATTATTATTATTATTATTATTATGCAGATGTTAATTCAGCCATTCTGTTGGATAAAAATTGTCCCTAATGTAAAATGGAAATGAATGGTAATTGTATTTTATAAATATAAAATATTTAATATAGGCTATAGGAGAAAAAAAAACAATATGGTGTAGCAATATTTTGGAACTATCAAATCTATCTGCATTAATAATAAAAAAGTAGCCCATATTTGTTGGGGATTTTAACCCGTGTCATCTGAATTATTGAAATGTAAGTTATAGCCTACCACTCGGCTACGAATTTGTTTTGTTTTATTTTGTTTGAAATGTTAACCAATTCTGTTTTAGCATAATAGGCCTATATTTTTTCCCTAAAAGTTTGTTTTATTCTCTGCTTTGTTTGTTTATATTTTTACATATTAAATCAGTCTAATTTTTGTTCAAATAATGAAAAAAGTTTTTTTTTTTTTTTACAAGATCTTGCGCCATGCATGTTTTTTTTTTGTTTTTTTTTTATTTTTAAATAAACAGATAGGAAACTTACCTTTTAAAATGCCGCAGTTGCTGCTGTTTTGCCCTGTCACTTGCGCCACCCGGTATAAGTCATTTCGCGAACGACTTTGAAATTCGACTGGTTTATTTTTGCTGCGGTAGTAGGCTAATAGGCATTGTGGTTGATTATTTATTAAAGAATTCAATTGATAATCATAACAACATGTAAGCCTATTTAATTCTGAATATAACAAAGAATCCTTAAACCGACTACATCGGTTAGGAACTGCAAGTCTTGAAAATGTTTTAATTTTACGGTAAATTGTTTTAATTTATTTCACTGTTATGTTTCAGTTAATAAATCTACAAACACATTAAAATAACACGAAGTAAATGACAAGTAACCTATTGACATAGCCTTTCTAAATTATAGAAAAACTGGGCACACAATGTTAACGTGTGTCTACTTTGTTTAAATTTAATGAATTTAAATTCGTTTAACCACAATATTTATCTTGAATTTATCTGCGACCTCAGCTCAGATTACTGCCGCGGCAGATTACGTCATAAAGAGAATAAACTGACACTTTTCAAAGTCTGTGATTACAGCGCCACTCAGCGGTAAAAGGCAGCAAATACACATCCCAATTTTGCCGCCGCGGGAACGGCGGCGGTAAAAGTCTCATTCTGGTTGTCCACCATCTGTACATTTACCCAGTTTAAAACCATATTACCAATCAAACTGAGATATTAAAAATAATTCTAAACATGAAATGGCAAAAACAATGGATTAGGCGCACTCCAGCTGGTGACCATTACAGTATCGCTCTGACATCCTCCAATCAGCACCAGGTCATCATCGAAATCCAGAGTCGTTACTGGATCTTATTTGTGACTATATTCACTTTTATGCTTTCAGCAGTTACTACATTAAATTGTGTCCTTACATTTTTTTGGTTTTAAAGTTGAATCAATTCTCTGGAAAGTAAATGACATTAAATCTGTGAGGTAATATGAATCAAATTAACATTTGTATATTGTTTCCTCCTAAGGCTTCTTCCTCATACATCTACAAGGGTTTTCTTTATCATTGCCAGCTTTGCCTTGCTCATTGGGAGTTTGTAAGCATCATTATTTGGAACAAAATATGAAAATGGCTTGGTGTGTGTTAAACTATTTCCGTGTATGGCATAGTCAGAGAACCACCTGACACAAAGCTGTGGATCATGGAATAAACCCATAGTCCCCTAAACTGATCATATCCATCCAGTACGTTGATAGGTATCGGGCATAGTTGATCCTGTCATAAGAGAAGAACCATGGCAAAATGGAACGGACACTTGACAGATGGAGACTCCAATTTGCCTCTTGCGTTCCTCGGATGAAGAGGAGAAGATCCTCAACCATCGATATGTATGTGCTCCAAAAGTGGAATGTCTTGGTGGTGGTGCTGTCTTTGATAAAATTTTCATACCCTCTCATAAATGTCAAGAAGTTCTCAGACATTACCAAAACATCAAGGTCTTCACCAGGGAAGGCTGTCTGCAGATCAGCAGCTATCTTCATAGCAGATTCACGGTTGTCTTCTGAAAGGATGTCAAGGTATGCCTGCCAGCAGAGTCTTTGAAGTGCCTCACACATTAACTTGTGGGTACGCATGCTTCTGTTGTACTGATGTCCAGTTATGACTCCTTCTATAGATCCTGCAGCAACAACTTTAGCTTCAATGATGACATCTTGAAATCCTGCGTCCCCAAAGCACTTCCCAATACAGGACAGGTATGCCATGGCTGTATGAAATTCCCCCATTCTCAGGACTAGTCGTTCCATTAATGTGGTGTTCATCCAACGAATTTCTTGTGCTTTTGCATATATGGCCTGATCCATTACCAACACAATTTCATTCAGCTCCAGTTTGTCTGCTATTTCTATTGAACGAGCGAGGATGGTGTGTACTGTGTCTAGGTCTGTTGGACTGGCGTCAATGACGGGCAGGTAACCAATGTTAGACTGCTGTGGAATCGTACCTGTCTGTAGCAGTGTATTGTGACCAGTCCATCCAGGTGAAACACTGCCATGGGCTTCTTGAGTCTTCATGAAAAAGTAGGCACCATTCAGTCTTTGTGTAGAGTCCTGTGTATACATGTATTTCTCGTGTCCCAGTTCAACTTCTGATCCAAAAGGTTTTGGACCGGTCCTCTTTCCTCTAATGTAGGTGTCAATATGAGCGTGAGGTGGTTGAAGAGACCTTTTCCTTGTTCTCTGCAGAGATACTGTCTCAGAAGTAGACACACCACAGGTAATTGGCCTATGAATTACAGTACCATTTGTGTTATGTGTTGTTCCCTTTCCAGATAGTGTTTCTTCACCAAAGTCGTTGTTATTCCATACAAGAGTTGCTTGAACTTGAACTGTAATGTTTGGTGGGATGTAAGCATCACCTCTTTGCAGTTGCAGCTCTGCTCGAGCGATGTCATGTTCCAGTACTTGTGAGTTGGAGGAACAGTGCCCTAGACCATTCAGTAATCCTATCTGCTGAGCTGATCCTGTCGTATGTCGTACAGCCATGGCTTAGGAGGAATGCTTTGGCATGAGCCAGCGTCCTCTCATTGCAAGATTCACGATATCCTGACACAATGACACAATCTTCTGATTGTTCTCCACACTAACATTGGCACACAAACCATCAGTTCTAAATTCTGTAGTCATACCTGTTGTCCAAGCCAGGACATTGTATAATTCATTTGGTACCAGATTTGAGGCAGTGTCCATCTGAAGGTCTTGCGCTGTGGGTGGCCATGGCAGTTTAGGAGTAGTTTTGCACTTGGCCTCTATAATCTCCCTGAGTGTCATGGCTGCATGATACAGAAGTCTTATATCAAATATTTTTATTAAAGCACATTTTCACATCGTTATATTATCTACATCATACACAAGAGTATAATGTATATCCACATAGAAATGTGTGCAGTTAGGACATACTGTCCTCTTTTTGTTTTTAGAACATACAACAATGGTAAAAGAAAAACAGAATCGACAGATAGACATACAGAGTACAGAAAAAACAACAACAAAAAAAAAAAACCTAAATAAATCCCTTTTTCCCACCCTACCCAGCCTTATCCTTCTGTCTAAATACTACTTTATTATAGTTAGAGGGAAACATTAATTTCCACTGCCAGGTGTGAGATAGTGAATGAGAGGTGACCACACTTTTTCAAAGTGTGGGAGTTTATCCATAAGAATATATTTTATTCTCTCTAAGTAGAGAGTGTTAGTAAGATCACTAAGCCATATCTTTGTGGTGGGTGTTTCTTTATTTTTCCAATGCATGAGAAGTAGCTTCTTTGCGGTGATGAGACTATAGGACAGGAGGCATTGTTGGTAGTTGTTTAACCTTTTAATATCGTCTGAGATTCCTAAAATAATAATGTGTGGATTAGGCTCCAATTGTATGTTAAGTATCCTAGAAATTAATCTGAAGATATTAAACCAAAAGATCTTAACCTTGGGACACAGGACGAAGCTGTGAAGCAACGTGTCTTCTGCAACAAGGCATCTGTCACATAGAGGGGATATCTCAGGGTATATTTTGTGTAACCTCTCCTTAGAATAGTGAAGACCTGCATGATACAGAAGTCTGGAGTCTTTTGTTCCTTGCCCTGCTCCAACATGACTTGGTTCTGTGTCATCTTCACTATGGTCTGATGATGATGGCTGTGTAGCTTCATCATGGATTACTTCATCAGCAGTTAAATCATCAACATACACTAAATAATTTCTTGAGGATTTCAGAAATCTCAAAAATGGATGTGACTTTTGAAGTCTGGCTTTTTAGGAAAAAGCTTTGTAAGATGAAATGTCAACACCTTCTTTTTCCTTAACTATTTTCTTAAAAGGGCCATTTAGCAAGGACAGCCTTAACACCTCACGGTTTCTCAGCAACCTCTCTTCCCCCACTGACTGACAGAAATGGGTGTAGCCTGCCTGATATGGATTTCTTTCTGGATTTCCCTCTCGAGGAATTTTGGGCAAATGTTTTGTATAACGTCTGTAGCAGCTCAAATGATAAATGGCCTCTGAAGCTACAAGATCCCTCCCACGTATGTGCATTAGTAGACTTTCATCCCTCCATTCCTCTGCAACAAGAAGTAGCTTACCTGCAGTTAGTGTTTCACACTGAGCAAGTTTTTCTTTTGACCTTTTTCTGCTGTGACTGTCAGTTACGTATGTATTTCTCGTCAAAAATATACATTAATTAAAAATCACATTGTGTAATTAAGATTCACTGGTATTGTGAGGTTTATTTAATATACATTTTTTAACTAACTACAATACACGCATACATAGCCTACATGATGCACCAATACACAATTATCTTAGAATTAGTAGAATTGATGGATTTGATACATACCTTCAGTATCTTTGGCTGCCTTTTCTATCCTCTTACATGCTCTTGCAATGTGATCTTTATTGGTGAAGAGCATGTAGCATTCCCTATGGAAGCCCACATTAACTGGCACATCTTGGTCTCTCCAGGTTTCTGTTAAGTTAAATGTTGCTATGGCTTTTTCAGCTATTAAACTCTCAGCAGTGTTGAGGTTAACCCATTTCTGGGCACACTGAACAAATGATGCCCAACTTGTTTGAGAAAATAAGGTAATTGGGCTTTTTGCCTTAGAAGCAACATGTATACAGCACTTCATATTGTCGCATACCGGCTGTCAATCGCGTTCCGCTTTGTTGTTATGTGGTCTATGTAAATAAATTAGGTGACAAAAGCCCACCCACAGGTAATCAATAACGTTGGAGGTCTTCTGACGGTAAGTGCACAATGTATAGTATAGCTCGTGTAGACAACAAGTATATAAAGCCTATTTTAATAGCAGGATTTCGTTATCAAGAGAGCAACGTTACGGTATCAACTATGCTGATTGTCAGGGAGACGTGACAGGTTGTCAAGGAGACGGGTGATTTGTTAACGTTTTCTGACGCTACGATTTAGTAGTCCAACAAATTTGCCCATTTAAAAATTTAAGAGTTTAAATCGATATCTTCATCAAATGTGCACACATCAACGTTGGAAACAATGCTTACACTACTTATAAGAATTTTTACATGCCATCTGTAAACAAATTACTTAGTTCTTTGGCAGGGATCAGTGAAATTCACAATTTTGGGGTCCAGCCCACGGCCTATGAGAGGTTTTTCATTTTCTGAAAGAGCAACATGGGTGTGTTTGCGTCTTTTTCAAGATGTCATTCCGCCCGTGCGTTTCTGGATGTGGTCATTCCCTGTCCCCTTCTGACGGTCACGATTGCTGTGTCGTGTTTGGGTGTTCAGCACACTGATGCAGCTTTTGTGGACGGTTCATGTTCCCATCTCGGTGTTGAGATCGAGACTCGCCTTTGTTCGCGAGGGTGCAGTCCCCATTACCACGCCCCACCCTAGGGTGCCGTGTGGGATGGGTGTTCGGATATCAGTGATGGAGTTTCCGCCCGGTAACCATTCCCTGTAGGCTCCTCACTGCTCCATCACACCGATGCCGGTGGAGCCCTCTGTTGAGAGTACTAGCCTCTCTGTAATGGACCGACTAGATGTCTCGCTCATAACTCCCCTAACATTGGAGGTTGAGCTGACCTTTGGCGATGACGTAATGTTGCCCGAGCCAGATCCTCAGCTGTCAGCTATGCTGAAACGGGCCGCCGAGGCTGTCGGGCTCGAGTGGAACCCTCCACCGTGTCCCGCACCGTCTCGGTTGGATGATTGGTACCTCGGGGTGGGCCGTGCTGGTTCTCAGCCCGCCGCCCCAGTGCCCTTCTTTCCCGAAGTGCATGGAGAGCTCACTAGATCGTGGAAGACACCTTTTACTGCCGGTGAAGGGTTACGAGGCTATTTCCCCAGTTGAGCGGTCTGTCGTGCCGCTGCGGACCGGGTGGAGGATCCTCGTTTCCCCCCTCAGGACTGTGGTTGCTCGTCTGTTCTTACAGATATAGCGTACAGAGACTGTGGGCAAGCCGCTTCCTCTTTGCATGCCCTTGCGTTGCTTCAGGTCTACCAGGCCAAAGCACTCATTGACATGCACAAGGGTAGTCTAGGCCGTGTGCTCACCAGTGAGCTCCACACCGCAACGGACTTGGCTCTTCGGAGCACAAGCGTTGTGGCCTGCGCAGTCGGCCTAGCGATGTCCACCCTGGTGGTCCAGGAGTGCCACAATTGGCTCAACCTAGTTGATTTATCGGATGCAGACAAGATTCGGTTTCTGGACTCCCCAATTTCCCAGGTTGGGCTGTTCAGCGACGTAGTAGAGAGCTGCATCCAACAGTTCTCTACCGCCCAGGCGCAGTCGGAGGCAATCCGACACATCCTTCCCCGGAGGGCCGCTGCTGCCATCACCCCTCCGCTCGTGGCAGATCCTCTGCCTGCTCGTCGCCGAGGGCGTCCCCCTGCCGCCGCTTCCGCTCCCTCTGGCCTACAGCAGCAGACTTCACTCAGGCCTCAGCGTAGAGTGAGCCGCAGGCAGGCCGCCCAGCCTGTATCAGTCACTGCCAAGACAAGCAGCAACTGTAAGACTAAGCGTCCCTGATACAGGCTGCCCGGGGACGGGGGAACAAGCTCCTCAGACAGTTGCCGTTACGCCACTGGCTCTCCGGAATCCAGTGGTACCCCAATTGTCACAAGAGCAAATTCCTCTGTTCCTGGGCCCCAAGAAGGTCAGACTGGCAGTGTGCGACCCTGTAAAGCCTTGCACCCCTCGGCCCCTTCTTGTGTCGCCAGCCGGCATTCGGGTACGGTTCGAGGACGGTACGCCTTCTCCCGTAACCCCTGCCGACCAGTGGAGTCTCTCCTATGAGAGAGCGTGTCATTCGCATTCTCAACTATCTCAACGACTGGCTAATACTAGCTCAGTCTCAGGAACAGTTGTGTGAACACAGGAATGTTTTGCTCCAACATGTCAGCCAGTTGGGTCTTCGGGTCAACTGGGAAATAGCAAACTAACCCCCGTGCAGAGGATCTCTTTTCTCGATATGGAGCTGGACTCGGTCCAACAGACAGCGTGCCTCACAGAGGAACGTGTCCAGTCATTGCTGACCTGCCTGAGTACGCTCAAGAGCAGAGTAGCGGTTCCACTGAAACATTTTCAGAAGCTCCTGGGGCATATGGCAGCCATAGTAATACCGCTCGGCCTGCTTCATATGAGACCGCTTCAGCACTGGCTTCAAGACCGAGTCCCGAAGGGGGCGTGGCACAGCTGCACGTTTCGGGTGAGAATCACCCCAGCCTGCCGCAAAACTCTCAGCCTGTGGTCAGACCCTTCATTTCTCCGGGCCGGAGTGCCCCTAGAAAAGGTGTCCAGACATGCTGTGGTTTTCACAGATGCCTCCAACACTGGCTGGGGGGCCACGCTCGACGGGCATGCAGTGGCGGGGATCTGGACGGGCCCCCAACCGCATTGGCACATCAGCTGCCTCGAGTTATTTGCAGTGCACCTTGCCCTGAGACACCTCAAAACATTGTTGCTCGGCAAGCATGTACTGGTCCATACGGACAACACTGCAGCCGCTGCGTACATCAACCGTCAAGGTGGTCTACGCTCCCGTCGCATGTTGCAACTCGCTCGTCACCTCCTCCTATGGGGTCAGAAGCATCTCAGGTCGCTTCGTGTCTCTCACATCTCTGGCCTGCTCAATCGTGCCGCCGATGCGCTCTTAAGATAGCCTGTGCTCAGAGGAGAGTGGAGACTCCATCCCCAGATGGTCCAGCTGATCTGGGACCATTTCGGGGCCGCACAGATAGATCTGTTTGCCACTCCCGACCCATTGCCAGCTGTTCTATTCCCTGACCGAGGGGACCCTCAGCACGAACGCACTGGCACACAGCTGGCCTCGAGGCCTCCACAAGTATGCGTTTCCCCCAGTGAACCTTCTTACACAGACACTGTGCAAAGTCAGGGAGGAAGAGGAGCAGGTCTTGCTAGTCACCCCTTATTGGCCCGACCGGTCCTGATTCCCCGAACTCATGCTCCTCTCGACAGCCCCTCCCATGCCCATCCCTCTGAGGGAGGACCTCCTCTCTCAGAGATGTCACCTTATGGTACCCATGCCCAGACCTCCGGAAACTCCATGTCTGGTCCCTGGACGGGACGCGGAGGTTCTAGGTGATCTACCACAGTCAGTTGTAGACACCATCACTTCTGCGAGAGCGCCCTCTACGAGGCACGCCTACACCTAGTGGAACCTATTCGTTGAATGGGGTTCTTCTCATCGAGAAGACCCCCGAAATTGCTCGATCCACGCCGTGCTTTCTTTCCTGCAAGAGGTGTTGGAGTGTGGGCTGTCTCCCTCCACCCTCAAAGTATATGTTGCCTCTATTGCTGCACATCACGATGTAGTGGATGGGAGATCCGTTGGAAAGCATGACCTGATCATCAGGTTCCTGAGGGGTGCAAGGAGATTAAATCCCCCTCGTCCCCCCTTTATATCCTCTTGGGACTTGTCTCTGGTGTAAACTGCACTGCAGAGATCTCCCTTGGAGCCACTGTGGGCAGCTGAGTTAAAAGTTCTGTCTTTAACCCTCTGAGGTCTGAGCTGTTTTCTGGGCCCTGGAGGTGTTCTGACATGCTCTGACATTTCTGGTTATTTCTGTTACTTGTGACATTTTCATGGCTAAAGTCTAATTACACTGTATTCAGCACAAACTCTGCTACAATAATATATCAACAGCATGTATGTAAAAGTTTGTAGTTTTGAGATAATGACATTTATGCGTGGTTTGTGAAAATACAAAAAAAATTTCTCACTGAAATAAGGCCATGAAACCCCTACTGATTATTTCTTCACAAGACTTTTGAAAATTGTATGACGTAGCCTAGAATATTTGCTGCAAAACTATGTGAAAATCACCCTGACTGCTCATTCAGAGAAGACAATATATTGATTTAAAAATTTTACGACGTGTTTTGTGTGAATAAGCCTTATGCGAGAGCTCATTAATATGTATGGCTTTTCTCACCTGAGAAAGACAAAGACACTCCCCTAACGGCCCTATTAGGAGCTATCAGGCCCCTATCATTCTGAGCAACCTTGCACAATACTGTAAATGAGGAGATTTAAAAAAGAATGGCTTTTAGATTGTTTGGATTTATTTACACAACATAATCCAAATAGACACAACAAATGGCAAAAAAGCACTTATTGAAAGACAGAGACCTTTGTGCCATTCCTAAAAACATTGTATACCTTTCATTTCCAAGGTGTTTGATTTTCACTTTACCATGTTCATGTTCCAGAGACTCGTGTGAATGTTGAAGTCGGCAGGACTCAGTGGCATCTGGGCCCTGAAAAAAAAGTGAACATACTGATATCAAGAGAAAGGCCTGCACGATTTTGGAAATAAATATTAGATTTTTCTGGTTAAAATTGCTTTTTAAAATTCACAAAATACACACACACACACACACACACAAATGTTTCCAACAATATATAATATAATGAACACCAGGTTTGTTGTGCCTTGTAGGCATAGGCTATGCGCAGTGCTGGGTAAAATAATAATAACAGTAACCATATCAGCCTATAAATCTTCCAAAATATTTCAGTAACAACCAAGCTAGAGAAAAATATATTGATTATCATGTTACTTCAAATGTTTCCATTCGTTATGATATGAAATGAGATAATAGTAAAAACATGAAGCCGTTTGGTGTGTTTTGCTTTTCAAATTTTCAAATGATACATTCAAACGCGATCGCGCTGCAAAATCTGATACATTCAAACGCGATCGCGCTCAAATATAAAACATTATGGTTACCATATACATATCTACGTTTGACCAGATATCCACAAACACAGTAGGCCTAACAGTAAACACGGGTCTAAATATTATAATATTCCCCATATATCTAGCAACAGTTCAACTGCAATGTGACATTTATGCAACAATAACAAACATGTAAGAATTTCTTACCTTAAATCTTTATTGTCTTCAAATCGCATTCTTCTTCTTCTGAGGTAGCCTAAATCCAATGTAAGCTCAGGCGCGTCTTTCAAACTCGACGAAAAGTGAAGTGAAGTGTTTTGGCGTTTTGTTGTTGAGGTAACGAGCGCGTTCGCGTTCCATGTGGAGATTTGCATGTGAAAATCTTTTGCGCGAGTGGGCGTGGCCAAATTAACTGTAATGAGCAAGCGTTTGAGAAGCTGGACATCTTGTTGGTTTTATACAAATTACTTAAACAGAAAATATTTGTTTTCGTTTTGAACCCGATCATTTAAAAGTACACACTTAAATGTTTATAAAGGTGTATGGCTCATAAATGTGTGACAAGTATTCGCTGAGTTTTGTTTCAGTTTATAGACGTGCTCAAGAAAAAAAAGTTCACCGCGACGGAGAGGCAGAACGCACACCCTGTTTATTTTCTTTATTTTACAAAAGCACAATGTTTTGATTTGATTGTAAGTGGACACATACAAAAGTAGAAATATCACAGATTCTTTTTTTATATTTCTTTTTTCTGTATGACCATAAATGACAGAGTAATTTAAGTTTATAGTGCTACAATGTGGAGAAAATCCAGCAAAACGCGCCCGCGCGTTTGCCGACCTCAGAGGGTTAAAAACAGTTCTCCTGCTCGCTTTGGCCTCCATCAAGAGGGTAGGGGACCTGCATGCATTTTCGGTTGACGAATCATGCCTGGAGTTCGGGCCGGCTAACTCTCATGTCGTACTGAGACCTCGGCCTGGATATGTGCCCAAGGTTCCTACCACTCCCTTTCGGGACCAGGTGGTGAACCTGCAAGCGCTGCCCCCGGAGGAGGCAGACCCAGCCCTGGCTTTTCTCTGTCCAGTCTGTTCCCTATGGATATATGTTGACAGAACGCAGCCCATATGTGTATCTCCCACGTTTCCCCCCTTCGGGCTGGATGTGGCTTCCGTAGCGTCCCTTCCTTCCATCGTCAGGGCACGCTTTCCCAGTGTTATCCAAGTCTACTGAGCGGGTCTTGCGGAACAGCAGTGACTTCCCTGGCCTAAGCCCTGTCCTATCACCGCCTCAAGATGCGGGAGGTTCAGCTGGCTTTTGTCTAGGCACTGGAAGGTGGCAGCTCTAGTGGCGTTTTCCAGGGTTAAGATCCCATTCAGTCGACGTCGACTACGTCAGCCGTTCTCGACTGAAAGGGAACGTCCTGGTTGCGTATGCAACCCACCATTCCCTGAACGTCCTGTAGCATGCTCAAAGAAGATAGGCTTTCTAGCGTGATCCGATTCAGTCGACGTCGACTACGTCCTCCGTTCCCTCCTTCAGGGAACGATGGGTTGCATACGCAACCAGGACGTTCCTCATTTCCTACTTGCCCTGCATCTTTTAGTCGCTTACTAAATTGATCTTGCGGGAGCAAAGTGATATTAGTTATTTTTTGCATGACTGTGTGTCTGGCTGCTCAGCTCTGCTCTGCTCTGGCTGAAAGTCTTGGTAATTATCTCTTTGTTTGAGGTTTTCTAGTTTGGGTACTCTATGGTCCCACAGCGCTGTCCTCGAGATTTAATATTACCACTATCGTGCTTAACCATAGGATGGAGACACTGTCTGAGCATGCAGATTTTAATGGCTTTTTGGTTTTGATAATTATTGATCATTTAGATTCTTTTTCTTTAATTAGGCAATATTAAATTGCGCAATCCCGGATGAGCCCCCATGTGGTGAGATCTGGTAATTTCCTGAAGAATCCCTAGTATCGAAGTAGCTAGGTAGTCTTTTGCTGGCAGGTCAGAATAGGATTAAATCCTCACTATCTTGTTTAATCTGTACCAGTAAATCTAGGTGTGTCCCTACACCCTCGTGAAACAATAACAATCATTGACAACTAGGCACATTGATCAAATTCAAGCTTACCCTCCAGCAGAATCTTTCCTGGATCCTTCGTTGTCCTTGGTCTTGCAAGATATAATATAATGCTCTTTCTATTACTTATAGAACTGTCTCTGTAAGCTGAAGTAAAACTTAACAGTGTTTGTCTTTATAAAATAAAAATTTATTTGAACAAAAGATAAAAATACTGATTACACAATGATTAATATTTGTAGCAAATCATCAAAAAGGTTATAATACTTTAGCTTATCCAATCTCAACAGGGCAGTCCTGTATGAGTGGAAAATTACACAGGCTATTTACCTTGTTAGCAGTTCAAGCAATAGATGTAAAAAATAACTTGTTCTCATCTGAGGTTTTTAAGTTAAGATAATACAGCAGAGCAATATAAGCAAAAAGAATCTCAGTTAATAAACTCAACTGGAAGAGAGCTGATTTCTCCCCAGGGTTGCACACGACATCAAAATAAAAAATGCAACCACTAACAGTCAAAAAAGCAGTCATATATATACAGAAAAGGGTTACATTGTTCATATACAATTTCTTGTTTTTTTTTTCCCAGAGGAACTAAATCATGTGACCTTCATCAACCTTCTATTGCCTCAGTCAAGGAGGCTTCTGGTGTCAACATTGTTTCCCATATATGGGCATTCTTCCGTCCTTTCCATCCTCTGCGCTTCGGGCCTCTGTGTAAGTGTGTGCATGTATATGTATCTGGAAGTGTATTTGTAGGTTCAAGATATCTTGTAAAATTCAGATAATTCCCTACACTGTGTATCATTGTCTGTTTCTCTTTATTTCACTGACAGAAGTTCAGCTGTGTTTTTAATGTAATGAAGAGACAATAAGAGACTCTAGAACATCTCACTGTTACTGATTGAGCATGCAGCTTAAAGCATTATGGGTAGAGTCTCTCATCAGTCTATTCTCATTCATCAACACAGTTTCACTGATGATCCATAATGATAAAACCCAAACCCAGGATAGAGTGTGTGTGTGAATGTGGTCTGGACTGTGTGTATGAGGCTCAGTGTGTCAGAGACGCTGTAGAAGGACAGAGTTCCTGCACTGTGATCCACATACACTCCTGTTCTCCTGTGATCCACACACACTCCTGTTCTACACACTCCTGTTCTCCTGCTGATGGGCTTTACATGGAGTTCAGTCTCTATGCTATTGTGCCAGAATGAGTAACTGGAGGAAGTGTAGAACAAACTCCAGGACTTATCATTATATCCAAACACACACTCTTCACCTGATCCCTTCCTGCTGATGCTCTTATATGACACTGATATTAACACATACCCCCCAAGTGCTCTATCAACTTGGTGTGATAGAGCACTCTGTATCCTCTTGCCTGCAAGCTTCCCTTAACCAAGCGGTACCCAGCATGAGGCATGTCTTTTTTGATTTCAGTTACCTGGTCCAACTCTGCGTTTGAACAGGTGCTATAGCTTGCTCTGACAGAAAAGCCAAACTCTCTCATTCTTCTGAAGAGAGAGCGAGTGGACACTCCCATCAAGTTAGCAATACACGGCACAGGAAGACCTTGGTTGATGAGATGTAACAGAGAATCCGGAGAAATGTTACATTTTGGACGCCCAGTTGCTCCATGACGAACCTGCACAGATACTATGGGGACCTGATTTTCTCTTTCTTCAACAACCAACTTGTGCAAATCTGTGAGTGCATCTACAATGGCTTTTGGGATGAGAACCTGGTTAGAGGCAGCACTAAAAAGAACAGCCTCCTGAGAACACACAAATTCAAGGTAATCCAGGTCAAGTGGCTGCTGACTGACAATATGCTGGAGCCGTGTGTGGAGCCTCTCTAACATTGTTTGTGCAAGCAGTTCCTAGAGAGAGGGGAAAAGAGGAAAAATGTATGAGGTCAAAAATACTGGTATAATTGAACATGACCAGTAAAATGACCAAAAACTACACTTTACTTTATTCTTAATATCTTCATGACCATTAGTGATAGAGACCTCAAATATTGGCACACGATTAATACAAGATTGCGCTTAAAGAAAATGTAATGATTGATATCATATGGATGCAGAAAATTTGTTTATAATACCCTCAATATCAGGGGTTTAGCCATTTACCCAAATCTAGGGCCTTGTAGAAACTCAATAGGCATGCAGTACAAACTTTGGTTCAGTTATACTAAGAACATGTTTGTCTTCCATCCTGCAAAGTTTGGTGAGGCTAGGAATAACACTTTAAGATATTAATTCCCAAACATGGTTCTGATAGTGTTTTTGATGCTATAAAAATGACAATCTCAAGGACTGACAAAAATATGAATATTTTTACAGGCCTTGGTTTTGGGACCCAAACATAATATAGAAAAACTCTTCATCTGAGATGTTGCTGCAACCACTTTCCTGGATTCTGACTGATTTGACATGGAATGAACCCTCTATATTCTATGAGACACTGGCAGGAGAAGACCAGGGTTGATTTGGAGGTCCTATTCTACAAGCTCAGATCTCTTAACATCTGTAGTAAGATGCTGCAGATGTTTTATCAGTCTGTGGTGTTTTATTTTATGCTGCAGTCTGCTTCATAACGGTTTCCCCATGCTGCCTTACGCGCGAATTTATTCACGCTGCTAGGCAGCCTGGATACCATGGACCAGATTTTCGCCTCAGCGAGGGGACCAATCACAGAACGGGGGTCGACAGGGCCGTCTCTGACCAATTTGCTGCCCTAGGCAAGATTTTACCTGGTGCCCCATGCATCACAGCCCATCGTTGGGTCGTTGGGTGTGAGTAAAACACGTTTTGTGTGTGTGTGAGGTTTTGGCATGATTCTCACTCCATAACTATGTTTCAGCATGCATGTAGAAAGGCACATTCTACCTGTACAGCTCTCACACAGATGACCGATGGATGGCTTAGAAGTATGGATCATTCTGAATTAGTTGGTGTGGTTATGTTGGACTTCAGTGCCGCTTTTGATGTAATAGACCATCATATTTTAATTGAGAAATTGAAGAGCTACGGATTCTCTCCTTCTGCTGTTGCACTAATGAAAAGTTATCTTTCACATAGAACTCAGCGGGTTTTTTATAATGGTTCTTTATCTAATTATAAAGGTTTAGTTTGTGGTTTACCACAAGGAAGTTGTTTGGGTCCTCTTTTGTTTTCGGTTTTTATTAATGATTTGCCATTAACTGTCAAAAAAGCATCAATGACAATGTTTGCAGATGACTCAACTGTTTACTATGCTTCAGACTCATGTGACAAACTTAATCATGTTCGGTCTAGAAATTTGGATTCGGTGTATAAGTGGGTTAGTGGAAACAAATTAGCCTTAAATTTATCCAAAACTAAAAGTATGATCATTGGATCAAAACAAAAATTGAGGCTTGGATCGGAATTAAAGTTACATATAACCAGGCAAAGAATACAACGAGTAGAAAAGGCTAAACTGTTGGGTTTTGTTATTGATAGTAGTCTTTCTTGCACAGAACACATAAATACTATTGTTAACAGAATGGGATGCGGCAAGCATTAACTAAAAAAAAATTGTAATTATGTGAATCAGGAAACTCTAAAAATAGTATCAGAGTCATTAATATTATGTCACTTGTCATACTGCACTGAGGTGTGGTCCTCTGCATCTAAAAAGGACTTGACAAAAATTCAGGTTGCGCAAAATAAAGCAGCAAGACTTGTTCTGGGCTGCTCAATTAAAACAAGTAGAGACCAGATGTATTCTACTCTTTCATGGCTCACTTTAAACCAAAGAATAACAGTTACTTTAAGCACTATGGTATATAACACAGTGACAATGAAAATGCCTATTTCTCTGTTTAATCAAATAGTGTATTGTAATTCTGTGCACAATCATAACACCAGATAGGCAAATAACGGTCATATAATGACCCCCTATCCAAAAACTAATTTTATGAAGAAAACCGTCCTGTATAGAGCTATTGTCATCTGGAATAACATTCCCTTTGAGGTTCGTCAGCTTTGTAATAAGCTGTCATTTAAAAGAAGTCTAAGGTGTGTAGGATTTGAGAGCGAACCAAACACAAATGAATCTTCCAGGTGATTTGTTCAAACATAATTCCACACAGAACTCAACATTCCGGATCCCAAATCACAAATCCAGACCCATAAAATCAGGCTTCAGCCAGTCTAGCTAACCAACGAAAAACCCCAGCTAAGAACTTTATGGCCATGCAAGCTTCAAAGAGATGAGCCCAACTAAAGGAAGAACATTGTCAGCGTTTGATAGTTTTAAAAGAATGATTGGTTCAGAGATGGCACAACTCAGTGCCCGATCAAGATAACAGCAGAAGTTGCTGGACCCCACAACATTCCAGACCCCCTCCTCCTTAAGGACCTCTGAATGACCCAGGGTGTAAAATCTCTTCAAGCCACAAGAGAACTGAGACTTTAACTACAAAAATACATAAAATCATCCCAGAACAATTTTCGATGAACTTATAATCAAACATCATGCAACTACATAATTCTATGTTGTTTCTACAATATGTGTGTGTCTAATATGCTTCGATGCAATATAATTCATGTAATTGTTATAACTATTAGGTGTGTGAATGAAAGTGTGTCGTGCTTCCTGTCAGCATGATCGTATGTTCTTAATTCAAAAGATGGCTTGATTGAAATCTGTGTAAAATGTTTTGTATTCTTATTATAGTAATAATGTCTAAACTGTGGCCTCTTTCCTCTCTGCTAGAGCTTAGAGAGTAAGGAGAGCACAGATAAGCTTGATTTATGATAAGAAGTGAACAGAACACCACCTCCTAAATTAAGCCAGTGTTTAATTGGTCAGAACTCATCCAGGATGCTGGACAAACATTTGAGTTTAAAATCTTAGACCCGAACAAAGCTTTAGGCAGAAGAGAAAATGAAAAGTGCGCGAAGGGAGAAGAGACCAGACAGACCAGTAACAATGTAAATGAGGAGACGAAAGAACCCAAATCAAGATCAGAAGAACATGGGTTAAACAACTTCATTCAAGCCATCATCTACTCTCGTCTCAATTTTCTTTCTTTTCTTAGTTTCTTTTCTTTTCCGTTGTGAGTCTCGGTTCTAAGTTAAGTTTTGCGGCAAGATTTCGGTCCACGTTTCTTCTGCAAAGCCAGCTTCAACAAAGACTTTCCATCAATCCGCCAGCACACCACGTGATTGGCCGCCCCCAGACCCAGCCACAGGAGACCAGCCAACGAACTCGGGAAACCCCTTTTACACCGACAAAGGGAATCCCAAAAGCAAAGATACACAAGTAGCCTCCAGACTCTTAAGCTGAACTGGTGCATTGATATATATTTAATAACCCGCCTAAGAAACGAAAGAAGGGTTAAATTAATGGTTCGCTCAGGTTATGTCTTATAAGTGCATATAGAAACGTGGGATTTCATCATCTCACTCTTAAAACTCATTCTTTCCTCACTCTCTTTCTTTCTGCAACTCGTATGAATGTGTGTGTGCGTGTGTTTGTGTTAGATATTAGTTTTATGTGTTAGAATAATCAATAAAGTCTGGTTTGTATTTTAAAGAGAAGTGTTACTTGTGTTATGTGCTTACGAATTTAATGTCTTAAACTGCTGATCTAAGTTACCTTGCTAACAAATAGTATTTAACTATAGTTTGGATATTTATATCCGCTGCAGAGCTGAGTTACAGCCAGTTCAAATGAACCGCGAACGAGTCATTTGCTCGGTTGTAATAAGTGATTCTCTCGAATTCCCTATAGATTAATTAATAATTCCTTTGAGCTAAATTGACCTGTCAGAATCCCTAAATTAATCTTACAGGTGTTATGTGTTGATGTAGGTTCTTATATGTTTTGATTAAAATCCTGGCAAGACAAGCTAGAGCTAAATTCTCTCACTGAGCTAAAAAGTGGGGGAGTGGGATATAAGATGGGAAGAAAGTGATACTCTACTGTTCAATTGTTAAGATGTATTGAGATTTATTGTCAGTAAAATTGGTTGAGACTGTTGAGTCAAGATGTGAAACAGAAAAGGGGACATTTTTCCTCCCTTTATTTTATTTTTCTGAAGTTAAGCACTTTATTTGAACATGCACAATTTTCACATTTTATTTATTTTCTTAATTTGAAATGCAGCCCTACTTTTGTATAGTTAATGAGAGAACATTATACATATCTACAGTCATTCATTTATGTTCAGTTCTATGTTATGTGACAATAAATATTGTCAAAAAGTTTTTGAATTTTACTGAATTCATTTGATTTGTCAGTCAGGTATTGATTACATGCAAATGTTGATACAGGATACTAGGCTACTTGAATATATATCACACTAAATAGTTAGACATTATGATCTTCCGGACCTTTGCTTCAAGAAATTTTCTTTACATTTTAGTTGAATACCCCTGCTCTAGTATTAATTGTAATAAACATTGTAAACGTTTTACTTGCTACAATCTGTGCAACAATAATCCCAGTACACCAGTAGTAGTCTTCACCATATGTGGCGCAGGGGTGATCATCCCTACACCTCTGTCCATGAGCCGTGATGAGTGAGTACCGTGGTGAGCACTCTATCAGAGACTGGCCTGAGTTACACCAGTAACCCTTGAGTTTGTGCTGGTAGAGGCAGGGAGAGGAGCAGCAGGGCTTGGTTTGATCTGCTAGGTTGCATTTACAGCCGTCACTAGACTCTGAGACGCTCAAGCACTGCGATCCATCAGCTGCAGTCTTCTGCTTCTCTGGGACCAACAGGCATTCAACAGCACCTGACCCCTCGGATACCTACCTTTTACTGATCTCATCATGCACAATTTTACTTAGTGGTTTGGTATTAGTTATAAGACAAGCACTTTCATCTAAACTCTTCATTTCCTCTGCCATAGTTGAATACGTGTTTATGCTGTCAAAGACTAATTCTCCACTCACCTTCTTCACCTTGGCATTGCTTGTAGAGGAGAGGCTGTCACTGATTCTGATCCTTTTCAGCGCACCAAGTGTATTCTGCGCATCTGAGGTTACTTGGACTCCTTTATTCCTTGGCAGATCAATTAATTTCTTAAATGTTGTCTGAACCTTGTTTAATTTATTATTGTCTTCAAAACAACCATCCACAAAAATCTTAAATGAATGAGAAGTTCCCGAGAGCTCACTATAGAGTTCACTGAGCCGATTATTCAGGTTTGAGACTAACATGATGCTTATGCCAGGCTCTGCTGGCCGGTTTTTCCCCATAAAGCCGAAGACAGCCGTCCAGATGTGAGAGGGCACCGTCACCCTTTCATCCTTTTGTGGTATCTGTTGATTCACAGCAGGTACTGTACCTGTAACAATGTAGATTGTTGTGGCGTTAGACTCTTTATCATTATCACTTTTAAGCTGTTGTTTCAAAAACATCTTCAAATCCTTCTCCCAGTCCTTCCAGTGGATACGGTTGAAACACTCGTCCATAGGAGCTGCATTGGTCAGAGTAAACGTTGCCGTACGGCCTTCACCGCAATTGAAGCTGTTGGGGTTCAGGTGTCCACGATCATATCCAGTGTCACTGTAGTCACAGCTCATGGCCTGATATATATATATATTTATGTATAAATGGATATATATATATATATATATATATATATATATATATATATATATATATATCCATTTATACATAAATACAGGCAAGGCAATTTTATTTATACAGCACATTTCATACACTATGGCAATTCAAAGTGCTTTACACAGAGAGGAATTAAAATAATCACAAAATAAAAGCAAGGAAAATTAAAAAAGTTATAAAAGGAATTCAAAGAGTAAAAAGGTGATTCATAGATAAACTTCTCATCTGGCAAAACACCAGTGTATGATATTTTTCACAACTCCCAGTTTTACCCGTTTTTTTCCCATGTTGATTACACTGTGTCTGTGGTGTTCTTTCGGTGCGCCGCCTAAGAAATCTATTGGACGTCTCCGATGGCCCCGATTTTCCCCTAAAATCTTTTTTTTTTTTATGTTTCCTTCTTTTCATTATTTAACTTCATTTTAATCAAATGAGAAACAAGAAGTTGCAAATCAGAGAAGCATAGCATTTTATTTGCTGCTGACAACAGTGTCAATTTATATTGAGATACTTGTACACCAAACAGTATCCAGTAACTCCTAAATTTAATATTTAACAATAGCCAAGTACACATAAGGTGCTGAACATAAATTTAATTTGAACTAAATGTCTTTTCTTTAAGGTCCGTACAGTCAGTGTGTAAAATGGGGATGAAAAAAGAAATACATAAAATAAGAACAGAGAAAACTGATTGTGTGCTTTCACTTCATCTTTGTTTTCCAGTAAATTAGCACTCATTGGTGCACTTGTTGTCCGTGTATCTTTTGGTCATTTGATTTCCTGTTTGGATTGGAATAACGAGAAATGAAAACCAGCTCGTTTATTCGTTTTTTAGTTTACTTTAAAGAACGAAAAATTTGATTTTGGCTCGATTTATCATTTTTTGTTAGTGGTTTACAAATCGGTTTATGGGTTTGATATTTCATTTGCACATGTGGGCGGCGCTGAAACGCCCCTTTCATCTGATTGGTCAAAACGCTCCGCCTTCAGTAAGCTAGAGTTTTTCTTTCTGTCAGGCAGAATAAGAGTCAGTACGAGTGCGGCACTGACAAATGCACTTTAATAAAATAATGTCTGAAACCACCACTCACTGTTAACTACGCACAATATTTGAAGCAGAAATATGTTGCTGGTCACGTAATTCGTGCTGCTGCGACTTGCAAGCGACCCCAATAATGTGAACCACAGTATATGACAGATTATTTTAGCATGATGTATTTCCCGTTGATTTTTTCCCGTACAGTGCAAATAGTTCCGTCTCTTTGGATAAAAGGGAAGTGGAAATAAAAATCAATAATAGGCTAAACTGTACCATCATAATTTGTCTGTAACATGTACCACTCTTGTCTTTTTATTTACATCAAAAGGCCAGGTAGGTATGTGTGACATATGTACACACATATGTGTGTGTGACATATGCCAGGCTGTAGGCTATAAATAATTTTGAAAATTGAATAGAAATAAAGTTTATATTTATAAATGTAAGCATGTGTAGACTACTCAGTCCACATGAAAAGAAAGAGACAGAAAGGAGAGAAGCTAGAATCAGTGAACATACATTAATAGCCTACTGACAAAATTACCAGGTTTGAGATTAATTAAATCATGTCGGTTGAAGAGCACAGGCATACCTTTAAAATGTTATTAGTTTTATTATAAAACTAATACAATTTTATTACATACTGAATTGGTCGATGTTTCTCTGAGTTTTCTTTATTATGTTGGCTTAAGAAAGCCAGCATATTTGAACATTATTATTGTTTATTATTATTATTGAGAAATTGACTTCGCCTAGAACTTTAATGCTTCACCAAACTCAGCTCAGACCTTAAGACTAGTTAAGTCACTAATTAGATGACGAGGCATTTGGCTAGTGACACGCCACGCCACCAGTGAGCAAGTATCGTTCCTGGACGATACAGGGGGGCGCGACTTTCCGAGTTGTTAAGGATGCCCATCACCCATACTACCAGCGCGCTGTTATTCGGTCGAACGACCAGCACACTTGACGTAATAGCAATTGCTAAGCATAAGGTAGTATACTTATGTCACCATTTAGGCATGAATGTCCAATTGTGCTACGAATTGGTGTCACTAGTGCCGTGGCCCGTTCACAAGGGGTAGCACTTCTTATAATCATATCGAAATTCCCTTATCTCCTATCTCCTGCCATCCGGCAACCGGCCTTGTCCGCAACCACCGTAAAGAAAACCGCAGAAAACCTGCACCTTCCTCCTGCCCAATTTCGTTGCAATCTGATTCATATAGGGGCTGTAATAGTCCACCTTTTGCCGCTCCGCCACCGCGAGGGTGTCAGGAGCGAACTCAAAGCGAACTGTCACATCAATGACCAAGGAGAGTGTATCTCGGACCAGCACTCCGGCACGCAGCTGAAGAGTCGCTATTTACTGTTTTTCAGACAGACACGCGGGCATCCTCAACCACGGGTTGCTCGCGGATGAGCCCCTAAAGCCAGATATCCCCACACCCTGAACTGGCAGTCCCATCCATTTCAGGAATTCATCCTGCCTCCAGTCTAATGGAGAAACGCACTTGTGGGTCAACAGGTCGGCCCTCATCCACGCCCCTTTGAGCTTAGATTGCATGAAGGAGGTCTCCATCAAGGCCCTCATAACCGGTTCCGAAGAGCAAGGCGCACCAACCTTCTTGCTTGAATGGACGGGATGTGTCGAGCGAGCTTGCAAATCCCCAGGCCGCCATCCCGGTTCTTTGCGTACAGAAGCCCATCACAAGTGGACGGTGGCAGATGCAGCCACTTCTTGAACGCCCACTTGATCTTCCCATCCGCGGCTCGGAGTACACCGTCCTTGACCTCACTGAGGTCCGCTTGGTAGTATAAACGGGGGAAAGTAAACTGATTGAGGAGGACCACTCTCTGTGAGGGTTTAACCCTCTGAGGTCGGCAAACGCGCCGGCGCGTTTTGCTGGATTTTCTTCACATTGTAGCACTATAAACTTAAATTACTCCGTCATTTATGGTCATACAGAAAAAAGAAATATATAAAAGAATCTGTGATATTTCTACTTTTGTATGTGTCCACTTACAATCAAATCAAAACACTGTGCTTTTGTAAAATAAAGAAAATAAACAGGGTGTGCTTTCTGCCTCTCTGTTGCGGTGAAATTTTTTTTCTTGAGCACGTCTATAAACTGAAACAAAACTCATCGAATACTTGTCACACATTTATGAGCCATATACCTTTATAAACATTTAAGTGTGTACTTTTAAATGATCGGATTCAAACTGAAAACAAATATTCTCTGTTTAAGTAATTTGTATAAAACCAACAAGATGTCCAGCTTCTCAAATGCTTCCTAATTATTTTTAATTTGAACACGCCCACTCGCGCAAAAGATATTCACATGCAAATCTCCACATGGAACGTGAACGCGCTCGTTACCTCAAAAACAAAGCAGCAAAACACTTCACAAGTCTCTGCTTTTCGTCGAGTTTGAAAGACGCGCCGAAAGACATTGGATTTACCTCAGAAGAAGAAGAACGCGATTTGAAGACTAGAAAGATGTAAGGTAAGAAATTCTTACATATTAGTTTGTTATTGTTGCATAAATTTCACATTGCAGTTGAACTGTTGCTAGATATATGGTGAATATTATAATATTTAGACCCGTGTTTACTGTTACTGTGTTTGTGGATATCTGCTCAAACGTAGATATGTATATGGTAACCATAATGTTTTATATTTGAGCGCGATCGCGTTTGAATGTATCATATTTGATACATTCGAAAAGCAAAACGCACCAAACGGCTTCATGTTTTTACTATTATCTCATTTCATCATAACAAATGGAAACATTTGAAGTAACATGATAATCAATATATTTTTCTCTAGCTTAGTTGTTACTGAAATATTTTGCAAAAAAAAAAAAAAAAAAAAAATTACTTTTTATCTTATATGCTTGTGTTATACATCAATCGATCCTGTTTAGTGTGTATTTTTTTTGTGTATGCTCATAATAAAAACAAAGTGTTGTGCTTTTTGCCAAATAAAGAAAAATAAACATGATGCGAGTTCTGCCTCCTCTCCGTCAGTGAAGTCAATTCTGAAACGCGTCCGAAAATGAACTGTAACTCAGCGAATACTCAGTCAAACAGGCATACAGTCACACAGGCATGAAGCTTGAATTCTCTTCTTTTAAATGAAGTAATTTTTATAAAAAACAAATATTCACAGTTTATGTAATATGTATGCAAAGAGAGAGATGTCAGTCGTTCTCATCTCAGCTAATTAAGTTTTAATGTGCTCCGCCCACGGAGAGCGCGCGCTATTCAAGCGCAAATGTGAGGCGATCCAAACAAACCTGTGAAATGCCCACATCAGCTGGATAACACACACCGCGAGTTCACTTTCAGACTTATGTACTTTACGATGCTGTGAGGAATAATACTATCTTGATAATAATCCTGCAAAAATTTACCTCAGAAGTTCTGGAAGTATCATTTCGAGGAGCAAACGGATCCCGCTGAGGAATTAGGTCAGTTCTGTTTGCTTTGTTCTAATCGGAATGAATGAACGCACAGATGCGTGCTGTTGTGGAGCTACTACAGCTGGCAAAAATACTGTTTAAATATGAATCGCGTTTCTGTGTATGAATGAATGAACGAACGAACGCACAGATGCGTGCTGTTGTGGAGCTACTACAGCTGGCAAAAATACTGTTTAAATATGAATCGCGTTTCTATGAATGAATGAACGCACAGATGCGCGCTGTTGTGGAGCTACTACAGCTGGCAAAAATACTGTTTTAATATGAATCGCGAATACAAAGAAAGATTACACTGCAAATATTGTTACAATTTTAAAAGTTGTTGTAATTGTATAACCTTTAAAAAAAAAAAAAAAAAAAAATATATATATATATATATATATATATATATTCTCTTTAAATAATTTTATTATGCTTTATTAGTGACACATTTGGGAAGAGAATATATTCCAAATCTGAAAATACAGTATGAGAACAATTAACTGCACAATTACTAGAAATGTTTACCTTGGATATTGTACAATTTGCAAGCAAAATTTGTGGAAAAAAACAACAAACCAGTTATATATTGTCCTTGCATTCTTGTGGCTCAGTCACACACCTGAATGAAAGGCTCATTACGTATGCAGCCTCATTATGCGGGCCCCATTGACTCCGCAGGTGTGAATCACGCCCACCCACATATGGCCTTTCCAAACAAAAAGTGTTTTACAAGATTTAAATCAATGTATTGTGTTATGTGAATGATTAGGCAGGATGATTTTCACATAATTTTGAAGAAAAAATTCTAGGCAACGTCATCCATTAGTCAAAAGTCTTATTTACATATATTTAGAATGTGTTTTATGGCCTTATTTCAGAAACTTTAGTTTTTTGTTTTTGAAAAAAACATGCATAAACATTATTCTATCAAAAATACAAACATGTACATGCAAGTTGTTCACATATTATGGTAGCCCTGTTTGTGCTAAATAGAGTGAATTTACACCTTTGCCATTAATATGCCATTACACCTTTGCCATTAATATGTTTATAAGCAACTGAAAAAAGCACAAATGTCAGGGCATGTGAGTGATTTCCCTATATTCCTAACCCATCTGTCAAGAGCATCCACCAAATCAGGTCCGATAACCCCCGCCCAAGGGTTGATTTTGACTCCCAGGTACTTGACAGTTTCCGCAGTGGTGGTTTGTTGCAGGGCCCTGCCCCCTAGAACCCATGGGGCACAGTCATTGACAGAGAAGGCGCTGCTGCACGGCTTCACAAGGAAGCTTCTGCACTTCGTAGGTTGTACCTTAAGGCCTGTGCTCTGACAGAATGAGTCCAACAAACCCAAGTTGTGCAACATATTACTCCAGGAACCTCCAACGACTACCAGGTCATCAGCAAAAGCAAGACACACTACTGAATGACCATCCTCCACGATGTACCCCTTGCCATAGCATTCAAGGCCATGGATGAGTGGATCCATGGCTAGGTTGAAAAGCAGGGGAGACAGCGGGTCTCCCTGTTTAACACCCACCCTCACTTCAATGTCAGGAGTATTTCTACCCCCGACCTCAAAACTTCTTGTACTGTTTACATAGATCTGCTGGATCAGACCTACCACATGGGGGTCCACGTTAATCCGCCCAAGAGCTGACAGGATATGCTCATGGGAGACGGAGTCGAACACCTGTGCAAAGTCAATAAATGCTACCGCGAGTGGGCTGCGCTCTTCTTTGCAGTGTCGGATGAGGCCTTTCCGTCAATCGCTTGGTTACCACCCTAGTGAAGAGCCTTAAGAGCATCGACCTGATGGTGATCGGTCTCCAGTTACCAATCTCCATCACCGCTCCTGGGTCAGATGTCTTTGGAATTAGCACCGTTCGACTTTTCTTCAGACGGGTAGGAACGACTCCAGTGAACCACCACATGTTAAACAGCCGAGTGAGAGTCTCGCACCTAGGGTCCCAATGGAGAATATCCTGTTTCCCAATCCCATCTTTTGTATTTTCACAAAAAGACCAGGTGCGGAATGGTTCGATGCCTGTCGCAGGCTATTTTGAATCTCGCCTTGGGAGAGTGGTCCCATGAGGTGAGTGTTGTCAGCACTCATCTCGGCCCTGAACCGGCCCAGTCCTCGGAAGGGGGGAGGGTCCCCCATTTGGCCTGGAAGGTGTTGAATACAGTTTCAACAGGTATTGGATCCTTCCATCAAGTATTTCTGCAGCGAGGCGGGCCAGGTCATAATTGAATCTGTACTGGCAGGTGTGGTATGTGCGCTTGAGAGCCTTCTTTTGGCGCCACCTCCGGTACCTGGACCTGGACCTACTCAATTGCGTTCGCGTCCTTCGGGTTGGACCACTCTCCCCTCCAGGGACACATCCCTGGAGTATCCTTTGCGTTGCCGCTTCGACCAATTCGGCTAATTGGTCGCAGCCATCCAACCAGGCCTTAAGCACCTGAGTGTACTCCGTGTCATCGCCCTCCCCCTCGCTCGCCATTTTGCGGGCTTCCTCTCTGAGGAGCATCAGGAGTCCGTCCTCTGGCAAGTTGGGTTGAATGGGAGGGACTGATGTGCACAGGACCTCACTATCCCTTGCAGTATGGGACCTAAGCCGTTTGGCAGGGCCTTCCTCAGCCGAGGAATCCCTGTTAACCACCAAGGCCGTCTGAGCCCCTGTCTCCTCATCTGTCTGCTGAGAAGCAGAACTTCTCCTCTTCCGCCTTATCCTAATCCTTTTCCTGTTACGAATATCTGGGTGGACATGTAGTTTGTGTATACTCCGCCCCCGTTCCGTTGCAAACCTAGCCTCACACCCTTCGCATCTTACCGCACCGGCTTACCGCAACCTTCTGTCCCCAGCATTTAGGGACATGACAGGCTATAGGATGCGCAGAATTGGAAGTTTTTCCACACAATCTACAGCTGTATCCAACGAACGCTTTCCCATGCTGGGTGGAGAAGTGTCTTCTTACCCATGCCAAAGTGCTCGCCGACACGCCACACAAGACACAGGTGAAGTCCTGAAGCGGCAACAAAATCACTACTCCAGTGCCTCCATCCTGTGCCCGACTCGTAGAGGGGGTGACCTGGACAGAATTGGACCTGGACCTGTTTGTCCTGTATCTGTCTCACCCAGTGTACCGTCTCTGAACCGCCCCACTGGAGGGCGAGTCAGTACAACTAAGCAGTCTCGTAACCTTATTGCCATGTCTTGGGTCCGGTAACCAATTGAGCCACTGACGCCTCCACAATCCTTGGCTCGAGGACTGTGTGGGGATCTTGCTGCGCCATAGGAAGCCAATCCAGAACCTCCTACCGAGTACCTTGTTTGACCGGGCGACGTATCAACCGGGATGCATTCACTATTATCAGACATTTTCATATTTTTTTTGTGGAGGGATTAACCCCCCTCCAGGGTCTACCGAAGCGCCAAGTTAGAATCATGATCCGAGTCGTAAGTGCTTCTATTCTGAGTCCTGGCAACTGAGTGTTCCGCCCACGGTGGTCAGATGCAGTGTCATCCTCACTGGAACCAACCACCAGTGATAAACATTGCCCTATTTAAGGGATAACCAGGGAGCAAGTGGATAGTTAGGAAGAGGTGCGAATCAAACAAAGCGCTGCAACTCCCAGGCTACGGCCCAGGAACCTCCTAACCCCATCTAATCCGCGGTCAGCTTTCAGGCCAGTAAGCTTTGTTCAATTGGAGCCGTAGAGCAGCACAAACCCTCCGCAAACAACACAGCAAACCCTCCAGTCTACCGCGTTGAAGCAGATAAGGTCATACTGAAACCCGACTCCAAGAGCCAAGCCCACCTTTCCCTGGACGCCGGCTTCGGTTATTGGGTTCAAGATGGTGGGTTTGGCGGACCCGAGTATAACCCGTGCCCCGAGGTCCTGATCCGACTGGCTGACACTCAACTTCACCACCACTGTTGGCAACAAGTAGACAATTTGAACCTGAGTCACCCAGCATCCAGTCCTTATGATGCTGTGTACCCGTGGTGACTTGCACTGGCCCCACTATCTCCGGTGTAGATTCATGGGAGGGAACCTGCTACTAGATGGCCCTGTCCCAATTGGCACCCTGGTCTTCCTACGAGTCCGCACTTTCGTGACGTAATGCCGCTTTGACTGTCGGGAAGAAGTCTGCTGCAGAGTCTGCATCAGTGCGGGCTCGGAAAAAGTGTGCATCGAGGGCGCATATCGACAACAAAGGGGGTGCTCGTGAGCACCCTTCTGAGGCCTAAAATGACAAATAAGTCCACAAGACCGAAAGTGCATATGCAGTGTGCCATTTGGGACAGGGCCATGGTTCCATTAGACTTTCGCCCCTATACCCAGGTCGGACGACCGATTTGCACGTCAGGACCACTGCGGGCCTCCACCAGAGTTTCCTCTGGCTTCGCCCTGCCCATACATAGTTCACCATCTTTCGGGTACAGATAATCTTAAGCTAACATAATAAAGAAAACTCAGAGAAACATCGACCAATTCAGTATGAAATAAAATTGTATTAGTTTTATGATAAAACTAATAACATTTTAAAAGTATGCCGTGCTCTTCAACCAACATGATTTAATTAATCCCAAACCTGGTAATTTTGTCAGTAGGCTATTAATGTACATTCACTGATTCTAGCTTCTCTCTTTTCTGTCTCTTTCTTTTCATGTGGACTGAGTAGGCTACACATGCTTACATTTATAAATATAAACTTTATTTCTATTCAATTTTCAAAATAATTTATAGCCTATTTATGTTACAGACAATTTTTTTTATTTTATTAAACATTATTTTATTGAAGTGCATTTGTCAGTGCCGCACTCGTACTGACTCTTAGGGCCTGTCCCAATACCTCCCCTTACCCTAGATTTCTGCCCTAACCCTTGTTTTTGCGCGTTCTCATGTAGGGGTAGGGTGTCCCAATACTCTAAAGAGCCAGGGGGAGTGCTATTCTCCCCTTAAAATCAACCCTCAAAACATAGTGCGGTCCGATGCAGGCTTAAAACGAAGTGGAAGATGAAATTACGCAGGATACCTTGCGGACTCAGCAAGCCGGTAAATTTTTTTAAACAAGATGGCGGACACCGCTGGAAAGGAATAATTCAATTGTAATTATATTTCCGCAAATAAGCATGTTAAAATTTCTAAATATGTTGGAATATGTTAGTTTGATGCACATCCAAAGGACTGTTAAGTTTTGAACACTAATGTTAGAAAATATTTCACGAAGCTATCTATATGATGTTGATGATATCTGCCGAGTGCTTCGAGAGAGTCTGCCCATCAAATATACATCTGATCTGAGTAGTTCATCTAATTTTATTTTCGATTTTGGCTTCCAAGGATTATAAAAAGAAGATGTGAGGTAAAACTATTTAAAATCTAGCCGTGTTCGTCTAGTGCTTCATCTTTTTCTTAACAGCGCGCTGTCACTTCTCCCTAACGTTAAACCCAAACAGCACTGAGCACAATCAGTGATGGTTGTAAAATGCAGTGTCTGCTGATTATAAACTGCGGGAGGTGTTTGATTAAAAAAAGAGCTATTATAAGCACAATGATCCGCGCAAGAGACGTACGTTGACCCTGTTCCCATGGCGGCGTGCGTTCGGAAACGGACTGCAACTAGACAAGCAAACAATACTTTGGGTTTCATGTGCGCATCTAAACGATCAAATACAGACAAAAATATGGCTAAATGACCGGTTTGGAGATTCACTTTAACACAGTTTATGTCTTAAATGGGAGTTAGTTGTGGAATAGTTGGGAGAAAATGTGTATTATTAGATCTGCATTCGGTCTTAAAGTGGCAGCGTCTAAATTTTCTGAATGAAAATAGTAGTAGTAGTAGACACGTCGACGCTGCGCGTGATGTAGTGAGGTTTGAGGTTTGCTGCACGTGATGTAGTGAGGTTTGCCGCACTAATTTGCATATAGTGGTGTCCCATTTCATAGGGAAAATTCTTCAACTCCACTTCCCTCGTTGAGGGGACTTTACTTTCGAGGGCACTCAAAACCAAGTGGAAGTTTTAAGAGGGGAGAAATGGGACAGGGCCTTATTCTGCCTGATAGAAAGAAAAGCTCGTAGCTTACTGAAGGCGGAGCGTTTTGACCAATCAGATGAAAGGGGCGTTTCAGCACCGCCCACAAATGCAAATGAAATATTGAACCCATAAATCGATTTGTAAACCACTAACGAAAAAGGAAAAATCGAGCCAAAATCTAATTTTTTCGTTCTTTAAACTAAACTAAAAAATGAATAAACGAGCTGGTTTTCATTTCTCGTTATTCCAATCCAAACAGGAAATCAAATGACCAAAAGATACATGGACCACTTGTAAACCTAACACACATCTCCGAGATAATACTTGAGAGGAATATAAGTATGGTTCTTAAAACTGAGTGCATAATATGATGTATAATCTACAATTCCATCTGAATCCACTATCTCAGTGGCTTGAGCAAGGTTTGGGACCTCGATTTCATAAGAAGCAAACACACGACTGAAACACACTGCATTGTAAACCTGACATTCAAAACAATACAATGAAGAATTTGCAATGTTAAAAGTCCTTTATGAGCCCAAATACAGGAACTTCTTCATTTACATTGATTACAGTCACTGACTTCTGCAGGGTTTATACAGAGATTCTTAAATTGAATTTACTACCTTTTTACCACCTATTTTACTACCATCACAATATTTTTACTACCAACACGGCTTCAAACTTCAACTGTAGCAGTGTTAAGTGTTAAGTAAAGTGACAAGTAAAGACATGAAATATCTTTCCAAAATGAATTAATAACATATTTAATCACAATTTAATGAGGCAATTATAATTTAATTTCAACACTGGGAGAACCGGAGAGAGCGAGAAAGAGAAAGTCAGGAGAGGTTCTGTAGGTGTATGTGAGTGTGCATGTGTGTTAGGGCAAGTGAGTGAGCTACATTCAAGTAAGAGGGAACTCTACCATAGGATTTGGATTAATCAAGATATCACAACAGGCTTGGTCCATAGGATTTACTCAATATGTCAAAGAGTAACAATTACATAAAAATTAGAAGACAGACTGGACCTTTAGAATGAACAGCTACACAATGTGTAATAATAAAGTGCAAATGTACACTATAATAACAGTATTTCATTAATAAACAAATAACTTCAACACTGGACACAAGCCAAGCACTGTCCAACACACAGAGAGAGAGAGAGAGAGAGAGAGAGAGAGAGAGAGAGAGAGAGAGAGAGAGAGAGAGAGAGAGAGAGAGAAAAGAGAGAGAGAGAGAGAAAAGAGAGAAAAAGAGAGAAAAGGAGAGATTGAGAGAGAGCATAAACAATTAATTGAATTAACAACAAACATAAAAGTTGCTCAGGCAGGATCACAAGTGCCTCAGCTGTGCGGCCTTTTCTTCGATCAATTTTTCCACTTGGAGAAGTTCTGCTTTTTTGTCCTTGTGCCTTCTTCGAAGAGAGTTGGATTTTGTGATGAGCTCAGCCATCTTTGTTCCAGCCTTTCCCTCAGCCATCTCTGCACACTTGTCGGCTTCATTCTCAAGTGAATGGCACACACTACCGAATACCTGCCGCTGGTTCCGGAGGTCCTCCAGCTCTTTCTCTGCTGCTTTCCTCTTCAGCTCTTGTGTGGCACTCTCCTTTTTTTCCGCTCACTATCAAGGTACAGCCTGTATTGTGACCTTGCTGAAGCAGCAGATGCCAAGAGCTCCTTGGTCAGAGGAACTTTCAGAACGCCACCACAGACAATTACTTTATCGCAGATTAACCTGAGGGCTCCGAGAGATTCCTCGCGAAGGTTGCACGTTTCTACCTCCTTATTAACTGAGAAGCCTCTCTCCACTGTGGCTTGTCCATGGGACAGGAGGAGAGCACTTTGACAGAACTTGAGCAGGTCAGGGTGGGACGTGCAGAGTTTGGAGTGGAGAAAGACATCCAGACGCTGCCTCAGGGGTTGGAAGGAAACAAACTCTTCTTCTCTGCCCACAACCGAGAGCAAGGAAGTGAACTGCTGAATGATGACATCACCTGCAACATTGAAAGGAAAATTTAAATACATTTTTTAAATTAACACATACCAGTCAACTGTGTCATCATCCATTCAACAAAAGTACATACAGTTCATCATAGATACACAACAGTATCTAAAGCAGTGGTTCTCAACCTGGGGACACAAAGGTCTTGCCTAAATTACAAACTGATCATTGACATTTTCAAACCTCTATTAAAAAGGCAGAAAACCACAAATGAGAAAAGTCCTTACTCCATTTAAATAACCTATCCAGCTCTACTGTCCCTGTACAATATTTTCTTACCAGCTGCAATGCCACCTGCCAGCTGCTGTCCCTGGATGAAAGTTTGTACTAATGCCTTCATCTGTACGATGCACCACTCTGGATCTTTGACCATCTTTGTGGGATCCAGGCAGGCAATCTGCCTAACAATGGGGAATTTCAACGGGGACCTTTCTTGCAGTTTCTTTATGATTCGAATCAGACTCTGCAAACACTCTCTTCTTAGGCTGAGTACAGAGTGTTCCCCTATCTTGGTTCCTGCTTTGCCCAGGAGTGCCTATTAAGGAACATTATTAATTTAATAATTAATTAATATAATAATTATTTATTAATTTAAGGAACACCCATGTCAATGTTTTCTTTGAAAGGAAATGTTTGTATAATATTAATGATCATAATATTCATAGTGAACAAATTGTATGTAATTGTGATTGTGTAATTAGTGTGATTGAGTAAAACAAATAAACAACAATGTAATTACCTTGATGGAAGATTCAGCCCCCAAGCCTATGTCTACCCTTTTGAGGGAGATCCAGTTCTTCTCATCAGAGATGTCCAATTTAATGAGCTGCAGGGGGGTTAGGTCTTGAATGAGCTCCCTTCTGATGAAGCGCCTCAGTAAACTCTGATGATGACAACAAGCAGATAGTGTTTGTAACACCAAAGCAACATTATTTGATACATATTCCAGAACAGATTAAAGAGTTAGGTCCAATGCTCAGACACATGTGTACGAGATTTGAATCTAAACACTGTTTTTTCAAACAGTGGTCTTCTAAGTTAAATTTCACGAATGTTTGCAAGTCCTTGGTTAAACACAATCAGATGTTTAAGAGTTGTCAAAATATCAGCTGTGAGAATCACCCAATTTTTTCAAAAGACATTCTATTGTGTCCTGCATCTGAAGTGGAAAATATGAAGTACGTGCAGGATAAAATGAGAGATTTTTTGGGTGTAATTCACTTTATTTTTCAGCAACCTTGGTTCTGGAAGTATTTTATTACCATTCGGTTTTCCATCTGGACGAAAAAATGTCTTTGTTCAATAATGATATACCATGAACCAAATCAATGAGCCAGGAGGAGATCATTAAACAGAGACAGCATTACAGATTTCGACAAAGCAAAAAAAGTATTTCAAAATCAGACAAAGACAATGGCACAAGACTGAGTACTTAACAACTTTAACAAAGGAATGGTCTACAATTCCTGTGACAATTAAATGAGACATTGAGAAAAAAATGTATGTATAATGCCTAAAACTTTTTCACATTACTATCCATATGAGTAAAACTGATCTATGACATCATTGTTAATGTAAAGCAGTTCAGATGTTATGTACAGTGGCCCAGTAGTGCACAACACAACGAAATTTAAAAAGCAAACATAAGATCACAACACAACGAATTTAAGCCACAACACAACGGAAATGAGCCACAACACAATGGAAAATGTACAACACAATGGAAATGCTCCCGACCACTAGATGGCTCTCGGAGCGCAGTAAAGTTAGTTTTCCATGTCACTGTTCTATAGAGTCAGCAACAAATTTGGCAACAACTTGTGTACTGTGTATATAGGGAGCTATTGGCACAATTCCACCTGTTGTAAGTCAGTCTGGTTAATAGGAACTATACAAACTTTGAAACATGATCAAAGAAAAAAAACCTTTTATTATATTACAGAAATTTCCTAAAAAATTATTGTTAACTGTAAATATATGAAGGGAGGTACTGGAAAAAGTCACCTGTAGTAAGTCAGTCTAATACCAATACAACCAAACTTTGGATTTGGAACATGTCTGTTTTTGAATGTTAAAAATAATTTTAATTTATTCAAATTATACGTTTTAACAACTTGAATGAATTGGCAGACGTTCCCTTGGGGATCGAGCACTGTGGTAGCATTGTCGTTGCATTGTCCATTTTCCGTTGTGTTGTACATTTTCCATTATGCTGTGGCTCATTTCCGTTGTGTTGTGGATTAATTTCGTTGTGTTGTGAACTTATGTTTGCTTTTTAAAGTTCATTGTGTTGTCCACTACTAGGCCACCATAGTTATGGGAAGAAGGCGGCGGGAACTGGCGAACATTCAACAAACTTTAATACCAAAAATAACACGAATACAAAAGGAAAGTAAAAGACAGCAGTCGTCCGTGATTCGTGTACCAGTAGTGCACAACACAATGAACTTTAAAAAGCAAACAAGTTCAAAACACAACGAAATTAATCCACAACACAACGGAAATGAGCCACAGTATAATGGAAAATGTACAACACAACGGAAAATGGTCAATGCAACGACAATGCTTCAAATAAAAATCTCCTCCTTTTGTGCTTCCGCTCCTCCGTGAGAGATACGAGACCGGTGCGTCTCGCAGGAGTCGCTCATCAATAATCACGCCACCGGCCTCGCGTCGCTCTCTCACGGCCCTCGGCCTCGTCCTGCTCGCCACAGTTAAATATGTTTTTCCATCATCCTAGCTGCAAACATCAGCGCAGCAGTATTACCAACTTTGTCACGTGATGACATTCGTGATCTTTTCCCAGGAGCAGAAAACGTTTTTTACAATGGAAAACTATATGGGAGACGTTTCATGCAGAACTTTTCTCCATTTTTCCATACAACATTATTAATTTTAATAAATTTTTAGTGTACAGCAATGCTTTGGTAATTTACAAACAATCACACTAAATATCTTAAGTGGTTTATAATGGGTTGTTTGAATAACAATCAGTAGCTGCGTTTACATGGACACTTATAATCGGATTGACGGCTCAATCGGACTAAAAAACCTTCATGTAAACACCTTAATCGATCCGATTGAGCTCGATCCGAATGAAATTTCGATCCGATTGAAAGGGGTGGTTTATCCCTTTTGTAATCCGATCGAGAGAACATGTAAACACTTGATCAGATTTAAAACCGAAACTGAAAGGACTGCGCATGTGCAATGACGTTAACTAGCGTAATGACGTATGACGCGCGGAATGAGCTGTTGTTCCTGTTGAATAAAGTGTCATATTAATAAGTTTCCCGTCATTCTAAAAATTATCATTTCACTCCGCGTCTGTGAAGTGAAGCAGGACAACGTCCCACCAGTCCTTGTTTTGGATTCTCATCCACAGACGACTGGTTTTGGCCGCGGGGAGGGGCATTTTTACTGCGTGATCAATAAGCAGCACGGCAAAACGGTTAATATGCTCTAAATTATGACCAGAGACGAATTAATATTACGTCTGCTGTTTAAAACAAATAAAGAACCAATAGAGGAGAATATTTATGCGTGAAAAGCGGGAAACTCTGTATATTCGTGCAGTGTGCGCATGTCAAAACATCAGATCCGATTTGAAACTCGTGACATATAAACGCGCACATCAACCCGATTACTTTATTTATCATTCATGTAAACACCTTGTTCGGATTCATCAATCGGATTGATTTCATTCCGATTGTGTCCATGTAAACGTAGCTACTGATCTATATAAATGACTGGATTGCTGGTGGTGAAGCCACTGAAGTCGGCCATCTTTCTGTTCCCTATCGACAGAGGGCATCACTGATTCAGCCAAAACACTGACCTAAAATCACCCAATTTGCAGCATCTCACAGGATTAGTTTTACAATACATGTATGTAAATTAATTGGTACTTCAAATGTCATCTGTAATGTTCATGGTCTTTTTCGGAGAGGATAAGTCATATATTGAAATCGTTAATGTGGGTGTGTCGACTGCACAATTCTGACACAGGTAACCACTCCCTACACGTCAAATGTCTGACGCATGGTCCAGGAACCCTGGCGTCATTTTTTAACGCACTGGGTATACCCTTGGCGTCTTTTTTCAACGAGCAGTGTAGTCCTATAGCTTGAACCGGGGACGTTCAACGTTGAAATTTGACGTCTTGGGTAAGCACACCACAACATGTTGTCTGCCATTACAACAAGACTATACTACAAAAATAAAAATGAATAGGCTACAAAAAAACGATCTATGCCAGGGCGAGTCAAATGGCGGCCCCCAGATAATTTTTATCTGGCTCTCCAACTGGTTTTTGATGTTTTAAAACCCTCGCAATCTGATGTCAAAGGTTTAGCGCGTTCATCAGCGGTGAGTTTAACAACGCACATGGTGTGCAACCGCATTCGGCGGTGAGTTTACTCCTTTAACTAAAGCATGCTGGATAACAGATTTTTATCGGATTTTTATTGTATTTTAATAAATATAATATGCTACGATTGTGTTCAATTAATCAGTTTATTTATATATTTTTTTGTTTATTATTAAGTCCTTTAAAACAATTACGCTGACGTCACCGGGTTATCCCAAAGTTCATTGCGATTTTCCTCTCGGTAAGTACGGTACATTAATATACATGGATCTATCATTTTTACATTTACACATCAAAAACTGTTGAATCAGGACAATAAGTTGTGTTTAGAAACTTTAGTTTTGTAAGGTGGCCATTTAAGACGATTATGATAGAATAAGACATTTGCTTTCTGCACCAAATGTGCAGTCTAGCAAAGTTAATGTTAGCTAATTAAATTCAAGTTAATTTTTGTCGCATACAATCATTTAACGTTAACTTAAGGTACGACTACGATCATAGGGGAATATAAGATTGCTACAGAAAACCAGCTAATAGCCATTTGCTAGTTATTTAATAATTAATTGTGTTAAATGTGATTAATTAGGTAGGCATAATGAGACATACTGTAACTTAACTTAAGTGTTAGCTGTAATGTATGTCTGCGTTGGGATTCTTGCGGTTGTGTTGCTCTTTGCCCCCTGTTCTGTGCCCATTTATACACATAGTAGTGTAACTTATAACTGTGCTAATGAAAGCATGGACATGAAAATAAAAAAAGCACATTAAAAAATTAAATCTGTGTTAATTAAAGCTAGTTTTCTAAACTACTATGGCTGCTGAGGGAAGTTTTTGATTAAAATAATCACAGGGAAAAGGAAGTGATCCAGTTAAAAAAATGTGTTTCCTTGTACAAAAGTATAATTAATAACATAAACAGATCATAAAATGGTATTGGTTATCAGCCAAAATTGCATTTTGAATGGTTGGTATCAATATCAGCCAGCCTTCAGTGTCAAGATTAGTCTATTCTGGCCTAATATTTACTATAAGCACCCACACCCCATCACATCCCAAAGCATGGGCAAACTAGAGATCAACATTTTCTCAAATTATTAAACCTTTTAGTTATTCAGTATTTATGTAGTAGTATGTAGCCTGATCTTCAAATTTGAATTTATATTCTTCCCCTTCTCAACAGGTCCCCTAGTCCCTTCATCATTTACTTTAACTCCAGCTTCATTACAAAGCAAAAACAAAGGCACTTTTAAGAGCCACGTTTGTCTAGTTAATTGTTGTCCGTCTCTCTGTTTCTCTGTTGTTCTTGCTCTTTTGCTCTTCCCCTAGACACCCCTCCCCTTCCTTTTATTGTTGTGTTGTCAGTGTGTTGTCTTGTTTGTCCTTGTTCACCATGAGTGAACCAAATGATTCCGATGTCGATCAGGTCCTTAAGGAGCTTGATGAGCTTGTTGGTCATTCTAAATTAAATTATGAACTCCAGAACTTGGAAGGTTTCATCAATAAGATGCAGGGAGAGCAGGAGGCAACACCATCCACCAGCCATCAACCTGTCCAGAAGGCTCCACCATCTACTAGCCATCAATCTGTCAGGTGGCTGAAGAGAGACAGTGATGGAAATGTTGTCTATGACAAACCAAGATCATCTCGAAATAAAACGGGTCAGTTTTCTTTTTTCAGTCATATTACTTAAATGAGAACTCCTGTGGTTTTCCACATATATCTAAAACGGAGATATAGATTGTTTTACCACTGGGATTGAATACATGAATGTGTCATGTGTCTTGTATGATATTTTATTACATACTCATCCAAAGTGGTATAGACAACGACATTGGGCCAATACAAATTTGTATCATTCTGTGAAATAAAATGAGCTTGTCCGAATCTATGGAATTGTAATGGTGTAAGGTTGATTTGGGTTTTATTTTCTGCTACAGCTAGTCACCGCTACAGTCGTAAGACAGGTGCTCATACTAGAATGTTGGACAGCAGCGTTGAGATAACTAACTACTGTCCACATAACACTGTTGGTATGTCCTTTATTTTGTCTCTATTAGTTTATTGTTTATAGATTCTAATAATTAAAATGTAAATTACATATTTTTGCAACAGAATAATTGACAGCATACATGTTGCACACTTTGATGGTGTAGAAAATGGATTTTAAATATGATGTACTATTTTAACAGAGACTTTCCTTGAAGAGCTAAACCACTCACAGGGTGATGACTTGGATGATCAGGAAACGGCACCAGCACCACCACGAGCTTCCTCAGACTGGTCTACTCGAAAAAGTCTCCTCTCAGACATGTGGGAGAAGGAGAGACCCTGTCTGGTGAATACCATGGTGGCACAACAAAATGCAACAACTCAGATCTGCCAACAGTGTGGCAGTCCAGCTGCTGTCCGTTGTCGTGACTGCCGACCACAACCCTTCTTCTGTGCTGATTGTGATGTCAGTATACACCGAAACCACGTGTTCCACAACAGGGATGCAACAATAGCTGGATTCTTTCAGCCATTGCCTCCAACAACCTGTGTCGTGGAGAGGGCTCTTTCCCAGTGTGGTAAGCTGTATTTCTTTTTTTTGTGTGTACCATTTAGCGCTGCACAATTTTTGCAATTGTAATTGCAATATGATCCAACGCAACTGCCTAATGATAATAATCTGCAAATAATCAAGCATAGGTACATTTGTGACATTTGACTTTTATATTCACTTCATCCTCCTTGACTGTGCCACTTCTGGTTGGTGTGTGTGTGTGTAGTGCGTGAAGGGTACAACAATTCTGATTGGTGAACTTCAGTCGGAGATTAAAGAGACATTTGGAATATTGAACTGATGATATTGATTCAAAAATCATATTGGAAATGGTAATCGCTTAATCTGTCAGAAAAAGCACAGTTATAATGCTCAGCCCTAGTCTCATTCTCAGTTTATTTAAATAACTTCACAGTATAATAGGCTTCATAGGAATCTTTTGAGTACTTTCTCTGAAACACAAGTAATGACCTTCTATCTTTTTGCTTTTCAAATCATTGATTTTTTTTTTTTATGATAATAGAATACTTCCCAGTTAGTACATAGGATGATACATGTCTTTAATCCCTGCATATGATGTGTCTTTCAGTGTGTATTTTGCCATTGGAGATGCCCGAGAAAATATGTAGTTGTGCTCCGGGATCGTTGAGTGTCAACACAGGAAAAGTTGTTGCTGTGGTTACAATGAATGGTAAGAATAAAATGAACTTGAGGGAACATTCAGATCAAGTGGCTGTAGCGTCCATATCACATTCTGGGCAAATTTTATTTAGATATTCACAAACATCTGAAGTAGCCCAGTGGTGACCTCTTCTTCTGTCATGCTTTCAATTTCAAGCTTCAACAATAGAACAGCTGGAAAGAATTGAAACCACGTAAACAACACTGTCAGTAGGCTGCTTAAACCCCTTTTTTAATTGCTGCCTAACAGAACAACCAGCTGAACTATAATTACATACACTACTTTCTCATTTGTATATGTTGTTTTACGCACATTTCATTTGCGGAAGTGCAGTGAATTATCTGTTCCTCCCGCACCAGCAAATACACCTGTCTCATCCCGGCCAGTCCCGCATAGAGCTTTCAAAACCTGTCACGCGCTGCAGTCTTTAGTGTCGGGACATGCGGGAGGGACCTCTAGTTCCCAGTGCATTTGTCAGAGTTGTGCATAATACAATGTGTTCTTTATTTTTCCAGGAAGATATGATCTCAGTATGGCTGAGATGAAATGCGAGGCATGCAAAGCCACTTGTAGCGCTGGAGTGGATGACTTGGTCCGCAATGACTACTGGCCGGCTACCCTTCACTTTTCCACAGTGTACGCTACAGATGTGAAGAGTTGAAGATGGCAGCACCAGGACTGTCCTGCCAAGCATTTTTAAGAATGCTTGATCAACGAACTGTCCGCTTTGGCCGTGTGAGTATTAGTGGTGGGAATCACTAACAACTAGTACTAGTATTGACGTGTATCGCAGAATGACAATTATGAACACATTGATTATTGTAATTGGAGCATGTTGATAATATCAAATTAGTAATTTAGCTATACTCGATACATTGATAGAACATTATCTAAGATCCAAAGTCTTTGTAAAAAGTACCATTCAGTAAAAAATCGAAAACCAAACTTTGGTCATGATGTTTTCTGTCCATGACATACAAAGAGCCAAAAGATTTCCCATGATGCACTGGGCTGAGCGGCTGCCTGTGGAGGCTCGATGCTGGAGGATTTGACATCACCTTTGACCTTATTAACTTTAGTTGATAGATGGATGGATGTTATGATTTAACAGAGTTAGGACGTTTCTGTAATAAGGCCCCAGGTGTCCCAATGCTTTTAGTCTATATAGTTTATGCATTTGTACTACAGCGTGCACTGGACATAATTTTATTTCCCTCACTTTTTTCTTCAATGCAAGTTCACTTTTTTAATATCCACCAGGAGAAGCAATGAAAATAGTAAAAAAAAAATTAAATGTATCAATGTTGAGCATCATGTTTTGATAAAATACTGTGAATTATGTTGACATGTTTTACTCTTCTGAAACAGACTGGGAAGATCACAGCAGACAGCTTCAGGAAAAGCTTTTTGGAGTGGGAGGCTGTTAGATTTGAGGTGGATAAGATCTGCAGAGAGGATTATTTTGTCTGTCCTGCATGCACCCCAGACATGCTTGCTGTTTCTGTGGACGGAAATCGCGAGCACTACCGCTTTAAGAATGCAGCAAGGTACTTACGAAATGTGTGTAATTTGCAGTGTTGTGTTTGCTGTGTCATATTGAAGTTCAATGTGTACCTTTCTTTCATTTAGATCTGAAGAACAAGCCTTATTTAAAGACATCTTCATTGCAAAAGATGAAGAAGTAGAGAGATTTGTGGATTACATCCATTCGACCACCAACCATGTAAACTTGTTGTATAATATTTCTAAAAACACCACCAATAACATTTTACAATGGACATTGCTTGGGTGAGTCCTGACTATATCAACCTTTTTCCATGTTGTAGGTCTCTGGAAGAGGTGTCTGTGGAGGGGAGGGGTCAGCTGCCAGGGAAACATCCTCAAGATCCTCAAGTAAACTTGATGAGGAGGGACTTGAGCTTGCGGTCGGTCGACATGGAGTTTTTCTCTGCGCTCTCAACATGTTCAGGGGAGAAATCTTTGCTTATCCCCTCTACCTGCAGAACAAGCTGGCAAATAAGCCAATAAGCTTTTTTGCCAAGGATGTAACCTGCAAGCACTGGCCCTACCTCAACAAAGTGGCAAACAGCTGCCCGGAGCTCCAGCACCTTCTTGGCATGAAACCATTCCTCTCAGTGTTTCATGCCAAAGCCCATGATTTTAAATGTGAGGTAAGAAAACATTACTATGTCATTGACTGTCCCTGAACACCTGCAAAGATATGCTGGCAGCTTTTAAGTATTTTCTTTAATAGGTTAAATGGAGTTGAGCCGGATTGACACTTGGGGAGGAGGTTGAGCAGTGTAACGCCTTCCTCTCTAGGATTGCTGTGACCACAAAACACATGTCCAAAGCAGGTAAGGTAACCACACACTGCACTACTTAGATTGAAAGTGCTACAAGAAAAGTGTAGCCAGTGAGGGACATGTGGTACAACACAGATTAGTGTTTTTTTTTCAGGACGTATAGACATGCTCACACTGATGGTCATGCGCTGGAATCAGCAAAAGTTTAAAAACTTGGCTTCCTCACTTGCCTGCCGATATCAGAAGGTAGAGATGAATATTGTTATTTTCTTATATTGTAAATACCTTCTATTGTATATTTTTGTAGGTATAACGTTTTTCTTCTTTCGTTTCCTTTTTTTTTGTTTATTTGAAGGCCACAAAACGCCTGGAAAGCCAATGTCTAGACCTGGAAAGCATGAGAACGCAATTGGCAGTGACACAGGTTGAAGTTGAGGGCTGGGTCACTGATATTAAGGAGTGGGCAGAAGGTGAGAGTTTACATGCTTAAATGTCTCAGTTCTGCATAATAATGGGAGACATTCTTCTGCAAGTAATTACTGTTTTAAAATTAAATCATACATACACTAATTTTAGTATGTACACACTGGAAATCATGTCAAAACACAGTGCCCTGAAAATACCTGAATAGTGCACAGTCCATAAGTTGGAACATCGGACATTTCTTGCTCTTAGCGGATCCCATCTTGGCTACGTTGTCATTTTCTTTGGTGTACTCTGTTACATACTTCGGTTACACTTTATTTCGATAGTCCACTTTAGACATTCTACTAACTATAAGTAACTTTTCAACTACATGTCAACTAACTCTCATTAGAGTATTAGTAGACTGTAGTAGACAGTCGGTAGTCTGTAGGTTATGGTTAGGTGTTAGGGTTCGGGTTAGGAGAATAAGTTGACTTGTAGTTGCCAAGTAATTTATAGTCAGTGGAATGTCTGTTAGGGGACCAACGAAACAAAGTGTTAGCAGATATTAAGCAGACACTCTACTAATACTCTAATGACAGTTAGTTGACTTGTAGTTGCAAAGTTACTTATAGTTAGTAGAATATCTAAAGTGGACTATCAAAATAAAGTGTTACCCATACTTCTTATACACGCAAAGACATATGAAATTATTATTGAGATTCACCTGTCCTTCCTCAAGGAGATTTTTTTTTTACAAAGAAGGATAATCGTTATGACATTCAGTGTTACATTGAGACTTAGCTCATTTTAGTTACTGCCATAATAATGTAAGTGAAATGTTTACACTTCTTTTCTTCTCAGCAACAACATCCCAACAGAATGCCGATCTTGATGCGGTGACCAGTCGAATGGAGGTGCTGGTGGCCAGCATTAAAAGAAGGTCCCAGCGCCTTTACAAAGACACTGATGGCAGCAAAGGTCGGGCCCGGATTCGGCGCAAAATCAGAGAGGAGAAGGCCATTCTTAGCTCTGTTGTTGAAAAATACAACAGGTTCCAGATACAGAAAGAATCGTCTTTGACAACATTCTCTCTGACGAGACAGTTTGGCCATGGCAACTTTCACATGGTGGTATGTACAGAAATCTGTTGACAATTTTGTACGATATGCATAGTAGCAAAAAAAATGTATTCCTTTTCCCAAATTGTCTCAGAAACACAATTGACTTATGTCCCACAACTGTATCCCAGACACTGTAGATTTGAAAACCAAGAGGAAGGCATTTGATGTTGTGATGGCAATAAGGAGACTTGAGGAGGAGAAGAAGATTGTCCTTTCTGAGAAGGCAAAGCATTGGAAATCTCTTTCCACTCGTGCAGACACACTCAAGGAGATGTCATGCCAGCTTTCCAGTGAGGCACTGAAAAGTACGTATTTAAGTAATGTGTTGTAAACGTGTAATACTATACTGTACATTGTATTTTTTATTTTTTGATAATTTTTTGTTTTACTCCCATAAAGTGAGCTGTGGGCTCTAAATGAAGAAGGGGTTAAGGGTTTCCTCAGCTTAACTTTGAGAAAAAAGCAAGAAGTCACCAGAATGATGAAGCATGAGAGACTGTTATGCTCAAGTTTTGACTGGAACAAGTGTGGACTTCCAGAATGATTGGGATGGATACGACAGTGATTCTGAACTGTCAGACGACGGATTTTGAGGAGCTCCTTTGTCTTGATTTCTAATGGCGCTTTTCCACTGCATAGTACGGTACGGTTCAGTTTTCTACGGCGCGCTTTGACGCGTTTCCACTGCAGATAACGGTACGGATCGGTTCAGTACAGGACGCTTGTGGCACATTTTCACTGCATGGAACGAGACAGTACGGCTCGCTTTAAATGGTACCTGGTCTGTTGAGGTTCCAAGCGTGCCAAACTGGTACTAAACATGACGTGAACACACTGCAGATCACTGGTTGGTCAGAAAGAATCGTCACTACCAGAGTCACTGTATTTGCGACACGAGACACCATTAAAATAGCCAGTAACAGCCACCGCTATTTTAAACTACTTACTTTATTTAGCAGTATTTTGTTTTGCTGCCATCCGCCTCATTTGAAACACGTTGTTCCGTCTTGCAGTTATAAACATCCACATGCCGAAATCAAGAATATAATCCCCTCGATAGGCTTCAATGATCCTGTGTTGTGCGTTTGTAATGTGTCGCGTTTACGATGACATCATTGGTAGAGGCGGCGCGGTCCTTAAAGAGGTACTAGTGCAGTGGAAAAGCAACTGAGTGTGGCAAGGCGGGCTAGATTCCGCCCTGTGATTTGTGTTGAGTGACGGGGGTGACAGCCTATCGGCAGCCACCCCTGGCTTACTTAAGGCGGAGTTTAGGCCACCTGGGTATACGTCATCGTCACGGACGTTGTTGTGGGTGCGTGCGCAGTTCCGTGAGAGGTATGTACCTAGCTGTTTGGCTAATGTTGTTGCTAATGCATTCCCACGTTAATAGTGAATGTGTACATGTTTTAGCCAGGTTACTGTTCAAATCAAGGCGACGTTGCTTTTGGGTGCAGGCTGTCCCTATCCGAGCGCGGCTAATGTGTTTGAGCAGATGCAACATCTCTGTACACTGGTGGGTTGCCTATTGTGAACGAGACTGCGTGTGAGTAACGGAATCTTCTGTGGGTCTAGCGATCTACCATTGGGTAGGTAAATCTAACCACTTGAATAACCTGAGGTGGGTGTTTCTTTAAATTCATTTATTAATTTTTTTTTTTTTTTTTAGTGCATTAAACCACTTGTGAGCGGTTCATCACTGTGGACTGGGGGCAAAATGCTCCATTGACAATGTCGCTAAGACGGCACTGTTTTGTTCTGCTGCCATTTAATATCACTGTGACCAGCGTGATTCATTAATTGTTTTCGTTAGTTTATATTGTATCTGCATATGGTTGTAAACGCTGGTGGTACTAGTGTGTGGCTAGTTTCCGAGCTGTCCGTCCATGCATGACGTAGCTACATGTGATGGCATAATCTAGCCCCACTTAATGTATATCACCACCAGTCGTTTGGTTATCCTTGAGCTCTTCGCCTTGTGCGTTCCTCAAAGACTGTGAAGGGAGCAACATTTTCTTTTTGTTTTTGTAATCCTGGATTCGATTTTTGTGATTTAATGTTTAATTGTATTTTTTTGTGGTTCATTTCACTCTTGTTCATAGCCTTTGGCGGCTGTAACGTGGCCATATTGTGAACCTTCTAGGTCACCACCAGCCAGGTTAACTACTATGCCCAGTAATTTGCAGAGTGTCGATTTCTTTGTTGAATTTGTTTTATTATAATTTCATACGTTTGCAGCCAACTGTGAAAGTATATTATATTGTTTTTTTTTGTTTCTTTCAGGAGCTGAAGGCCCGCCCCGTGCAGGGGAAGCTAGCTGTCTGTCCTCTTTTGGTGGTGGTTCCTTCACAGAGTGTTTTGCCGTTGGCACCTGTGTGTCTTTCACCTAGTGAGTGTTGTGTGGAGTGGAATTTGATGAGTGGTGTGATCTTAGGACACTCACTGTCCAGCTAGCTCCCTGCTGGCAAGCCTCAGCCCAAAAGTGTTTTTGTGTTCTTTATTTTTGTTTTCTTTTCTTTATTTCTGGCCTGGTGCACACTTAACAGTGCAAAACTTTTGTCCATCTCAAAGTTTTTATATATTAAATTATTGTTGATAAAATAAAAAAAAGTATTTTTTTTGTATTCTGATCCACGTCCCTTGTCGTCTGTGGTCTTTTTTCTTCCTGTGCCCGCTCGCGGTGTGAAGCATGTGTCAGCGCTATTCTCCGATATGCACTCTAACAATGCAGCCCTATTTCTGAGGAGCAGAAATGTTGCCGTGGGGAGCCACCACGGTCAAATAAACATGGAGGAAATACTGTTTGTAAGTTAGATATGCTTGAATAATGGTCATTATATCTACATGTGACATTACAACAATAATATTGAATGTAGTTATAGAAACTGAAATTAATTTAACTAACTGTTTTTCCAATAGTCCTCTTCTGTTTATGGTAGAACAAAACACTGTGCAGAAAATTTTGCAGGAAGGTGGAACATGTCCTTATTATGACCGCCGCTAGCGTAGCTAGCGAAAGCGGTCATATAGGGATTGTCAATTTTTTTTTTGTTTTTTTTTCCGTCAATCTACTGAATTTTCTGTCAACGATACCAGGGACACCGAAACACCGGGGAACATGAAATTTGGTGGGCATGTAGCCCCACTAGACTTCTAAGGAAAAATTTCGTTTGGTCCCCGGGGGCCACTCCCCCCCCGCGCTGGGCCCCCCCAAACCCAAAAAAATTCAGTTTTTCCTAAATAACTACCTGAACCGTGGCACCGAGGATGAAGAAATTTTTATGGTATGTTGGTCTTAAGGGCCCACATCAACCTAGCCCATAATCACTCATTTGTGATTTGCGCCCCTCCCATAAAAAATGAAAATGCAATATTATTCTGCTTTAATCGCCCCTATCTTCAGTGGAGATGTTCAGAACTGCACCATATTTCATGTGTATGATTAACTTGACATCCTCTGGGGGTATGCTAAGTTTCGTAGAATTTCATCCATGGGGGGGTATAAAATAAATTCATTTATGTGCACATTTAGTGACTGTACACTCATCGGCCTGTAGATGGTGGTGTTGAGCGAAGGGTTGCTGGTTTAGGATGATACTGTCACACACACACATGCAGGAATACAAACAAACGCAAGCATGCACACACACTGACATCCACACGCACAGACACACACCCATACACACACATACAAATCCACATGCACAGACACACACACACAAAATCATTTATTTTTGTGGAAAGCCAGTGCAGGCCTGAGCGGCGGTCATATTTTGTACCGCCATGCGGTACATCTAGTTCATGTTAAATTTACATATGTTCACGTGTAAAAATATGTGTATTGTAATAATAATAATAAACATAATTCCACTGATGTCATCTGCTGTGGCTAATCTGAGTTTTCAGACAGTTTTACATGGACACACAAACCCTTTTTTTTTCTGAATTTGGACTATTGCATCAGCTCCTGCTACAGATGGTCTCTTAAAGCATCCTTGACAGGACTTGTTCAGCTACTTCTCATGTGCAGTGAAACTACATAGAGGTTCAACAAATGCAAAAACTGAAACAAAATTTGAAAATGTGACTTAATTATGGACCCTACAGTGGTTATTATAGACACATAAATAATTTTTTTCGGATTTTGGATGTTTAATAGGAAAATGTTATTGAATTACTTAAAGATTTGCTTTAATAACTACATTTCCTGACCAAAGCACTTTGATTTGGGTTATAAATACTATACAAAACCTACAATTGAGTGTTTAGAAATACAGCCTAATGGCTTGTTTGACTAATTTGCATTTGTTTTTACTTGTACTGTTGTGAAAAACAAACAAAACAACTATTTTGAGATTTATTTTATATGTAAATTGGGTAATGTGATTTGCTGTTCATGTGTGTTGCAATGTTTACGTTATGATTACGTATAGACTCTATGGAGAATTGGCGCGCTGACATGCGCAGTTAGTGTGTAAAAAAAAGGGACGTGCGCAGAAAAAGTGTGTGTGCAGATGAAGAGAGCATGACTGTCATGTGTTACACGAGATGACCTCGGATAATAAAAGAAGTCAAGTCCCATATGTCCGTTTATGCCTGCATTACTACGTTGAACCCATTTACAAGAGAGCTTCCTCTTATGTTCCACAGCCCCTCTTACATTTCATATATATATATATATATATATATATATATATATATATATATAATTTTTTATTTTTTTCATGCATTCCAAAAAGCCCATTTTCAAATTTTGTAGTTGATGAATGTTTATAGCAGAAACTAAAGAAAAAAAGACAACTTTTTTTCACACATTTATGTTTCCACACATGTGGGACTTAGTTTGATTTAAAATCACACTGCATTATTAGTTGTTTTAAATTAATTACTTTTTTGAAATAGTATCAATTTAGGGGTTAGTGTACATATACAACATGTGTTTTGGCATTTTTAGCACACTTCTTCCTCAGCCTACTGCACACAGACACAACTCATATCTCATTCAACCAAAAACAAGCTGATGAAGGAGTCATGACATGGGTCAGATATCAGAGGTCATAAACGATGAACCAATCCATCAGCTCTGCTCCTATTGGCACTTTGGTGTGTATATGGACAATACCTTTGACTGGAAGGCCTGTGTTGAAATTAGGTGTTATCATTTAGAGCAAACACTCACAGTAAATCAAAAAACCTTGGCAATGATGGAACATAGTGCTGTTAGGGTTATGGTTAGAATTAGGGTTAGGGTTAAAGAAAAAACCCTGGAAATGATGGAACATAGGGCTGTTAGGGTTATGGTTAGGATTAAGGTTAAAGAAAAAAAACCTTGGAAATGATAGAACATAGGAACATATCTGTGGGAACATAAGGCTGTGGTAATATAGGGCTGTGGGAATAAAGGGCTATGGGAATATAGGGCTCTGGCAACACAGGGCTGTGGGAACAGGCACGCTCCCCTGCAAACCATGATATGTAATAATTAAAAAGTTGTCAGAGGACTAACACATTGTTGGAAAGGTCTCAACCAGGAGAGTAACATGTCTAAAGAGGATACATTACTCCTGCTTTAAATACTAAACCTTGAACCCAGTCCATCTTTAAAGGCTTGTCATTTAGCAACAGACTGGTGATAAAAACATAAGACCAGCAGTTATAAAAAGCTCTGGACCTATGCTGTCATGTAGGTATGGTCACCAAAGTTTACCCACTGTAAGAACTGTCAAATATGGTAAAAAAAAAAGAAGAAGCTATTTTCACCTATTTAACAATTCAATTTTTAAAATCTGAGGAAACCAGTGTGTTTCCCATCCCAATAAACCTCAGGCAGGGTGTATCCAAAATTTTACACTCATAACTTATAAGTATGAGAAATATACCAATATACTTAAAAACCACAACTCCCAATAGAGACGCGTCACAGAAGCTGTTACAAAGTGTGTGCACTTGTAGTTTTCCGGGCTGGGTGGGTGGACATGTTCGACTCCTGTGTTTCTGCTGTCTGCCGCCGCCGGCCAACCGAGCACGTGTGTACAATACATACAAATACATGAAACTGTATTTTATTATTATCTTTATTGTTTGAATCCACAAATACAACGTTAGACAAAAACATAATATTACGAACATTGTGTATTTTTTATCTTCTTATCCGCCGAACGGTACATACAACGTCACTTCTGGAGTCTTCAGCTGATTCAAAAAAAAAAAAAAAACTGTGCATAACTTACTGGAGCAGCAAAGCTGAGCAACGTTGTTGTTGGTGACAAAAACAATGATTATATCAGCTGATCGCTGTCCGATTTTGTGAATGAATTCCCGCATTGCATTGTGGGATATGGCCTTTGAATGCGTCTAGCTCGTATCATATCGTAATGTTCTGTATTACAGCATACTGTAATATTTCACCGATAATAAAACCGAAACAATATTAAAATAAATAAATTAATACCATGATAACATTTAAATAAATGTTGAAAAGATAGCGTTATAGTTTTAAACATAAATAAACAACAAAGAAACCCAACTTCCCTGGTCCCTATAGACTGAAATAATAACATTGAAAGTAAAAGTATATATATATATATATATATATATATATATATTTACACACACACAAAACACATATAATTGTCTTCTGCTTTTTCTCATCCGGGGGACAGTGAAGACTTACACACACACATTCAGTGCATTAAAGTCAATGGTAGACAACAGTGCAGCAGCATGTTTCATGTGACTTGCCTTTTAAAAAAGCCTTCAGAAACCCTCCTGTATTAGAATCCATGCTTTCACATTTTTAGAAGCTTCTGGACCCTCTTGACCTCTGTCCTCGTAAGCCTGTTCGTTTTTCCACCCCTGCCTACCTCAGCTACCCTTTATTCAAAAATGTATGGTTTAGCTGGTGGAATCAACTGTCTCTTAATGGGTGTCAATTAATATGAGTGAAAACATGTCCCACCTTCCTTGAGTGCATCATATTGCAATATATCATTTGACACGTTGAAGAAGATTTCAGGTGATTGGCTAACCCACAAAATGAATGGAAAGACATAAACATAAATATAGGTATACTTTGCTTTTTATTTGAACAAAAATCATTTGATAAAGAAAACACTTAATTTATTAACTTTGTATACATAAATCGTAACATCCAAAACCAGGATGGCCCGTAAAGGCGAACTCGACAATTACTGTCTGAGTGAAGTCACACATCGGCAGTCTTGGGACATGGTGAAACTTGAAGGCCGGCTCCCATGTCTCCTCCCAGATTTTTCCACTGTAAGTATCAGTAACACAAAATCAGTGAAAAACAGAGGAGCCATTTTAACATAATAGTTTCACAGCATAAATATTGTACGCTCTTGTATTTCATTGTTTTTATACAAACATATACATATATATAGTGCTTGATGCAATGTAACATAAACATCAGCCACTCTCATCGATAAAGTCATTGAAAGTAAACAAGCCAATAGCCGATAACAGTCAACATGGATGATCTTGGTCGATACTGATGTTCTGCCAATAAATTGGTGAATGTCTACTTCCTACATAGAATCACACAGGGGCAATTATTCATGGCATCAGGTATGGTACTGAAAAGAGCAAGTGGCTAAATCCTGTAGACAATATTTGACACTGCATTTAATCCATCCTATACCAACAGTGTAACCAATAGTCTAATTAAAATACAGGTGGGTCTCCAAAATTACAGTATTGTGCAATATTTCAAAACCAAAAATCATCATCTCAAAATATAAGAATAAAGAGGAATACAGATATGTTGACCTTTTGAAAATAAACGAACGAATCTGACTCTATACTTGGTCTGGCTGCTTTTGCACAAATTACTGCATCAGTGTGGTGTGGCATGGAGGCCATCAGTGTATGGCATTGCTGAGGTGTTATGGAAGGCCAGGTTGCTTTGATAGTGACTTTGAGATTGTCTGTAATGTTGGGTTTTGTATCTATCATTGTTCTCTCTATGGTGTTAAGGTGAGATGAGTTAAGCACAGCAATACCATGCTAAGCAAACCAGTAACAAGCAGTTTTGGCACTGTAGCAAGGGCAGAGTCCTGGTGGAAAAGGTAATCAACATGTACATACTGTAAAGCTTGTCAGCAGATGCAACCATCCTCTAAAATCTCCTGGTAGAAGGCTGCATTGACTCTGGACTTAAAGGGTTAGTTCACCCAAAAATCAAAATGATCTCAGTATTTACTTACCCGCGTGTTGTTCTAACCCTGTAAGACCTCCATTTATCATCGCATCACAAAATATTATATTTATGATGGAATCTGAGCGCTGGATAAGTCTTCCATTGACTTCCAAGGGGCTTAACTTTGCTCGATTCAACTAAGCTGTTTACGTAGTCTATCTGCGCAAGCTTCTGGGTTCTACGGCATACGCGTGACCTGCGTTGGCCAATAGTGAGCCTGCGTGGTGACGTAGAACCTCAAAGCTCTGCGCAGTTAGACTACGTAAACAGCTTTGAAGCAGAACACGAGTAAATGGATATTGGAATAAATTCGTAATTTTTGTTTGTTTTTGGCGAGGAAAAGTATTCTCGTCGCTTGATAAATGGATGGTTGAGCGACTGGAGTCATTTGGACTATTTTAAACGATGTCTTAATTGAGCGTCAGCGTCAGTTCTGGCAGGCCAGGTAGTCAAGATGCTGCTAATGCTATTTGCTAACAACACTGTCCCGTCAGCTGATCTGCTTCAGCTGAGCTGCATTAGCTGGTTAACTCCCCTCGCTGCTCAATGGCCAAGCTCAAACAAGGCGCCCTATTTAAAGCACATTCAGTTTGACCATACATGCTTGCTGCTCGCTTCTGCTGATCTGTACGCTGGTAAAAAGCTGTTTAATTCCTTCATCTAGCTTGTTTCTCAGAAGGTGGCTTAGTCATCTCTTCATAGCGCTTACACTGTAGACTGTCAAAACAGTTCAAAGACAGATAATTCCAGGTAACAGCATGTTTTAGCAATTGCAGTCTTGAATAGTCATTTCAGTAATTAATCATTTTTACCATAATATAAATTGCTAAATTAGGGTGGCTCAGATGACACCGTTCGAGACACTCAATTTCTGTTTTGGGGGGATGGCTTATCTAGTCAAATAACGTGAGCTTGCTGCTGCTGCTTCCCCTCATGCTGATAATGCTGTCCCTATATGCGGCTGCTATCTCCTCATACTGCTGCTGTCCCCTGACTTCTAATTCATGAATGGTCAGGGGACTCATCTGATTATAACATATTGCAAATTATCCGTATATATTCGTGGATTACTAAGCATATAAATTGTTAAAATAAAATCATCCTCTGTATCTCAGAGGATTGCCAGGTGTGGTTTTGTTTGGGGGGATATTTTAGCTCTCACAGTCCTAAACTGTGAGCGTTCCCTATGCTGCTGCTGTCCTCTGACTCTCTGCTATTTCATGGTGCTCATGAAAGGTCAGAGGACTCCCTGAACAGAGCCATACCGCCAAATTTCAATTCAGGAACATCAACTTGTTTGCAATCTATTCAATAAAAATTCTTAAATTATTTTTATTGTCTGTGTGTTCTTGACTTAATGGACCTGACAGAAATACGTTTTCTGATCGAGCAAAGTTAAGCCCCTTGGAAGTCAATGGGGAACTTATCCAGCGCTCAGATTCCATCATAAATATAATATTTTGTGATGCGATGATAAATGGAAGTCTTACGGGGTAAGAACAACACGCGGGTGAGTAAAAACTGAGATCATTTTGATTTTTGGGTGAACTAACCCTTTAAAACCTAGTGAACATGACAATTCTCTCAACGCTGCTTGTTGGTTGCAAAACTTTGAGACCGCCTGTACATTCAAACTTTTGTGTGCTACAATATACATTCCAACCTTTATCCACCACCTATGAGAAGGTTAAAAGTGGAAACAGAAAGGAGATGTATAAAGGCAATTTTAACCAATATAAAGCAGTACTTACCATGCAGAGCAAGGTACCGTATTTTCCGGACTATAAGTCGCTCCGGAGTATAAGTCGCATCAGTCAAAAAATGCGTCATGAAGAGGAAAAAAACATATATAAGTCGCACTGGACTATAAGTCGCATTTATTTAGAAATTTATTTCACAAAATCCAAGACCAAGAACAGACATTTAATCTGGAAAGGCAAGTTATTCAACTACACAGAACAACAGGCTGAATAACGTTAGGTGTCCGGTATGTTAACGCAACACATTAACAGTTATTCAGCTACACGATAACATTAAGAACATATACCTGGGAGGCTGAATAGGCTAAATTAACATAAGCCAGCGAGCCCAACGAGCAAGTTACCAATAAACAAGTTCACCAACTCTCATTCCACATAATTTTCTTCATCCTTGGTGTCGCTTCTGAACAACTCCGCCAACTAGAGCGCCCTCTCGCGGCTGTAGACGGTAATGTTTTCTCTTGGTTCATCTCAGTCTGAATTAATTTTGATATATAAGTCGCACCTGAATATAAGTCGCAGGACCAGCCAAACTATGAAAAAAAAGTGCGACTTATAGTCCGGAAAATACGGTAACCATTTGACCTTAACTTCTTCTTTTCCCTACAGAAAGACACATACATATAATAATCAGGTTTATAATGTCATAACTTTTGTGACAAGGCCACTTTGCCTTCAGTAGGGCCATCATTAAATTCCAACCCTGCATAAAATAAAAGGATAAGGAATATGAATTTATATACCTCATGGGATTCGCAATAGCCTATCATTTCTCAGGATCATCACATTGTGTTGAATGTATATACTGTATGTTTGAACGTATTCTGAATTCATATGCTAATTATAAAAAAATAAAAAAAAGATTTAAATCAGTATTAATAATATTGGAGCTTTAGATGGCTAATAATTATGTCATAAAAATATTGTCCGGTGTGGCTCTGTTTTGTTACATTACACATAACATAACTATTGAACCCGTTCTTAATGCGCATCTGAACGCCATCAGCGTTTCTCACAGGATCGCGTTTAAAGTTTGTGTAGAGAGAATGGTGTCGTCTTGGCGGCCCCTAATTTAATAACAAATGATCGTTGCGACGGAAGCGAATCAATCAAAACCAACTTTAGCTGGAAAATAACTTTATTAAAGAACCGCTATAAAGCCAAAACAATCTTACGTTAAATTATACATTTATCTCTGTAAAGCTGCTTTGAGACAATCTACATTGTTAAAAGCGCTATATAAATGAAGATGACTTGACTTGACTTGACTTAATGTCCAATTGACCCAAACAGCGCTTGACTGACAGGCGATCTGACCAATCATATTTCGCCATCCGCCATTTTGCCTGACAGCACCGTCAGGAGAGATAGTAGATTAACATGCCAGGATTTGAACTTGAGAAACGGAGTGTACTGATGCTTTTCTGCGGTTAAAACAACATTCCTTCTTATGTTCATTCATGTTTAATTGATGCTATAACTGAACTAGAAGGAAGAGATGATCGGTTCACAAGAAGCTTTAACTGATGCTCTACAGCGATCTGACAGACACATTAAAGAACCACAAAACGTTATTTACTGTTTACATTTGACCAAATTTGAAAGGCGAGACTTTGTTTAATATCAAAAGTAACTGAAAAGTAAGCTGGTCTGTCCTGTCTGTCAGCGTGTTGTCAGTCTCCTCTCTGCTCCACAATGTATTTTTCACTGAGTAGGAACATAGCTTGTCGGGCATAGCAACAATAACTAAGGGAGGCGGGTCTTTGTGAACGGTCAATTGCAATGACGATGTCTACTATAAAAACGGACTCATTAAAAATATGTTTTTCCAACTCAAGACTTGTCTAAGTCTGTTTAAAATATGAAGATAATGTAAAAAGCACAGCAGTTACTCTAAAATACCCTTAAATGGGCTCAAATTACCTTCAATGGTCAGTATTTTGTGATATGTGAAATGCCAGATAAGCCACATACAATGGAGAGATGATCAGACAGCCTAGTGAAAAATATATTTCTAAACTTACCTTATGTATCCTTCTTCCTGTTATGGATTCATATCGGAAAACTTGTTGTCTACTACATTTCCGGCAACCTTAAATGACAAAAAAAAAAAAAAAAAAATAATAATAATAATTAACCATAAATGACAAAAAAAAACTTAAAATGAAACAAACAAATTCTTAACTAAGTTTCACAAAACCTGGGGAACAACAGTAACCATTGTCCTTGAACTTTGAAAACGTCAGAAAAAACAGCTAAATAACTAAAGAATACATATATTAAAGGCCATTCACACCAAGAACGATAACTTTAAGAAATATATAGTTCTCGTTAATATGATAAACTATAACGATAATGACATGGAGAACAATATTGTTGGGAATCACTTTTAAAGCGATTTTGAGAACGATAAAAAGCTAACAGCCAATAAGAACCCATCAAATTTTAGCCATATTTATTAACACAAGGTGAGACTTTGCATATCCTTGGTCAGTCTGGAGGCTTTTATCGTTATGGTTATACGTATATAGTTATTGTTCCTGGAATGAACGGCCCTTTAGCCATCAAATTCAGTGACTTCATAGCCGAAATGTAACCTAATTATCCTATTGAAGCAGACTTGTGAACAGTGGTACGTGGGGAATAAGCTATCTGGGCTGCCCACTGATGTGTGTGATATGTGTGTGTGTATTTGTATTCATCTCTACTTATGTGTGTACTGCTCATTACTCTACTCCTAGAGTGTGTGTTCAGTACTGAAAGGTATGTATGCAAGGACAAATTCCTTTGTGTATCAGGCTGGCCACTAAAAATACTCACTATTAACTAATCGATTGGACTTAAATTCACCTGAAGATTTCTGTATTTCATGAATCATGATTACAAAAAGGGGAAATTCATACATAGTGTACTAAGACCAAAGTTCACTTACACTTTCTTCTTTTTTTTGGTGGGGGGCGTTGTTCCTTCACAGGGAGAGAGACAGGTTATAAATCTAAAAGATAAAATGTCTCCTTTTCCTGGGCCTGATGCTGGGTTTTGGGCTGGGCCTGATGCTGGGGCTGGGCCTGATGCTGGGGTTCTGGCTGGGCCTGATGCTGGGGCTGGGCCTGATGCTGGGGTTCTGGCTGGGCCTGATGCTGGGGTTCTGGCTGGTCCTGATGCTGGGGCTCGAGCTGGTCCTGATGCTGGGGCTCTGGCTGGGCCTGATGCTGGGGTTCTGGCTGGGCCTGATGCTGGGGCTCTGGCTGGGCCTGATGCTGGGGTTCTGGCTGGGCCTGATGCTGGGGTTCTGGCTGGGCCTGATGCTGGGGCTCTGGCTGGGCCTGATGCTGGGGCTCGAGCTGGTTCTGATGCTGGGGTTCTGGCTGGGCCTGATGCTGGGGCTCTGGCTGGGCCTGATGCTGGGGTTCTGGCTGGGCCTGATGCTGGGGTTCTGGCTGGGCCTGATGCTGGGGTTCTGGCTGGTCCTGATGCTGGGGCTCTGGCTGGGCCTGATGCTGGGGTTCTGGCTGGGCCTGATGCTGGGGTTCTGGCTGGGCCTGATGCTGGGGCTCTGGCTGGGCCTGATGCTGGGGCTCGAGCTGGTTCTGATGCTGGGGTTCTGGCTGGGCCTGATGCTGGGGCTCTGGCTGGGCCTGATGCTGGGGTTCTGGCTGGGCCTGATGCTGGGGCTCTGGCTGGGCCTGATGCTGGGCCTGAGGCTCTGGCAATGTTGTTGTGGAGTTCCCTACAATATTGTATGTGTATGTTAATTTTCAATATTTCCCCATCATGAAAAAACCCAGTTTAAAACTGTCATGACTTAAATGACACAAATCCTACCTTCTTTGATCAATATAAAATTGTAGGCCTTTCTCATGGAGGCCACAATTTTTAGGTTTTCTTCAGTGGGTGGCAGGTCGGTCACCACATCGGCCGCCCACTTTCCAGAGGCCTTATCCTTTTTGGCAAAAAATAGAATTGGGACATAGCCCAATGCACTTAGTTTTTTCACCTGTAAAAATGCAGACAGCAAACAGTAGTTATTCCCAGTCCACTGCATTATTTTCCACCCTATTGAAAAAAAGGCATTAAATACATTAGTGCTACTGTTCCTAATATACACAATTACCATAATCAAACTTAACATCTTTTCCCCTTAGAAACAAAAACATTACATATGTGATCTATCCCAGTGGTTCTCAAAGTGGATTTGCTTTGAATGAGAAAGTTGTGCTTCATCATTAAGAAATGCCTATCAATGACAATGTAATGATCTAGAATCTACATACAATCTTGATTGTAAATGCACTAATAAATTAAAACATTAACATTTAACTTTTTTTGTGATTATGACTAATCAAGTTAATCTGTTGTAAATCACTTCACTCAGGTCATGATGAACCATTCTTCCTGCTGCTTAGCTTGGCTTATTTGCTATTAAGATAGCTGATGAACATGGATGAATGTTTGAGTCAGTCCACATCATTAAGGGATTCAAATTCCAAAGTTGACTAAAGACCCAGCTAGAAAACACGGAATAGTGAACCTGGACACAATTTCAAGAAAATAGAAATGGCATCAAGTATACAAACGGTAGCAAGCATATGCTTAATTGTTTTAATTATGAGGGGGTCCTTGGAAATTGTTCTCCCACACAAATGGTCCTTGGCTCTAACCGTTTGAGAACCCCTGCTTTTGACACACACAAAACAAAATATGATAATACATATATGAAAAATACATTTTGACTGGACTCCCTCTTTATGGCCAAATATCAACCTGATCCATACACTCTCCTCCCCCCTTAGATAGTCTACCTGTCTCTCCCCACGGAAAATGTAGGTTATGGGACAAACAGAAACATTCATTTGGGAAGGCCACCAATGAACATAAAGTTAAAAATCATAAAATAGCCAGCTGCTCTACAGAATCTGGACTTGGTCCTACTCCAGTAGGTATGGCTGAATCCTTTTCTCTTTTAATGTGACATTAGCCTACTATCTCCCCTGTAGTAATTCAAATGCTTTTTAAGTTGTGGCTTTGAAAAAGGACATCTGGAATATGGCCTTGCTTTTACCAACACATATTTTGCACACAGAATGGGTTTCATGCATGTCCTCAGTTATTTTGTCACGTCATCATGCACTTTCTCTAAAATTACAGCAGCGCAAAGCACTATAAGCGTGAAATGCAATATTCACATGCTTGTAGTGGTAGTGTAAGAGAGCATGTTATCTACAGTACTTAGCCTACATAATCATGCAAGACTGTCTTTAATAGTGACTCTGGGTCTGAATTCTGTGATCTGCCTTTAGCAGAGACAGAAACTTCAGTAACATGCATTGTCTGTGTGGTACTAAAGCAAGGTTATGTTTACAATGTAGCCGGTTGTATATGTAAACAAATGTACATGAGCACCTGGTCAAAAAGAAAGTCTATTCCATGCATGTCAAGCAAATGACAAATAAATTAAAATAATATTACACCAATGCCATCTATGACTACCTCAAATTCATTCACTGACAGATTAAACTTATTTTTGTAAAATGACGCCCTTGCCCTATCACACAATATTAATAAAAAGTGAAACAAATCATATTTCTTAATGACATATGAGCATTTATACTTACTGCAATATTGGCAGAGTCCACCACTCTTGATGCATTTTTATTTTTTCGGACCCTTTCCCCCCAATTCTTGTCCAGGGACAATTTTTTGGCCGTCACTTTGGCTTTTTGGGAGATGGCTGTGAAACAAGAGCTGCAGGTTTTGCGGCTCACCTGTGTTGGTAAAAGTATACCAAAGTGAGACATCAGATCCACAGTCACAGAGAAGAAGTACAATCAAGATACAGTCACAGAGAAGTACAATCAAGATACAGTTTAATTTGGCTGTTTTCAGGAAAGATAGGAACACACAAAGCACAATGCAATTCAGAATAGGTCTCTAAATTTACACAGGATTATTATTATTATTATAATCATACAGTTAAAGTGGCAGATGTAGGAGACACCCAGGCTACTCTAATAAATGTTGCCTATGGCGTTTGGTGCAAAATAAGTAATACATATTGTTATTAACCCAGACGCCTTACATTATTACTATTTTGTAACACAGTACAGATATCATACAGGGTAATTTAGTAGGAGCATACTTTAGTATCCAATTGACCTACTAAATGTAGGACATTAAAACCACATATTTGAATATTGCACATAATGCTCTATTCCACTTTCCCTCACCTGATTAGGTGCTTGGCAGGAGGGGCAAGGCTTGAACTTCTTTCGAGGCATTTTGAAATCTACACACACACACACACACACACATTTTTTTCTTCTATAATAACATACTTTTTTAGACATTGTCAACAAACAGTACACAACTTTTTGGCATGACTGCTTTCTACCAAAACAATGAAAACAATTAAAGCAGGTTAACTTTTAGCTAATTTAGCGTCACTGCAACAACAACCATGCACTTATATCAGTCTCTATCCCATGCATTTTCTACAGTGCACTTTAGACAGCGTCAACAAACACAAATTTTCTAATTCACCCATTTTAATTTTGGAAGCTATATATATATATATATATATATATATATATATATATATATATATATATATATATATATATATATATATATTAGGGCTGGGAATCGATTAAAAAAAATTAACTAATTAATTGCACAATTTGCTGTAATTAATTGCATTTCCTCCAAGCTTGTAATCATCAATAATTAAACTTAGAATCACCGGAAAAAAAGGAACAGAAAATAGCCCTATATTAAAATAATATTAAACATCAATATATCAATGTATTATTCTTTTTCAATAATCAATCAACATAATCAATTTAAGATTTTTTTTCAATTTTTTTTTTTTTTACTAATTATAAAAATAAACTATAGTCCTAAAAAAGCTATTATTACCAGAGCATGTGATCAGAGCAGGTAATTTTAAAGGGATAGTTCACCCAAAAATAAAAATTCTGTCATCATTTACTCTTCCTCAAGTTGTTCCAAACCTTTATGACTTTCTTTCTTCTGCTGAACACAAAAGAAGATATTTTGAAGAAAATCGGTAACCAAACGACTGATGGACCCCATTGACTTCCATAGTAGGAAAAAAATACTATGGAAGTCAATGGGGACCAGCAACTGTTTAATTACCAATCTTCTTTAAAATATCTTCTTTTGTGTTCAGCAGAAGAAAGAAAGTCATACAGGTTTGGAACAACTTGAGGGAGAGTAAATGACAGAATTGTCATTTTTGGGTGAACTATCCCTTTAACATTGTTGCCCAGCATGACTATTAGCTCAGCAAACAGAAGTCTACAGAGAAATGTCACCTTATTTGAGCGGACTTTGCTTTTCCAGTGCGTGATTGGTACATGATTGGAGCGTTTGGGCCGTTAACAGAGCAGAACGTGCAGCGCAAACACGGAGTCGAACACTGAGCAGAGAGCGCAGCGCGCCGACACACACACACACACACACACACACACACACACACACACACACACGGAACGGAGAGTGCGGCGGCGCACACGGAGCGGAAAAGACCCGCTCATGAAAGCTGCGCGAGAATGAAACCCGATCCCCATATTTTCGGCTTTTCAATAGCAGCCGCAACAGGAAATCATTAAAACGAGGCAAAAAAAAAAAAAAGTGCTGCGTTAAATGCGTTTTTTTTTTTTTTTACGCGTTAAACATCTCAAATTAATCGCAAAGATTAACGCGATAATTCCCCCAGCCCTAGTAAATATATTTGCAATATATTACACATGCAGTACCATATGTGGTCAAATATACATCTATATATTATGAAGTGTATTACTGAATATAAAATTAGATACATTATGGCAGGGTTCACCAATCTCGGTCCTGGAGGGCCGGTGTCCTGCAGAGTTTAGCTCCAACCCCAATTAAACACACCTGAACCAGCTAATCAAGGTCTCACTAGGCATACTAGAAACTTTCAAACAGGCGTGTTAGAGCTGGTTGGAGCTAAACTCTGCAGGACAGCGGCCCTCCAGGACCGAGATTGGTGAACCCTGCATTATGGTATATTAGTAAATATTGTCACAATATATAAAAAGCGCATTATGTATTATTCAATATATTGTAATATACAGTATTAACACAATATATTATTCTGTATATTTTCAGATATACTGCTATATCATTTAATATATTGATTGTTCATATATTGGGAATAAGGGTATCCATCATTTCAAAGTGTGCATCATCTTGGAAATAAAGCAGTCAGCGTTGTTTGTCTGAATAAATTACAATGATGCATGCATTTTATTTCATGATTAAGCAACAGCAACATTTCAGACTCAGTTTCCTTATGAGTAAAGTGTTATGAAGGCTATATGATGTTGAATTAATTATTGATTAACCATAGTTTAAATCATTAACTTCTTTGAAATGTGTCCTGTTAATGAAATCATTGTTAAAACATTTGCAGTTAGCTTACTGAATAAATAAAAACAACACAACATAAATACATAAACCTAACAGTACACAGCAATTTCAGGTTACAAAGCATTAATCTTTCATATTTGAACGGTCTTTTTGCGATTTACAGACGCTATTGCACATCCCGATTAGAGCAAAGCACTTAAGAATACAGAACTTACTATTAACAATCCTCAGCTGGATCCGTTACTCCTCAAAGTGAAACTAAACCGCACTATATTTCCCAGGATTACTATTACGATAGTATTATTCCTCACAGCGTTGCAAGACACTGTGTCTGGGGGATTCAATTTTATGTGTTTTTTCTGTCTTTTATTGGCAACCGCACTAAACACTGCATTACTGCCATCATCAGGTTGCTTGGCTCAGAAACATTTTCCTATTCCTCTTAAAGGGGAACTTGGCAACTCTAGCCATTTAGGGAGCCAAGATGACGCCTGTGTAAGTCATGTTGATAGTTGCTCTTAAACATTAATGTGTAATTCTTGACCTAACGTGTCCTTTTGAATCTACAAAAGCTGTCTTCATTTTAAGCCACCACCATGTCTTCATGGAAATTAAATAATAAATAAAATATTACACAAGGGGGTTATCATCAAAAAATACCTTCAGAAGATTATATAATTTAAAGTCCAACTGAAATCAAAATTGACCCTATTTACTTTGTTAGCGCATATTACTGTCTTGTGGTGAACAATTAATCCGTGCAAGTTAATACACAGAAAAAAATTGTTTTCCGTCGCAATCTTTAATCAATGTTCCAACGACTCTATGTCTGCTTCACAAAAGGTGCACCCATTACAATCCAGACTAAATCTATGTCTGAGAAACTCATTACAAGGATAAATATCATTAATCATTTTAAACTGAACCTCTTTTACCTTTGGAAAAAGTGGGAAAGTGAGAAATCTTGTTCTAATTTGACCCACTTTGTCTTTAGGGAAATCAAATACAAGAGGTCTCTTTCTAACTTTATAAATTAAGACCAGAAATGATTAAATTCTTAAATCTTGGAATCACAGGTGAATAACACAATGCACCTTTAACCAGCTGAACCAAACCACCAGCAACAGCTATTAACAAAGACACATATAATTTCTGAGTACAAATAATATTATATATTTTTCACAAAAATTGTCATAACTAAGGAAATTTCCTTCCCCAGCCATAATGCCTACAATGGACCAGACACATTTACCCATCCAGTCCTGAAATAACAGATTTCATATTAAGAACAACTATGTGGGGAAAAATTGTGTTTGTATATCAGTTTCCAAAACAATAATGCATGACTATGAAAAGATGACAATTTACACTTTAGTTTTGATGGCTCAAAGTCACACCTCAAAAGAAAATCAATGCCCCCAAAAGAATCAAAGATTTTTGAAGACACACTAGACCAAACTGAATGTTTATTCCTAAGGAAAACTTGGAGCCACCTCAATTTAAGAGTGCCATTCATAAGAATAAAATCAATAATATTCAAACCTCCCTCACTGATTGGCTTCACTACATCTGGACTTGTTTTGTGCCAACGCCCGTTGGTCATTGCTGAAAAGCAGTCGCCCTGGTCTTCCTTGGAAAATGCCCATCTTTTCCTGCAGTTCAATCATGAGCAGTCTGTAACAGAAACACAAAACATCTCATATATGGTCTTTAAAATAATGGCACATCTGAAAAGGTACCAATGGTCCCATAACCTTTTGAGCAGGATGCATCAAATTTTGAATTAACCTGAAATACTCTCTTCTTGGACCTCCGTAGTCTCCGCATCTCATAAATGATCTGATAATCAGCGTATACTAGCCTCACAGGCATGAGAAATACACCTAAAGCTTGAAATGTCCACTTTTAAAAGAACAAATTCAATTTGAAAGCAAATACCGTCTGGTTGTAATCAGTATGAAATGTGCATTTTTCTCTAAAGGCACACCCGCTTTACAACGGAGATGGATATATTTGCAGCCGACACTAATTTAGAAAACATTAGTTTATTAATAAACAATTAAAATGCCTCGTTATATTTTCCAGATATTTATTATCATTATCCTACTTTTGTGGCAAGATTCATGTGTGCGCTTGAGCGTGGAATAGGCTATATTCCTCATTGCACCAAGTATTTAAGCAGAAATTAATATAAACGTGATTAGTCGACTACTTGCTTAAATTTCATAAGATATTAAAAACAGTGTATGAAATTCTCAGAAGTTTGTGGGCTATCTTAACAAAAAACCAAGGGAATATCCTAACTGTTCAAACGTTACGATAAATTTAGTGATCAGTGTAAAACAATTCAGGAAACGGGATTTAGATATTGACTGAATACACACCTTCACTGGTAAGTTAGGGACCCTAGGAAAGACAAAACACCATGCATGATGTCTATTCCGAGGCGATCTCTGGTGCCACTAAGTGGATCAAAGTGTGCTGCAACCTCTTCCATGATTGTGCTGTCCAACGTGTACTGGTTAGGAGGTACAGTCACTCTGTCAGACCAGTCTACCAGTGGTGCCCTTACTGAAGCAGAGGCTTCTGCAATCCCAGCAACATCTGGATCAGCATCACCTACCATTGCTCCTGCAGCATGAGAACTTCCCTCTGGTGCAGTTCTGACACCAAAGATGTCCTGCATTGCAGTGCTTGGCCGACCCTGCTGTACCATGCAACCTCTTACAAAAAGCTGCAAGGGGCTCTGATGCCTTTCTGTCAATCCCCGGCTCAATCCCTTCGTACAGCAATGGAACAACCATGGGTCATGGTCAGGGTGGGAATTATACCGCGGCCACACGGCCATGGCCGCCGTTGCCCTACACTTTGGCCTTCATGCCCCGTGAAAAAAAAATCATTGTACGGCCACAGTGGCCTGTGTGCCCTGGCCCTGTCCAAGTTCCATGTATAAAGCAGAGCATGTGAGCGGAGTGGAGCGGGAGCGAGCGGGGAGCGCGAGCGGGCGGATCTTGGACAGAGCGCAGAGCGGCAATTTCAAAAGGACGGAGCGTCGCCCTATTTCCCGCTCCAGTTTCGCTCCGCTCACACCACGAGTCTGAAGCATGCTCAGTCATGCCTGTCCCTGAATCAATCTTTCTTGCACAGTCATCAACAGTAGACGCACTGGACTATAAGTCGCATTTATTTAGAAATTTATTTCACAAAAAAAAACAAAAAAAACAATGGACAGTTCTCCGTTACGGACGTGAGCGCTCTAAAGCGGCACTAAAAGACTGCTTTATAAAACTTTCAGAGACCTCAAGCAGAAAGCACAAAGCCTGTCTTTAAATTTAATTTCGTTTTGTATTAATTGTATCTTAATTTTAATCAATGTTTCATCAATCAATTGTCTGGATTTAATTAATTAGAAGTGAATATATTAGAAAATAGATAATCACGACAGAAGGCGCCGGCGAAACTGGAGCTTGTCTCATAAATGAACCGAAACTCCGCGTATAGCCTACTTGCCTCACAGACCTGAGACATTTATATAAAGCTTGAAATGTCTACTTTTAAACAGAACAATTCAAAACGAAAGAAAACAGACTCTTATGTAATCTGTATGAAATGTGCATTTCTCTCTGGCGCGTTCACTAATGCGAAGATCGCGAGTCAGCATCTTTCCAGCCGACACAGACATAAAAAAAAAAAACTGGTTTATTAGTAGGCTAAATAATTAAAATGTCTCCTGCTATATTTTACATATTCATAATCATTAATTTTGCCGGTTCATTGTGACAGCTTTTAGGTGCTTTATTGGCAGCAGCGCCACCCTTACATCGCATCAGCACCGAAAACATAGAGATTCTTTTCTTTTGGGGGCATTTTGTTTGTGTTCAGACTTTCTCAGTTGTTTTTAGGCGCGATGTTAGAGGACGCTGCTAATAAAGTTGCTAGTAGGCCCACACATTGGATTCACATTTATTATTATATGCTATAAAAATATTTTTATGCCGTTTGTCTCATTTTATTTTGTTGTATTTATCCGCCACACCTTGAAATCCGGTCCGTGAAAATATTGTCTGATATTAAACCGATCTGTGGCGCAAAAAAGCTTGGGGACCGCTACAAGTGATAAACATGTAGATTTTTTTCCTTTTTTGGAGCGAGCGGGGGGCGATTTGAGTGGAGCGCGAAGCAAACTGCGTTGAGCGCTGAGCGATAATGATTGTGAGGGTGTATACCTTCTGGATGAAATGGTTCTCTCTCTCACACTCACGTGATATAGGGGACTGAATGAATATTTTGAATGCTTTTATTGGCATTTATGTTATTTCTATTGTTGTGTGAGGGTGTATACCTTTTGGATGTAATGGCTCTCTCTCTCTCTCTCTCTCTCTCTCATTATTTTTTTTATTTTTTTATTAAAAAAGTCATAATCCATGTCTTATTCCAAATTAGGATGTTATGGTATCAATCTGAATGGGAAAACCATCAAATTGTACTCAATGGCCTTTGTGCCCTTTCATATGGCCTTGGTGCCCCTAAAAAAAAAGAAAAGGTGGAGGCCAAATGGCCTTGCCCCTAAAATTACATAATTCCCACCCTGGTCATGGTTGTTCCATTGCTGTACGAAGGCTGTGATGTCCCTATTGATTCGTGGCAAGTAGACATAATGAAGAGCCCACAGGTGCATCAGATTCAATTCAATGTCTACGACACCTTCACTCTCCAGGAAATTGAAGAGGTCATAATAGACATTTGTCAATCCTCGCCACAGATCACCCCAGAGCCGCTCAATTCGTTGATTATGAGTGCTCCTTCCTCGGAGAGCACTTCCTCGTTCAGAGCCTCTGAGAATGTTCATCATTAGACACACCGATGCATTCTCTCCACCATAATCTGTCCTTACACGAGAGGGCACGCCATATCTGGTCACAGCCTGCATGAAACAGTCCATCACTGTGCTGCTGCGGTTGTTATTTGAAGCACGGATGAAGACGATAAGCCGACTGTAGCCATCTATTCCCCCATGAATAACAATCCTCCACCTACATATAAGAGAAAAAAACACACAAAAATAAACAACATTCACATCTAGATATAAATATTTACATTTACATTTAGTCATTTAGCAGACGCTTTTATCCAAAGCGACTTACAAATTAGGACTAAATAAGCGAGTCATCTAAAAGAGGCAAAAACAACAACAACGCAAGGAGTGCTCAAAATACGAAGTTCAGACATTATTCAGAGTAGCATAAGCCTGATAAGTGATGTTTCAAAGGGAAAGGATTTATTTTTATTTATTTTTTTTTATTTTTTTTTTTTATGAGGTTAAGTGCTCACGGAAGAGATGGGTTTTCAGCTGTCTTTTGAATGTTGTCAGGGATTCTGCTTTCCGGTGAGGGAGGGGAGTGCGTTCCACCAGCACGGAACTGTGAAGGAGAATGTTCTGGAGAGTGATTTTGTGGCTCTCTGTGATGGAACCACGAGGCGTCGCTCGTTGACCGATCAGAAATAATATAGAAATATCTATCCATCACTATCTCTAGACAGATGCACGCGCACACAGATTAAATGTAAATGCTCCGCATTTGTATAGCGCCTTTCTAGTCTTTCCGACCACTCAAAGCGCTTTTACACTACATCGCATTCACCATTCACACACATTCATAAGTGCTCAAACAGAAACTAACATTCACACACATTCATACACTGGTGGAATAGCCACCAGGGGCAATTCGGGGTTCAGTATCTTGCCCAAGGACACTTCAACATGCAGCCTGGAGGAGCCGGGGATTGAACCACCGACCTTCCAATTAACGGGCAACCCGCTCTACCTCCTGAGGGTTACCTACTGGGTTTAAAGCACCCAAATTAAGCAATAAAACTTTGCATACATCTACCTTATAAGTTTGTGGTTCCCATCAAGGTGCCACAAGGAATTTGGTCCACGCGGTATGCTCTTCGGTGCAATCTCTGCAACATTGTTCTGAGGGCGGCTGCCCTTGGATCAACCCGACGCATACACTCTCGTACTCTGCGTCTCTGTACACGAATTCCCTGTGACCGAAGTTGTGCCCTGACAGCCTCTGGTCCAAGTAGGTCATTCCCAGCTACAATATCTTTAACCATTTCATCCAGGGCAGAGTCTGACATGTCAGAGTATGACACAGAGCGGGTCAAATTTAACCTTCTGAGAAGTAAATGAATTACAGAATCACTGTATAGCTTAGATCAGGGGTGGGCAAACTACGGCCCGTTAGGCTGTTTAATCCGGCCCGCTGAGTATTTAAAAGTTGTCTTAAGATCGCATTAATTTAGCCTTTTTTCTTGCAATACTTTGCGTTATATATATATATTGCGTTGCATATATTTGACAATCGGAATATCAGATATTGCATGCCATAGCTAACAAATGTAAAAAAGGAAAAATTAACGTTACATAAAAGCAGATCATTCATTCAGCGCTGTTGTGGCTGTGGTGCGTGCGTCACGTAACAAGCACGTGTCACCATGGAAACCAAACAGACAGCGACTTAAGCGCATAGACTTGTTGCACGTTAATGTTTTTTTCTTTTTTAGAAACTCACAGAGAAAAAAATGTTTGTTAACCGCGTGCACACCTTAGTTTTTCCTTTTCCTTTCCTTTTTTTCATTAAATGTTCTGATGCCTTTTTGCTTTTTATGTTTTATTTTATTATTCTTAAAACAAATTTGTATATTCGTTTATTTAGTTTTTTTCCACAAATGTATGACTTTTGGAAGTGCAAATTGCCATGCAGTTTTAATAAAGTTGAATTAACATAACAAATTTACTTTTAGGCCCATTAAATTATAATAAGGATAAACAATATTTAAAAAGTATAGGCTATAATTATCTAACATCTGACTAATTAAAAATTAACATCAAGACATAACATGCTAAATGGGGGATATCTAGCATAAAAAATGTATTGTCAGAATATCGTCTCTCAGTTGTTGAATTTCACACAGACGTTGCCACAACATAATGTCTGTTTGCTCAGCCCGATCTCATGAAAGTGCGAATACCACGAATTGCATTTGTAGTGCTTATGATACGCAGTTTTCGAGTGCATATGATACGCACTATATGGCGTGTAATAGGCACAATATTTTCAGCAAATATCTCCTAATGAAATTTATAGAGAATGTTCATGAAAGTACTGAATTGCATGGTAAATGATTAGCCTCACCATGAGGATTGTAATGGGATCCTCTGCTGGTTGGAAGGATGCCACCACCACAGGGGGGTCCATCGCAGGCCGGGCACCCAAGACCTCGTGCATTTCTCCATAGTACTGCCATGTAGCAACAGTGACCTCACCCTGGTCTGTCCCTGAGCCGGTTTTTGGAGTCCTCAATTCCTGACACAAACACACACTATAAACAACTAAACAACCGGCTAGTTGATACATTCATTAGGTAATTGGAAATTATCATATACCTTGTATTTTTGTTTTAAATTCTCCCATTTTTTGGAAGCCTGCCGTCCAGTCACCTTGCCCTCTAAGCCATTTTTTTTTCACAAAATTCCTGCATCACAACCGACAGCTCAAACATTCAATACCGGTATTTTAAACACAACACAGAAATAAAATTTCAGAGAACAGAAGCAAGAATATGATTGAACAATGAATTACTCACTCCCATTGTTGTTTGGACGTTGTTTTGGACTTCATGAACTCCTTTTCATTATCTGCCCTGAAGCGAATGAGCCGCCGAGTCTCCTCAGGTGTCCCTGAGGGAAAAAGCAAATAACTTTAACGTTAGCATTTACATTAACTTGTTAGGTGAATCACGTAATGTTAGCGTAGTTCTAAGTTACCAATATCAAACCAGTCCACCGGTCAAATCAATCAAGGAATAACCGCAACGTTTGTAATCACACAAATTCACTTCACACTAATTTCACCTAAAAACATAATATGAAGTGTCATGTCAAGGATTAACAGATAAAAGTTAACGTTAGCTTAGCTCGACAAATAGCGCATAAGCTAGCGGTTAACTAGCGATTCAAAACAAAAACATTACAATTAAAATCGCTTAAACATTGTAAACATTGTATTAAAGTATCCTAAAACACGAGTGTCATAAATACGTTATAATGTCAATTAAACTGATGAAAATACTTACATTTGTGTGACTCCTTCACAGTACGACGCTCAGCCATAAAAAAGCTTGACGTTGGCACTTCTTGAAAAAGAACGTTGTTACCCCTCACTTTCAAGTGTGGTCCTCTACAGACTTCGTTTCAAGGGCTATGTAGCCCTTCGCCTTGGCCCTAGCCCTTGATCAAAATGAGAATTGAGACGCCACTTCCCCTCACATGAACGCTCAAAACCGAGGGGGAGGGGTAAGGGTAAGGGCTAAGACAGAGAAATGAGACGCAGCCTTAAACCATATCCCTTTATTTAGGTTATTTCTTGAATGGTTCAGTCTATAGTGCCCAGGTGCGGTGACCATCTATGGCGGTGACCGAATGAAATGTAGCCTCCACTCATGTCCACTCTGTACATGAATGAAAAGAGTGTAGCCTACATTTTACCTTCTGCGAGTTTATGAAGTGGGCTCATATGTATGGGTATACAATTTAGATAGTAAAATAAAATAAATGCTACAATGCAGTCCAGTTCAACCAGGCACCATGTCACAGCCACCCAAATGAACACAGTTGAATCACCAGCTCTTCAAATTAGTTTAAACAGTTGCTGCATATACACTTAATGAAGCAGCAAGGATTAATGCTATAGCCTGACAATAGCCTACACCCAGTGTCAACTCTTAAAAAGTCTAAAATGACATATAGCAGCTTATAGGCTACACTGTAAAAAAAAAAAAGCCTCTCCAACATAAAAATTTCTAGTGACCCGTTGCACCTAAAATTTTTAGTTGGCCCAATTTAAGTTGCGGAAACCAACTTTTTTTGTGTTGTGCTGACTACCCCTGCATGTAGTAGACTGAACTTGAAATAGAATGTTGTGTCAATTAAATATTTTCTGTTGAATAAACATAGCTTGTTGGGCCAACAAGCAGACTCAAATTGAAATAAAATGTTGCATTAATTAACTATTTCATGTTGGCCAAAAAGTCTATTTTTCATTAATGTTGGTCAAAAAAGTCTATTTTTCATTATTTCAAATAAATTACACACTATGCTCTGATAAAGTACATTTTATGTTTTTATTTAAATCCATATGAACTTGCCTGTTAGGCTCAAGTAAAATATTACACAAGTATTCAACCAGTGCCGAAACAAGATCTAAGAGTTCAAGAAAGCATGGCATATCACTCTTAGTCAATAGCTGTACTGGAAAAATATCTGCTTTACAAAATGAAACTCAGTAAAACATGACAACGGCTTTGCCTGTAAACATTTGAAAATTTTAGTCTGTTAGTCTAAGTGCAATTACATTACATGTAAAAAATAAATAAAAGACACAGTACTGCCCACTACTTTCAGGTTACAATGGTCACTATTTAAATCAAAACAGTTCTATTGGCAAAAATCTCTGCTTTAAAAATGAAACATTCTGATATTTCTCAGGGATGACTGCTTTACAAATCAAATATCAGCATAAACTCAGATATTGTTGAAACAAACTTAGACATTCTCTCTGGAATTCAAATTCCTCACAAATAAACTGCGTGGGGGAAAAAAGTAATCAACAAGTTCCAGAGCAGTTACAAAAATTTGACAAAAAAAAGTCACTGGCATTAACAGAAACTTTTGCATGAAACCTTTGATACCTCAAAATACCTCAATGACTGACAATTAACATGTAATGACCATTACACCTGTAATAACTTGCTTTTCAAGGACTGTATCCTTGCTGTGCACTCTTTTCCCAGGTTTAAGATAATCTTCTGGACTGCCTCGAATGTGTACCTTAAGTCCTTAGGGTACTCCATATTTACAGCATAAAGCAGACCAAAGAGCATCATGAGGGCATTTGTGAAGTCTCCCAGATTGTCCATGACAACTTCCTCCTCCAGTACTACAGCCACATTGACCACTGTGGGATATGGTCCTGAGTTGGAAGAACTGTCAGTCACTTCCAGGATCCCCATTTTCATGGCCTTTGAGTGTGGCCCCAGTACCTCAGTATCCTGTGAAACACAATAAATGACACTTAGTGTCAGACTGAAAGCATAATGTCTTATGCAATCATTACTGCATCTCAAACAGTATCTCCATAAATGGGTTTTTAAGGCCCCTGTTGTTGTAAAAATACAAACACAGTCTGGATGAATGCAGGGAAAAGAACCTTTACCTGCTTGCCAATGATGAAGCCTGTAGTGCTTAAGCAGGATGTCTTGCTGCAGATGTGAAAATATACAATAGCGGCACTGCATTTAGCTTCAAGCCTGAAAAAAATACAATACAAAAAAAGAAATACAAACAAAGACAAATGCATAAATAACTCATAGTTCTATGCACAGAACAACCATGCTTCAGTATTTTTTAGGGTTTTCTTAAACCTAACAATGGCGCATTAGCCATCATGCCTCTTCTAGGCTAAGTATAGCTGGGTACCAGGCTAACAGGGGGTTTGGTGAGGCAAACTGATAACGTTAAACAGCTTACAACTCTGGTAACGTTAGCAGCTATTCGGTTTCATGTTAGCACAACTTTTTGTCGGACTGAAATGTTATTTCACTCTTGCAAAAGGAGGCTTTGTGCAAAGTACTAGCAGCTAACACGAAGGCACACGTGCTTTGAATTCAACTAACTGTTAGAACTAGCCTAAATGATCAGTCACTCTGTGATAGCAAAAGCACTAGTTGTCAAGACTAGTTGTCTGTTGCAGTCAATTATCATACATATCATAAGCCAGAATGCAAATGGAATTTTAAAATATTGACCATTAAAAATATTAAACGGGAACATGCCATGCTTAACGTTAAAACCACATGCCAGTTGGAAAGGAATGCTAAGCTTTATGAGTTAAATATGTGATTTTCCAGCACTGCTAATCACTGTAGGTACTCACAATAAAGCTAGTTCAAACTTTGTTGATAGACAATAGATATATTCTTAACCTAAATTTGCTCATTACCTCGCAGCACAAAGACAGGGAACTAACTTTGAAGCACTCACCAATTCAATGTCGTGACTCGTGGTGGGGGAAATTCCAGGAGCCTGGTAGAACTCCTTTGCGCATGCTCAGACGATTGACGCTGTTCCCTCTTGCTCGGCCAACATAATATTTTTTGTGCAACGTGAAAAGTTCTGTGAACACAATTATTTATTTTCTCTTGATGAACATTTTGTAGTACAGTCATGGAAATCATGCAATCATTGACCAAACATATTTTTCTTTTTTTGACACAACCATTATGTTGAGCCAACATGTATTTCCTCATTTGTAAAACTTTTTGCATGTATAATTTTTTACAGTGTACTTTGTTGGTATTTTTAAAAGTCCAAGTGTGAACAGTTTATTTGTTGACACATCCCTTTTACCATCTGGACATGTTTTGAAAAAGTAATTGAATTAATTTAAAGACAAAGACAGAATTTGTTCATTAAACCACTGTAAAAAAAGAAGCAATTTTACCTTTAAAACCCCCCACCGAACCGAGATGTCAAAATCGTGGGGCGTACCGAACCGTCAGTTTTGTGTATCGTTATACCCCTAATAATTATGTGTGCGTGCAACAAGCAAGATGTGCATTTGTAAATCCGGTGACACGCGTGCATTGATTTTTTTTTTTTTTAATGAAAGTTTTACTTTTATCTTAAATATATTACAATACTGAATACATACATGTCACACAATGAAAGAAAATTATAGCCATGAAGAGTCTATGAATACCAACACTGTGTACACGGTTAGATGCGAACAGAAGAGAAACAACAGGGTGTGACAGCGGCTGACTTGATAAAGACGTTACAGCTGAAAAACAACAAAGTCAACGCGGTCCTGGATTCCATTATGTGTGTGGGTGTTCTGTTTGAGTTTAATATGATTTGCCTTATATACACTCATTGATATTTTGTAGGGATGCCCCGAATATTCGGCCAACGAAAATTTTCGGCCGAAAATGGCCCAAAAGTGGATTTTCGGTTTTTGCCCGAAATACTTTTATCACCGAAACAATACGGCCGAAATGTTGTGATGACGCACACAGGAACCGCGACCTGCACGTGCTTGTCTGAAGCAACATGTCTGCGGTGTGGAAATATTTCAGTATATCTGAGAAAGACCCACGGACAGCGATTTGCAAAACATGTAATGCCGAAATTTCAAGAGGGGGTGCATCTGCAAAGACTTTCTCCAAGTCGGGTTTAATTTATCATCTGAAATCCAAACATTCCGATCGCTACGCTGAATATGAGAGGAACGCGGCACAGAAAAGGAAAACGCCTCCGAGCACGCCCACTCCCTCTGTGGCGGACGTTTTTGAAAAGGCAAGGAAGTTTCCCAGTGATGGTGTCAAGGCAAAGGGCATTACACAAAAGGTTATGGAGTTCATTGCCTTAGATGATCACCCATTCTCTGTCGTAGAAGATGTGGGATTTCGTAGGCTGATCGAGCACATTGAGCCCCGTTATGTCATGCCGAACAAACAACATTTCTCAGAGGTGTGTTGGCCTGAGCTGTTTAATGTTGTTGCAACTCACATCCATGAGCATATAGCTGCAGATATTTCAGCAATCAGTTTCACGACAGACATATGGAGCTCAGACGTCAGCATTACCGCTCAGTCTAACCGCACAATGGATCGACGCTGATTTCCAGCTGCAAAAGATTCTGCTCCATTCACAAGAGTTTCGAGGGTCACATAAAGAATTGCACAAGAATTGTTGGCCACTTTAAGCATTCTCAGCTGGCCTATTCCCGCTTGCAGTCTATGCAAGATCAGTTTGGAACACCAGTAAAACGGTTCCAGCAAGACGTGAGTACGCGGTGGAACAGCACTTTTTACATGTTGCAAAGCCTCTTTGCGCAAAAGCGAGTCTTGGCTGCATATAGCGCAGAATAGAGAACATTCTCTCTCTTCTTGCCCCTTTAGACCAGCTAACTAAAGAGATCTGCTCCTCTGATGCATCTGCAGCGGACGTTATTCCTTTAATCGCAGCACTAATGCGTCTCCTAAGGAAAGAGGTTGAGACGGACTACGGAGTAAAAACAATGAAAAGTACACTCTTAGAGTCTGTCAGCACACGTTTCACTGAGATCTATTCGGATCCTCTGCACTTCATCGCGACTGTACTTGATCCGTGTTATAAAGATCATTACATGGATGCAGAAATAAAGCAGCGCGCACGAGAAATGATCCAGGCCGCGATGGATGCGGAGAACCCGCGTGGAGACGGAGCAGCGCCCTGCGCAGGATAAGGAGATAAGAGCGCAGAAAAAAGATGTCTCTGCACCAGATGAGGGGCATGCACCCTCGTTGTCTGATATGTTCAGTGAAATCCTGCAAGAAAGTGCCTCAAATAATATTAATAGGTAGGCTATTCTGTTCTTAGGCTACTATATATGTGACTATCAGATTGTAGCCATATTTCTGCTAGATATTTTTTTTAATTTGATAAAAATGTTTATGCACTGGCCTGTTAAAATACACTCTCTCAAATCTTTCTCAAATGTCAGGCAGATGACAAGCTCAACCGCTAGATGGTTATCTGTCTGAAGTCCCCATCCCCAGAAGTGATAACCCTCTTGCCTACTGGAGAAGTAATCACGGCCGCTTTCCTGACCTGGCAAAGATGGCATGCAAGTACTTGTCTGCTCTGTGCACAAGCACTGACAGCGAGAGACAGTTCAGTGCAGCAGCTCTGGTTCTCGATGAGAAGAGGAACAGACTTTATTGTGATAAAGCAGAGAAGCTACTCTTCATCAAGAAAAACCTGCACTTTACCTCAAGAAGTAGAATGGGCTTGTCTAGTGTTTAAATATTTATTATCCACTTTGCACATCTGCAATTCTTGGTGCATTTGTTGTTGTTAAAGTTCTACAGTTAACATATGGGCTATGGTAGTATTTGTTTTGATACACTGTTATGTTGAAGGCCTACAGAGAAAATATTGTTGTATCTTTAAGCAGTTGCACTTGTTCTGAATGCACTTTCTTGTAGTAGTCCTACAGAGAAAAAATTTAAATGCACTTGACCTAAATGCACTTTGTTTTTATGAGAGAACATTTAATTTTAAACTCTTTCTGCAGGCCAGTATGCCTGTACATTATTATTTAATGTACAGATGAGTGGGGTCAAGGTAAACATTTTAGTTTGAATTTTATTTTATACTGTGCATTGTTGCAATGTGCTAAATAAATATTTGCATAATTTGTAATTGATTTATTCTTTGAAACTTTAATATTCATTTATGCAATTGCAATGCCTTGATTTTAGTAACGTTAGTACACAGTCATAGCCATTAATGCAAATAATTGAATAACTAATAATTAAAAACTAATAATTGGCATAATTTATTTTGGTGTTTCGGTTTTCGGCCTTGGTTTCCTCTTTTTCGGTTTTCGGTTTCGGCCAAGAATTTTCATTTCGGTGCATCCCTAATATATTGGTTGTGTCCTTCAATTAGGGATCAATCAGGGTCACAGTGAGCAGAGTATTGCTTCAGATGGTTATTACAAACGATAAGAAACTACATTAAATTATTGTCAACTGAATGTTCTTTGTGTGAGTTCAGTCCTGATGGTTACATGTAATTTTTGCACGTAAACTGCAAATACAATCACCCAGAAAAAGGACAAGCATCCCACGATGTGTACGAAGGCGAAAAAAAAAGGTGTCGCCTCAGCGGGCCACAAGGGGGCGACCCCGCCGACCACCTGCAATTGTTTCGATGCGCGCCGAACAGGCACGCGCAGTTGCCTCCCCCTGACCGCCTTTTGGCGAATTTCCCTGACCACCCCCACCGACCACAAAGCGCCCGTTCGTCCCCCTGACCACCCGTGACCACCCCCTGACCACGCCCACGGACACGAACGGCCTATTCGTCCCCCTAACCACCCGTGTGACCACGAAGTGCCCGTTCGTCCCCCTGACCGCCTGTGACTGCCCCCTGACCACGCCCACTGACCCTGAACAGCCTATGCGTCCCCGTAACCACCTATGTGACCACGAACAGCCTATTCGTCCCCCTGACCGCCTATGTGACCACAGGGTCCTGTTATGATCAGGCACACTGACCACAACATAAAATGACCACAAAGTCAGTTGGACTCATTTGTCTAGAGGGTTTATTAAACAATTAAGTAAATTACCAACAAAACAGAAAATGGGAGATTAACTACAACACAATAAAAACAATGCAGGAAGATCACTAACAGGCGTGGTAGCCGGAACACAAGTCTCTTCCCTCTGCACGGAGTGCCTGAGATTTTAAAGGGTGTCTCTCCGCCTACTCGTTACAGATCACACCTGCACACAATAACAAATGAAAACATACTGCAGAGCAGCCAAACATTAGAGGAGGATCAGAGCCACCACAGGTAGTGGAGGGACGTAACAGGTCCCTATAAGCTCTCCTTGGTCAATGCATTAATAGGTCATAATTCATAATTATAATGATATTATTAAGGAAAAGCTATGGGTCAATACACAGGAAACCCCATATAACAAGTTAATGTACATTTCAGCTCATAAAAATTATGAATATGCATACAAATGCATTGTCCACGGCAAGCCTATCTGGATCATGTCAAATAAGCTATAGTTGGTATGTTTTGGTGAAATAGATGAGACAGACAAAACCATCATTTTAAAATTTTAATTTTTGAACCATGATTTAACAACATTTATTTACCGTGATTTATAAAATGAACACAGAACAGTAAAACAGATGATATTTAAAAATACAATATAGAAAACGAAATAAATAATAAATATAAAACTATGACATTAAATATTTGAACTATATTTATACATAAACTATATACATTTATACATAAACTATTTACAAATTGAGCAGGTCGCTGAGGTCTACAGTGCACAGGTCGGTGTTTTCCTGCAGAACTTGGCAAATGTAAAAAGGAAAAGGGAAACAAAGAAAAACAATTTAACAAAAAAATAAATAACACAACAACAAAACTTGGTTTCATGCATGTAAACTTATCACCTATTACTTACCTTGTGGACCTCAAAACACCTGAAGACACTGTTCATACTCGCTTGCTAAAAATAAATCATTTAAGAAGAACAAGAAAAAGTTAATATTTTTTTTTATTTAACAAGCAAACTAAACTCCGCTGACTCCATTTGCCACTGACAACTGAAAGCTGTTATTGATGTTTGCAACGCTATATTTGACGAAATATTTTCGTCATTTGTGGCTCATTGAAAAATATAATGTAGCGATTCAGTTGAAATGGAGTTTAATTGATTAGGCAAGGCAAGTTTATTTATATAGCACATTTCATACACTATGGCAATTCAAAGTGCTTTACATAAGAGACGAATAAAAATATTCACAAAATAAAAGCAAGGAAAATTATAACAGTTATTCAAAAGCTTTACATAGAAAGGAATTATAAAAATCACACTATAGCAATTCATAGAGCTTTGCATAGAAAATAGACACAAAATAAAAGCAGGGGAAATTAAGACAGTTATAAAATGAATTAAAAGAGATAAATAAACTTCTCTTCTGGCAAAACACCGGTGTATCTTATTTTGACTCTGAGATTTCCTCATGACGGTCAGTATTCTTCTGTGGATTTTCACATACCGTGGATTATCTGAGCCCACCAGATTTTAATCTGTACCAATCCAGACCAGTAATCTGAACTAGTCACCACAGCATTCCCTTGACCGTCATGAGTCAATCCCTCTTAAACTCCTCCACAGAAAGGTGAGCACTTGCTCACAAATTTGGTCATCAGGACCATCAGGGTTTCCCCCACTACTACAATACCCTTCACACAACACCGGTTATCAATCAGTGCCATTTGAGTTCAGTTTAGAGTAAAAAGGAGAATGCAGAGATAAAATACAGTGTAATCAGTCGGACGAACAGCGGCACAGTGCTCATTCAGTAAATGCACAGCTAAACAAAAGTGTTTTGAGTCTGGATGTGAATGTGACTACTGTAGGAGCACATCTGATCTCTTCTGGAAGCTGGTTCCAGCATAATAGCTAAAAGCGGACTCGCCATGCTTAGAGTGATTCCTTGGTATTTCTAGCTGATATGATCCTAATGATCTGAGTGATCATCTGAGTGAGTTTATTCAGTGAGCATATCTGCAATGTATTGAGGTCCTAGGCCAGGGCTATTCAATTAGCTTCATTCGAGGGCCGGATTATCAAATCGAAAAGTTGAGGTGGGCCATTGTTGGTTTGGGGGTTTAGCTTATTTATTGAAACATAACAGTTTCAATAAATAAGTTAAAGTAACCCTCAAAAAGAATGGTATTTACTTGGAAATGTGGTACCCAACAGTATGCAGATATATAAAACCATAATAAATAAAAACTTGAATTTACAGCTGTGTACAACTATTTTTCTTGGAACAAATAAATTAATTATACAAACTCGTAGCTGTTGGTGAGAAATAATAATAATTTTATTTATAATTGTTAAGCTAAATGAAAATATTCTGACAGTGAGACTTGATAACCACAGGCTACTCACTCCCAGTGTGTAAAAAATGCCTAAACACAAGGAAAAAACTACACCAGTTTCAAAAACAGTTTCACCTTTACAAAGAAACTGACAATTTCATAAAAAACATTAATTATATATTCCTCTTCCCACCTAATAAATCTAATGTAATATAAATCACTATATTTATTTATTTAATACTACATAGTATTCAATATAAATATTGCACATTTTTGCCCAACCCATGGTAAATTACTACAGTAGCCTACATTCATGGTAAATGTTTGTAAGGGTGATTAGGGGATTTAAAGTCTTCTAATTGCGTTCATGCCACAATGTTTCTCCTGCTTTCCTCATCAGTCTTGTTGGGAATGTTGAGGCTGTTTCATCCGATTTAATACTAGTTAAATTGTCGAGTGATTTGTGGTTTGTAACAGAGAGGTTTCTGTCGAACCAAAACGCTTCACACTGGTTGTCGCAACGCTGTTTAATGTCCTGTTCATGGAAAAAACATTACAGTAAAAGTTTAAACAATTGTTCACCTGATACCTACCAAGGCTTTGCACTTCTTGCTGGGGCTCACTGCTCTCCATAAGAAGGGCTACAATAAAAAAGTTATTAATGTATTGTTCTTGTATAAACAATATAGCATAATTACATGTTGATCACTTACCCAGAAAGCTTGGAGCCACTTCCATTTCAAACTCATCTACAATGAACACACACACACACACACACACACACACACACACAAACAGACTCAATAGTTTGTTCAACATCTTGTAAAAAATAAGTTATATTCCTATTACAAAAAATCAATCAAAACCTACCCAGCAATTGAAGGCACTCATCTCGAATAGCCAGAGGGCTCTCTACAGGGACATCCAGAGCTGACAAGACTGGAGGGTGAAGTTGTTGACCTAAGTGTTTGTAGCTGTTCCTCTGCTACCTTTGTCTCTAACTGCTTGGTCAACAACTTGACCCGGTTTCCCCAAAGAGAGAGTTTTATTCAAAACATTTTTTTAAATGAATTCACAAAAACAAGTATGCTAGTTTGAGATTATACTTAACTTTGGTCAAGGAGACAAACATCATCTCCAAGGCCACCCTTTTGAGGTGCCGGGAGCATGCAGCCAAGGCCATCCCCGAACAATTGAGTAAGTTGTCTTTTACCTTCTCGCCGACTCAAGGTATTCACCTGTTGCCGAACGGATGTTTGAACCTTGACGTTGTGCTTCGCTCCCGTCTTTAGCCCTCCTGGAGAAGGAGCCCAGCCAGAAGACCCTGTGGCGGTTTTACGGGCACATTGCGGCGCTGCTCTCCTGCGTTTACGGCCACAGAGGGGGTGTTTTCCAAAACATTACCATGCAGGAGGTTCTGAGGGCCCGCACATCCTCCTCGGAGAAGGCGTACCTCATCAATGTGAGCGTCTGACTTTTATTTGTCGTGCCTGATTTTTTTGTCGCCTCTCCTTTTCCTTGTGTGTCCACAAGACGAACATGGCGTTCGGGTCGGCCCAGATCGTCTTGACGGAGGAGGAGTTTGGGTGGGTGCAGCGGTTCCTCCAGGTGAAGGACCAGCTGCCGGGCAGACCCACGGCCAAGTACCTCTTTTTCACCTCCACCCAAAACCCCTGCAAGAACCTCAACAACTACTTCCAGGAGGCCTGGAAGTCGATGGGCCTTCCCGGCTGCCCCACCTTCACTGACGTCCGGACGTCCATTGCCAGTCACGTAAGTGTTTTTCGGCGCTCTGGCACGTATTTCGGCGGTCTTCCCTAGTGGCAGCATTGTTTTTTTCTTTTCTCTGTCTCTGTCTTTCCAGATCAAGTTCACCCAATCCAACGACGACTGGGTGAAGCTGTCAAAGTTTATGTGCCATGACACACGGACGGCGGACAAGTTCTACGTAGCCAATTTGACCCCCCAGCAGGCCATAGAGCACCGCAGGCTCTTTGATGCTGCCCTGGAGAATGCAGAGAGGGGATCCCCATCAAAGGAGCCGACCTCGGGGAAGCGCAAGTGGCCTGCAAAGGGTAAGGGAAAGCAACCCCTGAAGAAGAGACCTCCCAAGTCGGCTTCCTTTGACCGCAGTGAACCTAACGTGTTATAACCATTTGCAACATCACGTTCGATCGCTCACCATGTCTGTGTATGTATGTATTTGTTTTACCTTGCACAGCATGGGGAGAAGGCCTCGGAAAATGGCGGGTCAGAAAGAGGAGCGGTGGTATGCCAAGACGAGCAGGAGCCACAGGGATGAAGCACCCCCCTCCCCCCCTCTATACTTTCGTTAAGTAAAGGTGAAAAGTACTTGTGTATGTTAACATATTTTGTGTAAACGTGTTTTAGGCAAATTATACACACACAAGTACTTTTCCCCTTTACTTAACGAAAGTTTAAGTAAAGGGGAAGGCTTAGCGAAATGTAGCTTTTAAAAGATTAAGGACAGACTGGAACCCTGCAATTGACAGAAATCCGTCATAGACTTGCTGCAATTAACGGAAATCCGTTGTAGCGACGGAGAACTTTAATCCCTGGGATCAGCAAGAAGAGGGTCTGTAAATATGTCACGGAATTGGTAACGTTATGTTAATCAGAATTTCTCTGTTTAAATTGTATGTACATAAGAACTTGTGATACCCTCGCTCTATACTGTGACTTATGTTATACTGTGATCTCAGATGTCCGGTGTTTAACTAGAAAACGTATTTCACAGTGACTAGCTTACTCAGGCCAGGACAGACTCCCAGGTGATATGTCAGTTTCCACCGTTTACAGAAGCTTCATCACATGCCTAATATTCATAAAAGGTGTTACTGTTCTTAAATGTATCTGAAATATTAATTAATTTATTTAAAGGCATCTTTACTTTTTATATTTCAGAGATTTCTAAGTTTATAGAGAAATGTAGACAGTAGGCTAGATTAGCATTTACTTAACATATACTTTGAAGCACATTTGAGAATTTTTTCCCCAGTTTTAACATAAAAAAAATTACATACTTCACATTTAATGATTTATTTTCCACTCTGATAAGTAAATAAAAACCCATCGCACATATAAATGTTTTGCCTTATTTTTTTTCCAATTCATTTTTTAAAAGGACACTGCCAATGAAATTCTAGATGCTTCTTGCGGTTCTGTGACTGACAATGTTGCCATCGTTGCTTATGAGGAGCAGTCAGATTCAGGCATTCTTCTAAACGATGGTGATCCACCCGTTGCCTCATCTTCCATTGCCAGCACTCTTGTGATGTCAATTGATGATGCAGATCAAGCCTCTGGTTCTCAGCTAAATGAGGGAAGTTCTAGGAGTCTAATAGACAACAACAGGTAAAAATCCAAAACATCTTTGACTTTGGTAAACTTTTTCAGTTGTACTTTATAGAAGTGTTCTCTATAATATTTTATTGATGCTGTGTAGAAAAATAAATTGTTGTGCTAAGGCTCAGACTTTTTGTTCAAGGGAGTGGCAATACGCAGCACTCTTCGAAAGTGACAGTGACAGCGAATTTCTACAATTCTCAAATAGAGGACATTGAGTCCACTTCTTCAGAGGAAAGGTAAGAATCATGTTTTTCTAACAGTTCAGTAGTGGTGGCACTTTGCGCTATTTCTTGCACTATGCTTGCTTTTATGGTAAATTAACAGTGGTTTGTGAATGTTTATGCTTTAATAACAAATAATTTATCACCATCATTACAGGTCACTCAGAAAACAACAAGCCAATCAGAAGAGAGGCTCATGAATGTTAATTAGACAGGCCAAAATCGACCTGTTCTTGGCAGAGCTCCTGAGAAACGAGCTGTAAAAATAGATTGAGATGGTTTTTGGTACTTATACCACAAATATATATTCTTAAAGACATCAAAACCTAAAATAAAACTCCAGAAAGGTGTACAATATGGGACCTTTAAATTAATTAAAATTAATAGTAAATCACTTTAATAAAATAATTACATTATGCTGTTACTCTACTGTTTTACTTGTTTTTCCTGAATAACGATGTGTTCATACTGTATTGCTTCTTGCATTTTTCAACAGAGACATGACAGGGATCATAGATAAGCTGGCAGAGGGAATTGATGAGAGCAGAGCTTCCTATTTTAATATTAGTAGAAGACACATGTGGGAAAGTGCAAGACTCCATGACCATGGCCATGAAGACATTCTGCCCATCGAAGAGGATCGATGTAAAATTTATGGATGACCTGGGTGCAAGTGAGGGAGCAATAGATTCTGGTGGGCCAAGGAGGGAGTTCCTCACTCTGCTTATGGAGAACCTTAAGCAGGGGGCATTATTTGTTGGCCCTGATGAAGCCAAATTCCTGAATTTCAACAGCAAATGTAAATAAGCACTGGATTTAACTGAATAAACATGCACTGATACATTCACATATATTTTAATAAGTCTGTTTAGAATCAATGATAATCAGTATTCAATGATCTGTCTTAAATAGCCTAATTGTTTTTTTAGCCATGCAGAATGATGATTACTTGTTTAATGGTGTTGCCATTGCCCTTTCCGTTGTGCATGGGGGACCAGGACCACAGTTTATTTCACCAAGCCTCTTCAAAGCACTGACAACTAACCCTGAGGGCACAGTCATTGCTGTTGAAGAGGTTACAGATCAACTTTGCATCAACTTGCAAAGAGAAAGTTTTTAGTACAAAATAGTTTTAATCCTTTAAATACTCTCTTAATAATCTGTTGCTTCCTTGTCATAGTTGGCTTCCGGGGATTATGATCCTTTCACAAATATAGAGTCCATCATAGATATGGCTGGGACTTTTGCAGTCATCAAGGACCATCAAACAGCCAGGAAGGTTGCCTTAGACACTGCGCAACCGGTCTGCATTTGAAAGGTGTGCATTTCTGGACAGTATTCATATTGTGGATTATATTTTGCAATGCGTTTTATAATTTGTAATGATGTTAGTGTATATTAATTACATAACTGCATATTTAAAATTAGGTGCCATCACTTGACTATGCCTTGTACTCAAGTTGGTAATTCTTTGATTAAGATTTATCAGATTAACCCTGGGGGTTCTGGAGGCAATGCAGGAAAATCCAACTTCCTTTTCAACGGTTATGTGCCATCAACAATCAACCGTTCACTTACTGCAGCTTCTCTTCATTGATGGAGCCTGAGCTGAATCTGCCAGGTTCTTCCAAAAGGAACACAGAAAACCATGTTCTGTCTTTCTGGAGAACCCTGTTGATTGAGATTGAAGGTAAAGTCATTTTTGAGTCCAAAGAGATGTCCTTTAAAATGCTTATTATTAGTTTAATGAAAAATGTATGCGTAAACCCCTTCTCTTCTTTGCTTATTACTTAATTTACTATAAAGTAAGTTATATATATATTTTTTAGGCTTAAATACGGAAAAAGTTTGTGATATAAATCCTATAATCGGGTCCCTGGTGCATCCACCAACCCACAAAACGTGAAAAAAAGTGAACCCAATAACTTTATTTTGGTAAGCCTTTCTCTGCAAGCATGTCAAAAAATAAGACGATCATATTTCACTCCCCTTCTGAGGTATGAAGGAAATCTTATTATAATATTAAGGGCCCTTAATCTACATGTTTCCATTCACGGCGCTGCCATTTGGTTTTCAACAGTTCAACAGCCATTTGGTAACCAGTTCTAATGCAATGGCAAAAATTTGAGCAAAGCATGCAAACTGTTATGTCGTTGCTGCACAGATGAGCACTGAACACTATTTAAGAGTCCCAGCCTCAGATGAGACAAGAGAGCAGTGGATTAATTTTATTTTCAACGTTAATCCCCCAGAAACAGATGAATCAATGTAACTCCACAACAACTATACATGTATCCACTAACCATTCAGAAACGTCCAGGTCCATCTAAATAAGCCCTATTCGCACTGGATTAGTATTATCTGGGGACCTTGTGTGATTTAGAAATTACCCATCCAGATCTGAATTTCGTGTGAAAACTCACCTGTATCTGGTGCTCTGCAACTGAGATGATGTAGTGACTGAGGTAAAAAATCCAGTTGGTGAACAAGCTTTTAGTCAACTTGACGGAACCTGCGAGTCAACGCGAGAAAGTACAATGAGCGAATCTTCTATGTGCAAAACACTCTGATTCAAAATACAGTCAATAATCTCAAATTCGTGACAACATCATGAGTAATTCACCCTATTATCAAGATTTCTTAAAACATGAACAAAAGTGCGACAAAATGGCGCGAGGCCGATCCAAACTCAGAATAATGAAAACCGTGTGACATTTCAAAACCACAGACGTATTAACTGTTATTTATATCAAACCATATTGATTCCATCTGACAGGTACTTTTTTTAAATTTAAAGATTGTGGTGAAAACGTACCTGTATCTGGCGCTCTTCAACTGAGATGATTGACTGCTGAGGTAAACAAGTAATAAAAACTCGGTGAGTGTTTTAGCGCAATTTTCTCACCTCATGGGATCACAACACTAAGAGATAGTAAATCTTTTCCTGGATTTTTTTTGTGCGTTCCCGAGATTAGACCTTCCTTAACATAATGCCGAAAACCCGAAGTCTCTAGGTGGTCTGGTTGAGGAGTAGATAGAAGTGCAAGATTGGTGCGCACAGACGCACAGAACAGAAATCATGAGTTAACAAGCGCAATTTTGTCCGGTGGAAAATTGCGCTAAAAATCCGGTTTCGGTTGGTGAACGAGCAGCTTTTAATCAACTTGATTATAGCTCTACTCAACACAAGGAAGTACAATCAGCGAATCACGTAGCCTTTGTGAATCAGCGAATCATGTGCAAAACACTCTGACTCGAAATGGATAATATAATAATTCTGATAAAAAATGATTTTACTAATGGTCATTTGCACTTACGATTTTAATGTATGATTTATTGTCAGAAATGACGTATTTTTTAACAATATTTACACTGTGACTATAACAAACATTTAAATTGTGTGCTTTACAAATCTTTAATATATTATTCGATAACACAAGACTATAAAACGCTTATTACGAACTAAAAACGTGCAACAATCCACGTTCACAATATGAAAAGTCACACTTAGCCTACTCTGTATCACTCTATTTCTTCTGAAGACAAGTGTAAGGTCCAACATGGAAAACCTTCTGGTTTCTGCTGGCTTCTCGCGAAAATTCTCAGAGAAAAAAAAAATTGATGGATTGAATCTGACCATGAATAAAAACTGAAGCAGCTAGACACATTTTTAGTTAACTACACAAACACAAAGACTGGGCTTTACTCAACTTGAAAGATTACATTAAAATCAGAAATTGTGACAACATAATCATGATCAATTACAGAATTAAAATTGATTCATTATATTTTATATAAATAGACTAATATAATAAAACAGCAACCATAAAAAAAGTCAAATAACTTTATTTAAACAGTTTGTGTCTGATCCACAGCAATGACATTATAGTACCAAGTCTTGCATTTTAATTTGTTTACTCAATCCATTGTACATATTAATGCATGTTATAGAACAAGTCTAAAGGTTTACTTCACCCAAAAATAAACAGTCAGTTATCATTTATTTTCCGTTAAATTGAACACAAAAGAAAATCTTTTGAAGTATTATGGTAATCAAAGAGTTGACAGTAGCCATAAAAAACTATGGCATTCAAAACAGGCTACTGTCAACTATTTCATTACTAACATTCTTCACAATATCTTGTGTGTTCACCAGAAGAAAGAAATTCATACAGGTTTGAAACAACTTGAAAATTAGTAAATAACAGAATTTAGATGTTTGGTTTGACTTTCCCTTTTGAGACAAATTAATACTTAACATTAAATCAATACATTGACAAAGCAATATATATTTTTTTATCATTAACTATACAACTATAAAACAAAGTGTCCAGTGCAATTATCATTGAATATAATTGAAATGTTGCCATGATATTTGCTAAATGGCTTTGTTATTTAACAATTAAAACGTCCGTGACTGCACTCTTGTAGAGAAGGTACCACTAGATCCACAAAAATCTACTGACTTCAGTTATTTTGGATACTCCATATTCATTGCATAAGTCTGAAAAATTAAGCAAATGCTGCTGGATGATCTATATTGTCCTCAAGAACTATGGCGTCTTCCAGGATTAAGTTGGTCACAGTTGGTAGTGATGTAACAGCGGCAACAATCTTCGACCACAGCAATGATTCTGTTCTTTACACTTTACCCAGATAGCAAGCACAGTCGGGCCGATTCCGGCTGAAACGCGTCACTGTTGGCTCACTGTCGGCACCGGTGAACAGATAATGGGCCAGATCCGTGCCGACTGTGCATAACACATCTGGCTGACTGACGGCTTTTTCTGTATGGGCCGGCCTCGGCTGAAAGCCAGTAGGCCAGTAGTGCTGGCTGACAGACGACTTGTTAATATAAAATGTATAATTATAATTAGTCTACATATGCAGCATCAGCGCATTTCCAAACAGCCGATTTGTAATGCTTTCCTTACCCAATACAGTCAGATCCTTGCACATAATGAATGAATGAATGAATGAATGAATGAATAGGCTACATGCATTAATGAAGTAAAAAAAGTACAAACCTTACAAATAAACTGAGAGGCACATTTATGCGGTTTACAGACATAACACAGTATGTGGCCCGCCATTGGAACTGACGCAGCCAGTTGTCATGCAGTTTTGGCGGCAATTCTAAAATATTATGCGGCAGACGGACACTATACAGTACACGGCCCGATTCTGCTAAGCGACTATCGGCCCACTATCTGTGGATACGACTGTCATCATCGTTTTGAATCCTGCAGCCCGCGAAACTCGCTCACTTGGACATCATCACAGGTAAGTGGAACATTGATTGCATTTTAACTTTAACTTTTAACAGTTGCACAATCAAAACGTTTGGAAAGTTTTTTTTGTTTTGTTTTTGCTATCTAGTTAAAAGATTGTACTCAGTAAGTTACTCGCAAGGTATTAGTAAGCATATTTTAATGGTTATGAACCAAGCAAGCTAGTTGACGTAACGTTACAGCGTTACATAGCAGCTAAAATTAGTAGTTTATTGCGGTTTCTAAATTATGTCACACTCAATACGGTTGTCTGTGTTATACTAATTGGGCATCATGCGGATATTTGGAATTTATAACTGTTTAGAAATAAATGATCAATAAACTGTTGGACCGATTTACACTAGGATTTGTTAGCTCAACATCTCTTGTTCCGTGACCGTGAACTTTTAAACGTGCACTTGCGCAGCCCTGCGCACAGTGACTCCATGTTGCTTTAAGCACATCATTCTGCACCCTGGCTGTGCATAAACTGTGTGCCGTTCTGTTTTGAAGCATTTCACATTATCATAGTTTTGCGCACTGAAAGATTATTCAAAGCCTATCTTGTTCTTGTTGTATCTATCATATACCGTTGCCCAATTAAAAAGCTGCACAATACTTTTAAAATAAACATCTTTTAATTTTATACTGTGTGTGTGTGTGTGTGTGCGTGTGTGAATCTTTACATTCATATACAATAATATAAATTGTTTTTCATTAATGTATTTTATAAGAATACAAATAGTAATTCTTATTAACATTTTAGATTTGATAAAATTACTGTGCACTTAAGACTTTTCAAGAATTACTTTTGCTGCTCTATACTCACCTAGTTTAATACATTAATTTGCCATAGCTTATGATGATATGTTTTTATTCATTTGTTGTTTTTCTCTATAATAAAGTAGTGTCTATTTAGTGGATTCTGGACCGTGTAACAAATAAAAGAGTGACCATTAGTCCCACAAACATGGATGTAGATATTCTATGGTGATATTTTTTTTTTTTTTTTTTTACACACAACACACACACACACACACACACACACACACACACACACACACACACACACACACACACACACACACACACGTGAATGATACATTTATGGCCTTTTCTGTGATTGGGCAGTATTTTGTGATTGTTTCAGTTAGTATGAATTAATATGACAGACAGAAAGAGAGATTTGTATACTAGTGCAACATTTTTAATGTTAATTTCTCATTTATCTGTTTCCCTAGGTTGGAGAAAGAAAACGGTTTCCCTAGGTTGGAGAAAGAAAAACTTAGGTACTTTTTAGAAACTTTTTCTACCAAAGGATGCTAGAACTCTTCTCAATACCACTACTTCTTACAACATCCAAACTGTAGCTGGTGGCACTTACCACTACTTTGGCATTTTGAAAGCTTTTTCAAAAAGCATAGAACGGGTCTGGTCTCACATTCCAAACAGACATGAATTCAAATTGCAGCTGCATGTAGATGGTTTGCCTTTGTTTAAGAGTTCTTCGGTTCAGTTCTGGCCAATTCTTGGCTTGCTACAGGGTGTTGTGAAGAAGCCAGTTGTCATCGCTCTATTTTGTGGTACCTCGAAGCCAAGTTGTCTGGGTGAGTATTTAAAAGATCTTGTCAGTGAGTTACAAGTGCTAAGCAAAGGATTCCTTATAAAGGGGAAACAATGCTTCTTGAAGGTCACCTCGGTCATCTGCGATGCTCCAGCAAGAGCTTTCACCAAAGGAACAAAACTTCACAATTGTTACTCAGGTTGTGACAAGCGTGTCCAAACAGGTGTTTATCTTAAACATAGGATGACATTTCCAGAAGTCAACAGCCCACAGCGAACTGATATGTCTTTTGAAATGATGTCTGATGAGGACCATCATGTCACAAAGTCGCCATTAATTGATGTTGGTATAGGCATGGTGTCATGCTTTCCTCATGATTACATGCATCTTGTATGTCTTGGAGTGGTACGCCGACTGTTGGATTTGTGGATTGCATCAGGGCCCTTACTCTGCCACTTGTCTTCTCATCAGATGAACCTTATCTCTAGTGAACTTGTAGGCCTGAGACGTTTCATTCCCATGGATTTTGCTCGTAAACCCAGAGGGCTTTCAGAAAGGCTCAGGTGGAAAGCCACAGAGTTGCGACAGTTCTTGTTGTACACAGGGCCAGTGGTTCTCCAAAATGTGTTGTTGGCTTCAGTCTACAACAACTTCATTTTGTTATCTGTTGCCATTTTCATCCTCGAAAGTCCTTCATTGTCTGCAGATCTTCACGACTTTGCACACACATTGCTTGTGTCATTTGTGACACATTTTGGTGAATTGTATGGTCCTAATTGTTATAAATGTTTGTTTTATATTAAATGTTTATATTACCATGTTGTTAACAAAATGTTCATGTATGTTATTTGTTAATTTTGAATAAAAGCCCAATCTTTTTCAATTATTGATTTTGTGTTTCCCTGATCAAATGAATTACATTTAGCTGTTTCTGGGCCACATCTGGCCCGGGGACCAAGCCGTCTCTCAGCCAGATCTGGCTTACAGTGCCTGGGCCAGACCTGGGCCATATCAATAAATAAGAGTCACTTTACAGGGTGTGGGCCACATCTGGCCCGGGGACCCAGCCGTCTCTCAGCCAGATCTGGCTTACAGTGCCTGGGCCAGACCTGGGCCATATCAATAAATAAGAGTAATTTTACAGCGCTTGGGCCACATCTGGGCCAGAGGAAGTTGTTTGAGTCCGTTTTCAGTGTGTTGGGCCAGTTTTGGGCCGGGGACCCAGCCAGAACTGGGCCAGAATTGAAGCAAGGATGAGGCCCAGAGGTGGGCCAGACAAGTTTTGCTACCTGGGTTGGTGCTGTGATCTGCATGATCAGCATCCTGAGAGAATAATGATTTGAGGGGGGTATTAATGCAGGGCCGGACTGGGACACAATTTCAGGCCGGGAAATCCTACACCCATCCAGGACATCCTATGCACCCAAATAAAATTTAGAAACACGGACAACCCTATTTTTCCTAAATTACATTTATTGGTCTAAATCATAGACTGTAAAAAATATGGACAAAGCGTCTGTGACGTCACCCATAGACTTTCTGAAGAACGGTTTTGAGGCCGTTTATGGGGGGTATGGGTGGCGCCATCTTGGAAAATCTTGGGAAATCCTAACCCCGCCCACCTTCTGGCCAATCCATATATGGGTAAAGGATGCGAGTCAGGTTATTCTGCAAATGGAACAGCGCGCGTCACTCAGCTCGCTCTGCTACTCCGGTTATCTCTGTATGTATATTTTAGGCAACAATAAAACGAAATAAGTTATAAAACACCACACTGCCCCTTTTTGTTTTCATTTAAAGAAATCTTAAACATTATAGCCACACAAATGTGGTTCAGGCAACGCAAATTGATTATATTCACTGCATATAACGTTAGCCTATTTATAACAAAACGAAATATAAAACACAACCCTGCCTCTTTTCGTTTAAATATAATATAAAAATATTAAACATTTTAATATGGTCCAGGCAATATGTGCATTTGTACTAAACAACAGATGTTGCAGTAAACAACATTACAGATCATCTTTGTTGTATTAAAATTTAAAATGACAAAACTCAACCCAGTCTCTTTTTGTTAAATTTCAATTTTATCAATATTAGCCATTATAAAAGTATAAGTAAAAGGTACAAGAAGCTATACAAATAAAGCAAACAATTCAGTCAAACATACAAAGTCGGCGCTCTAGTCTAACCATACAACGGTTAAATAGCTTATAAAGTTATGAAACTTCCCCTCAGCCAAAACGATTGGCCAGGGAACAAATTATAGATTCAGGAGACCAAAAATCGCCCGTTAGATATACACAAGACGAATTATATCTCATGTTTAACCACTACAGAGACGCCAGAGTCAACGGCAAACCTCAGAACGACTAGCCGAGGAAAGGCTGTTCCAGGCGGAGAACATGAGCGCCGAGCGCCCGGTGATCGCCTGCATCTCACAACCTGGATCAAATTTTCATAAATCTTTATAAATAAACCACAGATTTGAGCTTTAAACAACTACATTCTCGCCTGAAAAACTCTTAAACCTACATTTCATGATGCAAAAACAGTAGTATTATATTTCAACTGTATATTAAAAAATGGCGCTTCTTATGTTTTCATTCTCCTTGGCGCAGCCTATGCTCGTAATCAGCTGTCAATCAAAGTTAACCATGCCCTTATTTGTCATACATTTTATATATAAAAACTATCTAAACTAACGAGTTAGATTTTTTTTTACCCCCCTCACAGTTGTCAGGCACTTGGAAGCTATCGAAAAATACAATAAAAGTCCATGTGACCAACCTGTAAAAACATGAATTTATGCTGTGAAAACAGACATTTTAACATGGGGTCTATGGACATTTGCTCCCTTTTGGAACCTGCCTTAGGCTGGGGCCGTGTAAAGGCTTTCTCTTGAACGGTATCCTCACTTCCCTTTTCCTTCTCTTCATTTTCCCTAATATCTCTGTCTCTCCCTTCCACCAGTTTCATCAGCCTCATAAAGTAAAGTGGAGTACTAGTGTTATATATATGTATATATGTATGTATGTATGTATAAAGTGTTCGTATTCTTCTTGTACCTGTCTCTTCTTCACCTGTCACTTGTTCTGGCCTCATGTTACAAACAGAACTGTCTCCACCTTGGTGTAAAACAACCACCTTATTGTAATTTGTTTGCCCAGAATCTACATTTATTTTAGTAAAAAAATCTAAGTATTATATTTATGACAAAATGTTGTTGTTTTTATCTTAAAATTACTTAGATATCCAAAATTTAGCAACACTATATTTCATACAATATGTAAAAAAATAAATAAATAAAAATCTTATTTTGCTTCTACATGTCATCTCACTCCCTGGCTGAATGTGTGATCATTGCACCACAGCTAGTGCTAGGTTGACTGTCTCCACCTTAATTTGATTAAAAAAAAAAAAGGAAAAAAAGTTTTAACCCTCTGGGGTCTAAGGTGTTTTTGGGGCCCTTTGGATGTTCCCTGACATTTGTGCTTTTTTCAGTTATTTATAAACATGATAATGGCAAAGGTGTAAATTCACTCTATATAGCACAAACAGGGCTACCATAATATGCAAGCAACATCTATGTAGATGTTTGTATTTTTAAGAGAATAATGTTTATGCGTGGTTATTGAAAAAAATAAAAATGAAAGTTGCTGAAATTAGACCACAAAACTCATACTAAATGTGTTCACAAGACTTTTGACTAATGGATGTTGTCGCTTCGAGTTCTGGCTTTAAAATTATGTGAAAATAGTCTTGCTTTATCGTTCACAAAAAACAATACATTGATTTTAACTGTGTAAGACAGGTTTTGCTTGGAAAGCCAATATGCGAGGGGGGCGTGAACGAGGAGTGGTTTACACCTGAGAATACAATGTCCCACCCATTATGCGTAATGACTCTGCATAATGAGCCATTCATTCAGGTGTGACACTGACTGAGCCAAGAATGAATGCAAGGACAAAAGATATATTTAGAAGAACAGTTATATTGACCATTTAAGATTTTGCTTACATCTATCTTGTAAATATGTTTTGCTATTTTATTAAAAAGGTTACAATTACAACAATAATTACAATTTCAACAATATTTCAAGTGTACTCTTTCTTTGTAAAAAAAATGATTATGGGCCTATTATCATATGTATTCATTAGTTTGAATATAGCCAACATTTGAACAGCTAACATCTTAGTTGATGACTTTATTTTTGACAAAAATTGTATTTATATATATATATATATATATATATATATATATATATATATATATATATATACATATAACATATGAGCAGAAATTGCTAAACAAAAGCTTATTTGATGTGGCAGTATATTCTAGCCAAATCTAGTCAACAAAATGTTGTCTTTCATATTTCGCCTGACTGTAACATTGTTTTTATGAAATATTAGGGCATATTAATGTTAATTTGCAGTATAATACGTTGCATAGCCTACATTTTATTTCAACATATTTCAGTCGATTTTTACTCATCTCAGTATAGCAATACAGTTTGCTAAAACATCATCATTCATTCACACACAGACACGCGATTTAAATTTAAACTGTCTTTTTGCGAGCTGTGGTAAACAGCGCGCATCTCTGTCGTTCATTCATTCACAGAAACGCGATTCACTTGAGAAGGAAAAAAAACTTACCACAGTATTCCTCAGCTCAGTCGGATCCTTGCTCCTCGAAATACCCACACTTCTGAGGGGCATTTTCCATTATTATTATTCCTCACAGCGCTGCGAGACGGTGTAAACAAGTAGGCTACAATGATCTGATTAAACTTGTGTTTTCTCGAGCTGATATGGGAGCGTTCACAGGTTTGTGTGGATTGCCTCAGTCATTTGCGTTTGAATAGCGTGCGCTCTCCGTGGGCGGAGTTACATTTAAAATAATTAGATGAGAGAATTTCGGTTATGGCGGAAAGGTGAGCAGACGTGTTTTCCTCGTGTTCAATTGCTTTTCAATAAATCCTGCATAATATTCCAGAGAGAGGTCATATAAAGAGACAAAATTGTAAGCAAAAGAGTAAATTAATTCAAACATGCCAAAAAAAGCGGCTAAGGAGAAGAAAACGATGGAGAGCTGTGAGGATGCAGGCCAAGAGCTAGCTGAAGTGGAGCCATGTTCACCGGAGCCGAACAAGTCATAAACATGGATAATCCATCAACAAAGGACCTCATGCTTGCCATAACCTCATTCAAACAAGACTTTAACACAAAAATTGACGGTGTACTAACGGAAATAAGAATTGTTCAAACGGACGTGAAAGACTGTAGTGGGCATATCATGGAGGCTGAAATGCGGATATCTACGGCAGAAGACGAGATACAAACCCTGAAAAAACTATTGAAAAACTTGAGAGCAAGACAAAAAAACGCAATAACAAAGTCGAAGACTTAAAAAGGGAGGAGTAGACGTAATAACCTGCGCGTACTGGGCATAGTGACTGAAGATGACTAAATTAAGTGTGTTTTGATGAGAACTCTTATTAAGCTTACAATCTCTTTAGAAGTGGCTGCTGGAAACTAAGAGGTATGTAGGGCCTAATTCTGCTGGAAAATTTATTTGATTCTTTTAATATACTGTATAAAGTATTAATAAGCCTTGTTTAAAGCTATATTTTCTTTTGTTTTTTTCTTAAAGTGCAACTAGGTGCCTCTTACGTGAGTGTTGAAAAGTACGTGCATGTAGTAGCCTACGGCGCACATTTTATTTTCAGTTGATAGATAAACTAGCTTATCTGGATTATTTTTTGTAGATAGACAAGCAATTGAGCTGAGTTTTGGTTTACAGGAGAATAGTTCCTCAGTATAGCGTGGACCTATTCCCGATAATGGATGGAAGTTATTTAGGGGTTTGGGGGAGCCTGTATGTTCTAGTGAGTCAGGCCTGGGTTCTGGTTTGGTCGCTCTCTTTCTTTTCTTTTCGGGTTTTGTTCCAATGGTACCCTTTATAGGTTTTTATTGCTATTCTTGCACTAAGGTAATTTACCTCTCTTTATGTTAATTATGACACGATAACAAATGACAGACGTTTTGATTGAATGTGTATCTTGGAATTGTAGAGACCTCCGTAAACTTACTAAAATAAAACAAGTAATAGGCAGAATAAAACAGCTAAGAGCCAAAATTGTGTTCCTGCAGGAAACACACATGTTAGATCATGAGATAATCAAAATTAAGCGTAGATGGCCAGGTCAGGTACTGTCTTCAGCTTACTATTCTAATTCCAGAGGAGTTATAACTATGATACATAAGTCTATTCCTTTGCGCATTGATAAAATAACTAAAGACCCCAAAGGTAGATTTTTGATTGTACAGGGAAACATTCTATCATCTCGGATTAATCTGGTTAATGTTTATGGACCTAACGATGATAACGCAGATTTTTATAATGATTTATTTTTGAGAATCTCCACAATGCCTGGAAAACACATTGTGGCTGGTGATTTCAATTGTGTTTTGCAGCCCAGTAAGGACCGGTCATCTGGTATCGATAACACTCATGTAAAGTCTAGAAAAGCTTTACAATATTTTATAAAGGAATTCAACCTGGTGGAAATATGGAGGGCTCAAAACCCAATAAAAAGGGAATATTCATGTTGGTCGAGTACTTCTAAAGGATACTCAAGAATAGTTTACTTTCTGATATCAGCTGAACTAATTTCATGTATCAGAAACTGTCAATACAGTAGTATTCTTATATCAGATCACGCTCTTGTGTCTTTGACATACGTTGAACCAAAGTTTACTCATAATCGTACTAAATGGAGATTTTAAATACATTGGTTGCAAAACAAAAGATTTCTTGAGTTCTTAGGGGAACAAATTGATTACTATTTTGAACATAACACCACCCAAACATCAGCTATAATCAGATGGGAAGCCTTTAAGGCCTTTATACGAGGACAAATTATAAGCTATACGAGTAGGAAGACAAAAGAGAAACAGGAGAAATTTAAAACACTTGAAACAAAAATTCGCTTACTCGAGGAAAAAAGTTTACAAGCAGGCCAAAATACTGATAATGTTTTAAAAGAATTGCTATTGTTAAGAACCCAATATAATGAAAAAACACATGAAAAAGCAGCGGCCAATTTATTAACATTAAAGCAACAATTTTACGATCAGGGAGAAAAACCAGGCAGACTTCTTGCTTGGCGTATAAAACAACAGGAATCAGAAAGAGCAATTACTAGTATTGAAGATGAAAACGGAAATATGACTGTAGATCCGATGGAAATTAATATAGGGTTTAGAAAATTCTATGAAAAGCTATACTGCTCTGAATATAAGGCCACGACTGATGCCCACTCTGCGTTTTTTGATAACCTCAATATTCCTAAAATATCTGAGGAACTAAAAATTAAATTAGATGGTGAGATTACTGCAGCTGAAATTATGGAGGCTATAAATACATTAAAAGGCGGTAAAACAGCAGGACCTGATGGCCTGCCCATCGACCTATATAAATATTTCAGTGATAAAATGGTTAAGCCACTCCATGATATGTATATAGAATGTTATAATAGTGCCTGTCTTCCTACTTCTATGAGAGAGGCTTTGATCATTCTTTTACCAAAACCAGGAAAGCCGAACACGAAGTGTGGAAATATGCGACCTATTGGCCTAATAAATACAGATACCAAAATAATATGTCAAATCTTGGCAAAAAGGTTAGAGATTGTGCTTCCGGGCATTGTGGGTGATGATCAAAATGGGTTCATTAAGAACAGACAGGGATTTCATAACGTAAGACGGGTTTTAAATATTTTGTATAGCCAAAAAGAGGAAAAGGATACTGCTCTTCTCTCGCTCGACGCGGAGAAGGCTTTCGATAGAATCGAATGGGCTTATCTCTTTGACGTTATCGTAAAATTCGGATTTGGAAACTCCTTTTTACATTGGATCAAATTATTACATTCCAACCCAAGGGCTGAAGTTTTAACCAATGAGATGATTTCTGAGCCATTTAATATTACAAGAGGTTGTCCTCAAGGCTCACCATTGTCCCCACTTTTATTCATTTTGGCTATCGAACCACTAGCAATAGCCGTAAGATCTAACAATCACATACAAGGGATTACAATGGGTGGCAAGGAACATAAAATAGCTTTATTCGCGGACGATGTAGTGTTATTCCTAAAACAATTAAACGCCTCTATACCAGCACTTTTAGATTTGATCAATCAATTCGGAAATATATCTGGATATAAAGTGAACACATCAAAGTCATCGTTATTGCTGCTTAATAAATATAGCTTTCCAAATACATCACATTTATTTACCTTGAAAATATCACCCAGCTTTACATATTTGGGTATCAAAATTGTTCCTCAATTAGAAAATATAATTTCTACAAATTACAATGCTATAATGGAATCAACATCTATAGATCTAGAGAGATGGTTATCTTTACCAATTTCATTGATAGGAAGGATAAATATATTGAAGATGAATATTTTACCTACATTTATGTATTTATTCCAAAATATCCCCTTGGCGCCACCAGCTGGAGTGTTCTCGAAGATTAACTCGCTATTCAGGAAATTTATTTGGAACAAGAAATGCCCTCGAGTTCGTCTTCCTTATCTTCCATTTGACACTGGAGGGTTAAAATGTCCCAACCTGCACTGGTACTATTTATCTGTACAATTAAGAACAATAATGTTTTATTTTTCTTCTGGAAATAAACCATCCTGGGTGGATATGGAGTCATGTGGTTTTGCGTTGCCATTAAACTTGTATATATATTCAGATAAGTTTAAGCAACTGAAAACAGTCACCACACACCCTATTGTTTGTAATATGATTAGAGTATGGTATGAAGTTAGAGAGTATATGAAAATAGCTGACTCTTTATCCCAGTATAGCCCCATTTGGGGCAACACATTATTCAAAACAGGCACGAAGGACTCAGGATTCCGGCTATGGGTTGAAAAAGGATTAAGCAAAATTAGTGATCTTTTTGAGGAGGGAACGTTGATGTCGTTTGAGCAGATATCAACTAAATATAATATTCCAAGAAAACATTTTTTTTTAAATACTTACAGATAAGGAGTTTTGTTCTTTCATTAAACTTGCCAGTACTTTCTTCTTTGGAGGAATTAATTATTAAGAAATGCAATAATAAAGGATTAATACCAGTTTTTTACAACTGGCTTACATCAGGGTCTAATGAATCAACAACCCTGAAACTTGAATTATGGAAGGTGGGATTGAATGAGGATATATCTGATGATGAATGGAGACAAGCCTGTAAAAACTCTCAGAAACAGTTAGGTAGCGTTAGCTTAAAACTACTTCAATATAACTGGTTGATGCAGACTTACATAACTCCTGTCAAACTAAATAGATTTAATAACAATATTCCTGATACATGCTTTAAATGCAGAGAGGTTCAAGGTTAATTTGTGCATTGTGTTTGGGAATGCATCATTATTAGAGACTTTTGGGTGGAAGTGATTAATATTACAAAGATAATTTTATCCTTGAATATTCCTTTAGATGGAAAAAAGATTTTGTTACATTTATATCCAAAGAACCTTAAACTAAATCTTCAGCAGCGTAAATGTATAGATTATGCTATATTACAAGTTAAAAGAATGATAGCTCTTAGCTGGAAAAGGCCTGATCCACCAGTTATTGGAGCTTGGATTAATGTCATGGCACAGTGTATGGCCCTGGAAAAAATAACATATTTTATTAAAAATAAATTGGGTGTATATGAAGAAATATGGAAGCTGTTTAATTATTACATTAACAACAATAATATTGGCCATTTACCTCAGGAGGTGTAACTATGTATTAGTGCTTTTTTTGTTTGTTTGTTTGTTTGTTTGTTTTTTTGTTTCGTGTTTTGCTGGAAAATGTAACTTATGTGTAAAGTACAGTAATGTATATTTGGTTTTTGGGTGCCTTGCAATATCTGTTTTGCATTAAGTTTGTTTCTTGTCTGAGACTTTTGTGTATTTCTATATGTGAGAAGAGAGTGATGTGTTCTCTGGTTGGGGTGGGAAATAACTGTGACGAAATGGAAATGTGTTTCTCTGTTACCTGTCTTGTATAATCAAAAACAATAAACATGTCACAGGTCGGGGTGGAGCGCCAGCGGGCCGCCCACCCCTTCGCTTGCGTGCCGCCCCTGAGGAGCCGGCCGTGGACACGAAGGAAATGGCAGACACAGCATTCAAAATAAATATACTCTTTATTAAATAATAAAAACAATGTTAAAAGTCTCTTCAGTTCAGGTTATCTCTTCATGTATCTCTTCACATTTCTCAGCACCTTCGGACAGAGAGAGGAATGGACATAATCCACAGCTTCCGCATTCTCTTCAGCGTTCTCTTTGCGTTTCTCGGCACAGCATTTGCAGGCTCTTCAAGCATTAGCAGGCTCTTCACTGGACTCAGACAGAGGGAGGAATAGACACGTGTAACTCACAGCATTAGCAGGCTCTTCCAGCATTAGCAGGCTCTTCGAGCATTAGCAGGCTCTTCCAGCATTAGCAGGCTCTTCCAGCATTAGCAGGCTCTTCGAGCATTAGCAGGCTCTTCGAGCATTAGCAGGCTCTTCACTAGCCTCAGACAGAGAGTGGAGCATACATATAACTCACAGCATCAGCAGGCTCTTCAAGCATTAGCAGGCTCTTCACTGGACTCAGACAGAGGGAGGAATAGACACGTGTAACTCACAGCATTAGCAGGCTCTTCACTGGACTCAGACAGAGAGAGGAACAGACACGTGTAACTCACAGCATTAGCAGGCTCTTCACTGGACTCAGACAGAGGGAGGAACAGACACGGGTAACTCACAGCATCAGCAGGCTCTTCAAGCATTAGCAGGCTCTTCACTGGACTCAGACAGAGGGAGGAATAGACACGTGTAACTCACAGCATTAGCAGGCTCTTCACTGGACTCAGACAGAGAGAGGAACAGACACGTGTAACTCACAGCATTAGCAGGCTCTTCCAGCATTAGCAGGCTCTTCCAGCATTAGCCGGCTCTTCCAGCATTAGCAGGCTCTTCAAGCATTAGCAGGCTCTTCGAGCATTAGCAGGCTCTTCACTGGACTCAGACAGAGGGAGGAATAGACACGTGTAACTCACAGCATTAGCAGGCTCTTCCAGCATTAGCAGGCTCTTCCAGCATTAGCAGGCTCTTCAAGCATTAGCAGGCTCTTCACTGGACTCAGACAGAGGGAGGAATAGACACGTGTAACTCACAGCATTAGCAGGCTCTTCCAGCATTAGCAGGCTCTTCCAGCATTAGCAGGCTCTTCAAGCATTAGCCGGCTCTTCACTGGACTCAGACAGAGAGAGGAATAGACACGTGTAACTCACAGCATTAGCAGGCTCTTCCAGCATTAGCAGGCCCTTCCAGCATTAGCCGGCTCTTCCAGCATTAGTAGGCTCTTCGAGCATTAGCAGGCTCTTCACTAGCATTAGCAGGCCCTTCCAGCATTAGCAGGCTCTTCCAGCATTAGCAGGCTCTTCAAGCATTAGCCGGCTCTTCACTGGACTCAGACAGAGAGAGGAATAGACACGTGTAACTCACAGCATTAGCAGGCTCTTCCAGCATTAGCAGGCCCTTCCAGCATTAGCCGGCTCTTCCAGCATTAGCAGGCTCTTCGAGCATTAGCAGGCTCTTCACTAGCCTCAGACAGAGAGTGGAGCATACATATAACTCACAGCATTAGCAGGCTCTTCACTAGCATTAGCAGGCCCTTCCAGCATTAGCCGGCTCTTCCAGGATTAGTAGGCTCTTCGAGCATTAGCAGGCTCTTCACTAGCATTAGCAGGCCCTTCCAGCATTAGCCGGCTCTTCCAGCATTAGCAGGCTCTTCACTAGCCTCAGACAGAGAGTGGAGCATACATTTAACTCACAGCATTAGCAGGCTCTTCACTGGACTCAGACAGAGGGAGGAATAGACACGTGTAACTCACAGCATTAGCAGGCTCTTCACTGGATTCAGACAGAGGGAGGAATAGACACGTGTAACTCACAGCATTAGCAGGCTCTTCACTGGACTCAGACAGAGGGAGGAATAGACACGTGTAACTCACAGCATTAGCCGGCTCTTCACTGGACTCAGACAGAGGGAGGAATAGACACGTGTAACTCACAGCATTAGCAGGCTCTTCACTGGACTCAGACAGAGGGAGGAATAGACACGTGTAACTCACAGCATTAGCCGGCTCTTCACTGGACTCAGACAGAGGGAGGAATAGACACGTGTAACTCACAGCATTAGCCGGCTCTTCACTGGACTCAGACAGAGGGAGGAATAGACACGTGTAACTCACAGCATTAGCAGGCTCTTCACTGGACTCAGACAGAGGGAGGAATAGACACGTGTAACTCACAGCATTAGCCGGCTCTTCACTGGACTCAGACAGAGGGAGGAATAGACACGTGTAACTCACAGCATTAGCCGGCTCTTCCAGCATTAGCTGGCTCTTCCAGCATTAGCCGGCTCTTCCAGCATTAGCAGGCTCTTCAAGCATTAGCCGGCTCTTCACTGGGCTCAGGCAGAGATAGACACGTGTAACTCACAGCATTAGCAGGCTCTTCAAGCACCAGCCGGCTCTTCACTGGACTCAGACAGAGAGTGGAATAGACACGTGTAACTCACAGCATTAGCAGGCTCTTCAAGCATTAGCAGGCTCTTCACTGGACTCAGACAGAGGGAGGAATAGACACGTGTAACTCACAGCATTAGCAGGCTCTTCAAGCATTAGCAGGCTCTTCACTGGACTCAGACAGAGGGAGGAATAGACACGTGTAACTCACAGCATTAGCAGGCTCTTCCAGCATTAGCAGGCTCTTCCAGCATTAGCAGGCTCTTCAAGCATTAGCCGGCTCTTCACTGGACTCAGACAGAGAGAGGAATAGACACGTGTAACTCACAGCATTAGCCGGCTCTTCCAGCATTAGCTGGCTCTTCCAGCATTAGCCGGCTCTTCCAGCATTAGCAGGCTCTTCAAGCATTAGCCGGCTCTTCACTGGGCTCAGGCAGAGATAGACACGTGTAACTCACAGCATTAGCAGGCTCTTCAAGCACCAGCCGGCTCTTCACTGGACTCAGACAGAGAGTGGAATAGACACGTGTAACTCACAGCATTAGCAGGCTCTTCAAGCATTAGCAGGCTCTTCACTGGACTCAGACAGAGGGAGGAATAGACACGTGTAACTCACAGCATTAGCAGGCTCTTCAAGCATTAGCAGGCTCTTCACTGGACTCAGACAGAGGGAGGAATAGACACGTGTAACTCACAGCATTAGCAGGCTCTTCCAGCATTAGCAGGCTCTTCCAGCATTAGCAGGCTCTTCAAGCATTAGCCGGCTCTTCACTGGACTCAGACAGAGAGAGGAATAGACACGTGTAACTCACAGCATTAGCAGGCTCTTCCAGCATTAGCAGGCCCTTCCAGCATTAGCCGGCTCTTCCAGCATTAGCAGGCTCTTCGAGCATTAGCAGGCTCTTCACTAGCCTCAGACAGAGAGTGGAGCATACATATAACTCACAGCATTAGCAGGCTCTTCACTAGCATTAGCAGGCCCTTCCAGCATTAGCCGGCTCTTCCAGGATTAGTAGGCTCTTCGAGCATTAGCAGGCTCTTCACTAGCATTAGCAGGCCCTTCCAGCATTAGCCGGCTCTTCCAGCATTAGCAGGCTCTTCACTAGCCTCAGACAGAGAGTGGAGCATACATTTAACTCACAGCATTAGCAGGCTCTTCACTGGACTCAGACAGAGGGAGGAATAGACACGTGTAACTCACAGCATTAGCAGGCTCTTCACTGGATTCAGACAGAGGGAGGAATAGACACGTGTAACTCACAGCATTAGCAGGCTCTTCACTGGACTCAGACAGAGGGAGGAATAGACACGTGTAACTCACAGCATTAGCCGGCTCTTCACTGGACTCAGACAGAGGGAGGAATAGACACGTGTAACTCACAGCATTAGCCGGCTCTTCACTGGACTCAGACAGAGGGAGGAATAGACACGTGTAACTCACAGCATTAGCAGGCTCTTCACTGGACTCAGACAGAGGGAGGAATAGACACGTGTAACTCACAGCATTAGCCGGCTCTTCACTGGACTCAGACAGAGGGAGGAATAGACACGTGTAACTCACAGCATTAGCCGGCTCTTCCAGCATTAGCTGGCTCTTCCAGCATTAGCCGGCTCTTCCAGCATTAGCAGGCTCTTCAAGCATTAGCCGGCTCTTCACTGGGCTCAGGCAGAGATAGACACGTGTAACTCACAGCATTAGCAGGCTCTTCAAGCACCAGCCGGCTCTTCACTGGACTCAGACAGAGAGTGGAATAGACACGTGTAACTCACAGCATTAGCAGGCTCTTCAAGCATTAGCAGGCTCTTCACTGGACTCAGACAGAGGGAGGAATAGACACGTGTAACTCACAGCATTAGCAGGCTCTTCAAGCACCAGCCGGCTCTTCACTGGACTCAGACAGAGAGAGGAATAGACACGTGTAACTCACAGCATTAGCAGGCTCTTCACTGGACTCAGGCAGAGATAGACACGTGTAACTCACAGCATTAGCAGGCTCTTCAAGCACCAGCCGGCTCTTCACTGGACTCAGACAGAGAGTGGAATAGACACGTGTAACTCACAGCATTAGCAGGCTCTTCAAGCACCAGCCGGCTCTTCACTGGACTCAGACAGAGGGAGGAATAGACACGTGTAACTCACAGCATTAGCAGGCTCTTCAAGCACCAGCCGGCTCTTCACTGGACTCAGACAGAGAGAGGAATAGACACGTGTAACTCACAGCATTAGCAGGCTCTTCACTGGACTCAGGCAGAGAGAGGAATGGACAGCTGTGACTGCGAGTGAACAGCAGAAACAATTCCCACACTCACATTTCCACCACACACTGTAAGGTTTCACTCGTGCTCATTTCCACAATAAAACTGCAACTCAACAGACCCACAGTGCACCAAGGCCTCCGCCCGCAATCCAGCCGAAGTTCTCTCTGGCTCTCTCATCTGTCTCTCTCATCTGTCTCTCTCGTCTGTCTCTCTCTCGTCCTCTCTCTCCCGCGGCCACGGCCGCTCACGTGCTGCGCGCCTCACCCTCTCATTCTCCTCTCGGGGAAGAACCACCCAACTGTCTCTTCACTTTCCTTTTTATGTGCTTCATTTGCCTACACAGCCTCATCACAGATCCCAGCGTAATCCCCCGCACCTGATGTTGATCTGTCATTAACCGCTGTTGCTATGGTGACAGATGCAGCTGATACCGGCCCGGTGTTACAGTGGCACAGTCCCGGGTGGAACACAACTTCAGCGGGACTTAGTTCCGCTTCAACTTTGTCACCTCGTGACAAACACATTGTTCAAAAAAAAAAAAAAAATTAGATGAGATGAGAACGACTGACATCTCGCTCTTTTCTTACAGATTACATGAACTGAGAATATTTGTTTTTTATATAAATTACTTCATTTAAAAGAAGAGAATTCAAGCTTCATGCCTGTGTGTCTGTATGTCTGTTTGACTGAGTATTTGCTGAGTTACAGTTAATTTTCGGACGCGTTTCAGAATGGACTACACTGACAGAGAGAAAGCAGAACTCGCTTTGTGTTTATTTTTCTTTATTTGGCAAAAAGCACAACACTTTGTTTTTATTGTGAGTATACACAAAAATAATACACATTTAACAGGAGAGATTGATGTATGAAACTCCTATGGAAAATCAAAGTCAACAGAGTATTTATGAGTCTCTTTTACACTGATAAAAAAAAGCGAGCAGATCACGCCGGCGTGATTGCCGACCTCAGGGGGTTAAACCTCACAAATGGGCAGACATAATTTTCTAAATTGTCTAATAAAATGTTATTGCATTATTTTTTATTGCTGTCTGCACTATCACTGCACGTCTCCCTGCTCCCAGTACAGGGCCGGCTCGAGGCATAAGCGAACTAAGCGGCTGCTGGCCAATGGCAAATGGTTACATAGCCTGTTAATATGACATGACACGTTTAGCTTTTTATTTATTTATTTGTTTGTTTATTTTATCATTGCAGGTTCATCCACTGCAGAGTTACAAGCACCTGAAAGCGAGGAGCAGTTACAAGCACTTACATTCACTGATACATCGGTTTCAACCTCAGCCGGCATGACAGGTCAGTTAATCTAACAGTTTTTGTTTTGTGTTGGCTTTACTATAAAATATTCTGTGTTATGTTATTTTATAATTCTATTTTTTTTTTATCTAATGTCCCTACAGGTGCTTCTACATCTGCACCCACTGCTATAGATTTCCCATCCACTCCCTCAACAAGCTCCAGCTATCAAGATAGATCAACAGCTCCTCCAGTTGACCCAGTTGAATGGTCAGCATTCCTGTCAGACTCAGAAAGGACTGATCTGGTAAGAAGAGGGCCAGTGCCAATAAGTGACACCTTTACCTTCCCCAAGAAATCAGATGGACGAAGCTTTCACTACCACTATACACACAGACAATTAGTTAATGGGGATAAAATCAAGCGAAATCTTTGGGTAGCTCTCAGGATAGCCTGCACTCTGCCTGTGACAGTTGCCTCAGCAGAGAGGAGCTTTTCCAAGCTCAAATTGATTAAAACATACTTGAGATCATCAATGGCCCAGGAAAGACTAAGTGGACTTGCAGTCATTAGTATTAATAACAAAGTTGGCCAAGCAATGCCATACAGTGATGTCATCAGTGACTTTGCCTCCAGAAAAGCTAGGAAGGAACGGTTTTGAGGTCATTGATGTACAATTGTCATTGTTGAACCCTGCATTGTTAAACCATGTTTGCTTTCATTATTTAAGTGTCTTTTTTGTAACATTCTATTTTTGGTTTTATTTAAAAGATTTCACATTTAATGAACATTTGCTAATAATTTATTTAACATGTTTTGTGACAGTTTGTATTCAGAAGTTTTAATAAAAGAGTGAAGTATTATAAGTATTATAGTTTTTTTATTTATTTTGTATTAATACATAACCTCACTGTATTCGTTTATAATATTCGCTATAACATTATAGAGTGACATTGTGTCAATAATCTTCTAGCACAGGTGACTCTGCGTGGTGGGAGGGGGGCCCCAAATCAAATTCTGCTTAGGGCCCCCAAGAGGCTCGGGCCGGCACTGTCCCAGTACCACATAAATGTTAATATTTGTCCGCTAAATTACTAATGTAACTTTACACTAAATAATATTAATCTACTTTAGCATACAGTATTTTGAGTGACGATAGTAATATGGCCGCTTACATTTGCTAGCATTTCAATACCAAGTTAACAAAGAAATAAGTTCAGTATTTACAGATGAAACTGACCTGCACTTGAAGCCCTGAACAGGTCATTCATTTTGCAACATTTTGCTGCTTGTTTTTTGAGTGCTTTCTTTTTCGTTGTCCTTTCCGTCTCTGCTCCACCTGGCCGTTTTCTCTCCATCATCGGGTGATGCTCGCATTTTCTGTTTAACCGCTTGGCTGAGGCTTAAAGTGGAATCGTAGCCTTGCCAGTCAAGACTTAACAGATTCATGATTTTATTTTATAATAATAATTTTATTGAAAATGTTATTTTATTGAATGACGAATTCGAAAATGATCACTGGTAAAGGTAGTAGTATAAAAAAAATAATAATAATAAAAAATAAATAACGCTGGCTGGCAGCAGGCCAAATTAGTAACCAGGGACCTCATGTATCAATCTTGCGTACGCACAAAAACTTTGCGTACGCCAGCTTTCACGCTCACGGTCGGATGTACTAACAGTGAAATTAACGCGAGAATGTGCGTTCCTCCACGCCAATTTCATGTCTGGCGTACGTACATTTCTCATTGTTTTTGTCCGTTGGCGACTCTTACAGGCAATAAAGTGAAGTTGCAAACATTACATAACGAATTGTTCTACAAGTCTATCGCACCACCAACCGTGGGAAGCATTACTATTAATTTGCTATTTATAAAATAATTGTCATATATTGTCACACGAGCCTTATGGGAATATTCTTCTATAAATTTTGCAATTAAGTAAGAACATATAAAAGCATATGCAAACTGATACAACCCTTAGTCTATGGCAATGACAGCTTTGGTTTAATGTCCACCTTTATATCAGACCATTTCTTTTTAAGGTAATTTAGGGTAGACTGTGTACAGTTGAGACACCTTAAATAACTTGCGTTCGCAGCAAGCCAAGTTGTGATTTTTGATGTGCACGTGCGTATTAGTGTCCTCTTTGATCGTGGGAAATTTGAACAACGGACGCATTTCCGATCCGAAGATATCGGGAATTTTTTTTTTTTTTTCTAAGATATGACGTTCACTTCACCATGCACTCTCCACAATGAATAGCTTATTATCTTTATGTGACTGTTAAACGTAACTGGTATCACCACAAACGTTATTCTGTGCCCTAAAAACTGGCATATTTCATGGTAGGCTATTGTGTCATGCAAGGTAAATGCAAAATCTAGAGAAATGTGCGAGATGGCCAGCGGGGGATAGTTGAGACACACTGTATCAACTGTACCCCCGATAGAGTTATATTAGGAAACACACTGTTTAGTTGTTCAGTGTTATGATAACAGTTTAAACGCCGTAATAGCCAGCATAGGACACAAATGAAAATAAAATGTGATATTTGTGATATTTAAACTGTGTATTATTAATAAATATTGCTACATATCTTGTTCCTGCTTTATACATTTTAACCAGTGCTAATTTAAATAAAATGAATGAGTAGCCTATAAATGGATGAATAAACAAAAATGTTGCCCAATTGTTATTTTCTTTATTTGTCTTTATTTTTTAATATTTTCAATGAATGGTTAGTTACCTTCACATCATTATAAATTGGTGTCTCAACTTTTCAGTGTCTATTTTTGTATGAAAAATCAAAACGCAAAAAAGTTTCTCAACTGTACTCAGTCTACTCTACAGTGCGACTTTCAGATCCCACCGCATTGACGACATCAGCCAAACTCTCCCACTCATATTTTTTTCATTTTGTTATTAATTCTGGAGGACAAACTTCCAAATAAAACTTTTTTTTTTCCGTTTCTACCTCCGATAGTAGCACCTCCAATTCACTTTCTGTAAAGTTTCGTTTCTTGTCACCATTTTCTTACTGCTTTATTTTGCCAAAGTGGACTCATTACCATATTTAAATTTATTTAATTAAGGGAGGAGACTGGGTGGGGCGTTGTGCTCGTGCTCGTGCATGTGCGCTCAATTTTACGTTAACTGGGATGTACAAAGAGAATATGCGTGGTATCCTTCGTACGCAGAGATTCATACATCTGTTTTTTTTTGTGCGTACGCACATTTACAGCTTTGTCCGTACGCAATGTTTTAGTATGAATTCAACGCAAGTCTTTGTACATGAGGCCCCAGGCCACTGGGAATCCTCCCGGTGCTCCCGATGGCCAGTCCGGGCCTGTATTAATGGAAGTGTAAATTTAAATGTAACAACATTATATTATTGGTGTTTAAATAAAAAGATAATGTACTAATAATGTTCAAATAATGTACTACTACACACAACTTGAATAAAGTTTTCATGGAAATGACGTTTATGATATTGATAACTGATATAATAACGTATTTTACTGACTATTTGACTCTTTTTGCATTCATTAAAAAAAAGCTGATTGCTGATTAAAAACAATTGGTTATTGCTTAACCTCTGAGATAATGCAAAATGGCAGTAGTTCCTGCATGTTTTGAGATACCATTTTCAATTAATTCAAAAACGCCTTACACATGTCAAATGTCACTATATAAATGAATTACATTTGTTCCATCTTCAAAATTAATTATTTTGTGTTCTGCAGGACAAGTGAGTCAGTGGTTTAGAACACATGGTTAACAAAAAGATTACAGAATAATTTCTGGGTGAACTAAACCTTCAACAATTGCTAGTGGTTCAACGGATCACAAAACTCCCGGTTCAGATCAAGACAATTTTTAAGTCACGGATCGGATCAATAAGGTCTAACTTCCTTTGTATGTACACTCTCAGAAAAAAAGGTACACGGTGGTACAAATAATGTTCCTCGAAGAACTGTTTTGTACCTTTTTAATAATTGTACCCTAAATGGTACAGGAAAGACCTCTGATGATACTGTTTGGTACCTTTTAAGGTACAACTGAAATGAAGGTACAAAATTGTTCTCACATCAAGGGTACATTGAATACCTGTCAACCTTGATAGACAGCTCCCTTATTATTACATTTGCAAATAGCATACAATCTCTGTAAATGAAAATGATTAAATAGTAAAGTTATGAATAATTTACAGATTAAAATATTTAAATGAGCTTATACAGCTGTCTTAAATGTACATTATCATAACAGTTCTGAAAAAAATAGTGCCAAAAACATGTGAAAACCACGAGGAAGCAGGTTTTGTGATATTTATAAAACAAAATACTTCATGCAGTTTTTTAATAAATATTTTCATAGACAATCATGATGAAATCATAGGATGAAATACATTTATCATTGGTATCCATGCAATTTGTCGTTTGCTTTCCATTGCAATCCGACCAAATTACTGGTTGCTGTGTTAAATAATTTGCATAGCAACAAGACACTGATTGCATCCCCAGCAACCGACAGTCAGCACCAGGGAAAGATGACATATGCTACTGTATGCTAGATAACATGGATGACAGATCTCTAAAAATAATCCTGAAACAAATTAACAAAGTATGGGAGTTAGGGGAGATTCCAGCTGCATGGAAACACTCGGTTATTGTGCCAATTTTAAAATTGGGTAAAGTGGCATCGGATCCATCAAGCTACAGACCCATTGCTCTCACTTCTCAACTAGGGAAAACTATGGAAAAGATGGTAACTGAGAGGTTGATGTATTATATTTTATATAATATTATATTAGAAAGTAGAGATATATTTTCGCCTTATCAGAGTGGGTTTCGTAAAAGGGAGAAATACAATGGATTCAGTATTGAGCCTAGAATCAGAAATTAGGAAAGCACAAACAAATAGAGAGATAGTGATTGCTGTGTTCTTTGACATAGAGAAAGCGTATGACATGCTGTGGAAGGAAGGCCTACTAATCAAACTAGATAAGATGGGAGTGGGAGGGAAGATGTATAATTGGGTGTTGGGATTTCTGTTTGGAAGAACAATAGAGGTCAGGGTAGGGAAAGAATACTCACCAGTATATATGGTTGAAAATGGAACGCCACAGAGGAGTGTGTGTAGTCCAATTCTTTTTAACTGTATGATAAATGACATATTTGAAGAGATAACTGGAGGAGTAAGTAAATCATTATTTGCTGATGATGGGGCATTATGGGTGAGGGGGAGGAATCAAAAATTCTTGCAGAAGAAGTTGCAGGCAGCAGTTGATACAGTCGAGCAGTGGGCAAATAGGTGGGGGTTTAAAATGTCAATTGCAAAAACTCAAGTCATATGTTTCGCAAAACGCCATAAAGAAATATTAATAAAATTATATGGTGAAATACTGGAACAAGTTAGAGCTATTCGGTTTTTGGGAGTTTCAGTTGGTTCTCGCTACAGTTTTTTATTTTTTGAAAATTCTATTATGGCAATATTCACTAGTTCAGTGCAGAAAAATAGCGATTTATAGTGGCAAGCTGAAAAGACTTTCTCTTCGCTTTAATATGGTATCAATTACGTAATCATGGCATCCATAATCGTAATCGCGATTGGAAATTAGATTAATTGTGCAGCCCTAATCAAAATTCACTATTTTTACAATTGAAACGAATAGATGCTACACAAACGAATCTCAGATTTAGTTTACTGTTTCATCATGACCCTTTAACAATACTGCTATTTGGCTTTTTGTCAACCATCGATTAGTATGGCACATTTATCTGCCTTCTCAGAAGAACTTCAGCTTGACATCTTTTTTTTTTTTTTTTTACAACAGCATACCTGGCACATGTCCCTGAAAAGAAAATTTAAAACTGAAAGGTCCCCAATTGTTAATGAAGAGGAGGTAAAAAATATTAAAAATGAAATATGGTCACAATGTAAAGAAACCTGGAGAAAAAGAGGCTAGTTGTCAGAGAACCAGCAGATCTGTGGTAAGCAATGTCTAGCAGTGAAACATCACAATATAAAACTCTAAAATAAATGTTTAGAATCTACAGCTTTAAACTGTAGTCTTTCATCAAAGAAATAATTCACTCAGATTATATGACTAAATCTTGAAACCTGTAGTCTTGTCATTACATGTGTTTTGCATTATAGGCAGATGAAGACTGTGTGTCTTCTATTGGTGAGGATGCTATTTCAATCAATGCCCATGTGAAGACCTTACAGGACCAGTACAAGAAGACCCAACCAGATGCTGCAATAGTGGATGAAAAAATGAAACAAACATTTGCTTGGAGGAGGAGGGAAATAACCAATGGCATTCCTGTTGCAGAAATTTTTCAAAAATATCCCTTCCTTAAGACCCCTTCAGTTGTAAGTAAAAAAAAAAGCTTATACATATTGTTTACTGATTTCCATACAATGACTAAATTAAATTAAATGAGATTAAATTAAATCGTAATTCTCTATGCAGGAAAAACCCTGCTCTCCTTTGAACATTCAAGAGTGCATGAGAGAAGCCCGTTCACAATAGCTGTGCATAAATGCTGCTTAAGTGAAAACAATATTTTTGTGTAAACAACACAATTTCTCAATGTGGGAACAAGCTTTTGAAAGTTCCCATTAGAACATGGTGTGTGAACATGGTGTTTCCCTGGTCTAAATGGAGAACTAGATTTTGTTCCTTTTTTGTAATTTAACACTTCTTTTAAGATGAGTGGCTTTATATCTTTAGTAGTAAGTTTTTTTTTCTTCTTCTTTTTTTCTAGTTTAATTTTTGTAGAAATGTATTTTTTTTTCTCTGTAGTCAAATTTACTAGTTTAATCATTTAAGGCTTTTTTTTTTTTTTTTTCAGTGTAGTTTTTTCTTAGTAGAAATATATGCTTTTTCTCTGTAGTTAAATTTAACAGGACTAATGATTGTACCGTAAGTAATTATTGTGACACTAGTCATTCAATCATGTGACTTCTTACCTGCTCAACCTAAGCAGCTGTTATTGATTACTGGTCTTAATAAGGAAGTGAGCTGTTTGTCAAAACACTTCAAGCCCTGACGAAAGCCTTGTTGGCTGAAACGCGTAGGCATGTTTTTATTTTTATACTAGCCATGGATTAATAAAGGCTTTTTAATCTTCATCCTCCTGAGTGCCTCAGACCTTTATCTTAAAATATACATGGATCCCTTGACTGAAGAGCACCGGAGGTATATATATATATATATATATATATATATATACCCAAGAAGCACTCTCAGCATTCTCCTGTCTTTCGTATCATGGTGTGTGAACTGTTGCTTTATACTATGGTGAGAAAAGAAATAACATTAATTTAAATTAATTGTTTTTTTTTTCGTTTGTTTTTTTTTCCGTATTTGTATTTCAGTTATTCCAGGAAATGGGTCGAATGCATGCCGTAAATTTAAGAAGGTGTTTCCAGGATTCCTTCAGCAAAATTGTGTCCAATGTTTTGAGTTTGGCTAAGGGGAAATCCGTTATAGAAGCACATTACATGGATGCCAGAAGAGAAGCTGTTGCAGAGAGTCTTTGTGGTATGCATGTTTTCCGTTTAGACAGCTTGTATTGAAAATACAAATTGAATATTGTATGTCTTTTTACCTGCTAGGGGTGTAACAGTTCTTGGTTAAAAAGCTGCCTGGGGGGCGGGATGTTAAATCACTAATTCGAGAGTAAAACGTTCACGTTTTTAATTGTAGTGTTTGTTCTCTAACTGAACTAAATTATTTTTATTACCATAAGAACATTGGGTAAGTGATGTAACCGGTGTTGCAGCTGAGCACCAGTAACACAGACTATCGCCGCAAGCCTAATCTATAATATGGTTTGTTGAAGAAAAATTACGCGTGAAACAGTTCCACTACCCAAAATAATTACCAGAAAAACCTGAAAAGCAGTGTTTATTTTATTTGTATCTTTGCTTTATTGTATTTATTTGTGCAGTTGCTTGTAGTTTGATTTTTTTTTTTTTTTCTTTGTCAGTAGACTTTTTCTCTGAACATGACATGTACCGAAACCATGACCCTTAAAACCATGATAAAAACCGAACCGTGAGCAATTTGAACTGTTACACCCCTAATACCTATTCACTGTCTTTTTAGATAGGGATTTTCGTGCTGCTCTGGTTTTACTTCCGGTGATTTTCAGGGAGAAAGTGGACGATTATGTCACAATCAGACAGGTATTTAATGCAAAGAATCTAAAGCAAGTAGGGATGCACCGAAATTTCGACTTTTGAAAATTATTTTCATTTATTGGCTTGTATGTTTTAAATTCAGATTCATTAAATAATTGAATTTAATTAAATTCTTTTAATAATACAATTATACAAAAATATATATTTTTTTAAAAAAATAAGAAATTAATAATTATTTTTAAAAAGTAATTTTCGGTTTTCGGCCAAGTGCATCTAGAAGTTTTGGCCCTGAATTTATTCGGTACATCCCTAAAAGTAAGATAATATAAAAACTATTCTGGCTAAAGTGTAGATAGACAGTTGTAACTAGTCATTGGGAACATGAATTTAATCCAGATTTACTTTTGATGTTTGTAATATTGGTTTTTCCATTCTGTTTAGGAAGAACCAGCCACACCATATCCCACTGTACAGATTTTGGGAGCGTCTAACTGGAAACGGGTCTTCAGCGAGAAGAGAATTTTCAGCACTGTGAAAATGGAGGGATCTGAAGTTTGCCGAGCAGTTGGGGTGGAGGATGGTGTTCTCTCTGCTTTTTGCACGTATTTTGTATTCAACCTTGCATATTCCTCGTACAACAGGAACACACTACTCTTTCTCCAAAGGCATGTGTTGAAGGTAACTGCACCTGGTGACAAACCATTGCCAACGGCTGTCGTCAGGATTATTAATCTTTTATCTCAGACTGAGAGGATGCCACGACCCTATGCATGTCCAAAGTGTTCACGCAGACATTTTACTGTAGTGAAACTAATCAAACATATAGGACTGATTCATGCTCATGAGCATAACTTTTCCATCTGTTGCAGACTTGATGGATGTCAAAATTACTTCTTCAAATACGAGTCTTTCAGGTGTCATGTATATAGAAAACACAGAACTCACATTTGGCCAAGTCATAACAACGTCACTTGTGGTCATGTGATTGGAAACTTTGCTTATGTTCCCATCACTGATGTGCTCAAAAAATACTGCAGCCATGAGGATGTATGGGACTCAATACATGAACAAAACATTCAGCCTAGGGATGAGCATGTGCTGAGGGACTACAATGATGGAAAGTACTTTAAGGAACATCCATTCTTTTCCAAACATCCAGCTGCATTGCGCCTGCACTTTTACGAAGATGAGTTTGAAGTGGTCAATCCGCTTGGTTCCAAAAGAAACAAACACAAACTCTGTGCTATTTACTATAGTGTTGGCAATATAGGTGTAAAACGCAGGTCTCAGCTAAAGCATATCCACCTTGCATTACTCGTTAAGCATTCTTTGTTTAAGCAGCACATGGACATTATTCTGAAACCTCTGTTGGATGATTTAAAATTACTGTCAACTGATGGCTTTGATTTGATGTTCAGTAATAAGACATTCAATGTGCGTGCTGCTTTGGCTTCTATCTCTGGGGACAATTTGTCTGCTCATATGATTGGTGGATTTAGCATGTCCTTTAACTCAGGACGAATATGCAGATACTGTATGGCAACCCACTCAAATAAGAATGAGTTTTTTCAGTGAAGATAAATTCATTCTCAGAACTTCAGAAGTCCACAAATATCATTTAGAGTCTATAAAGGAAAATCCTACCAACAGAGCAGTATATGGTGTTCAGAGAATCTGTCCATTTGATGAACTAAGTTACTTTGATGTGACAAAAGGACTGCCACCAAATATTATGCACGACTTATTAGAAGGCGTAATACCTTTAGTAGTCAAACTAGTTTTATGTAAAGCACATAGAGAAAAGCATATGACTATACAGGAAGTAAATGCTGAATTGAGTCATTTCTCAATAGGTCAAAATGACAGAGCAAACAAACCAACCCAGCTTTCTGAGAAAATTTTACACAATTCTAGCATCTCAGGATCAGCCTCACAAAAATGGTGCTTATTTAGGCTTTTACCTTTTTTGATTGCACATCGAATTCCACCCAATTCTGAATATCGGAATGTTTATCTTCTATGTCGAGAAATTGCAGATACTGTTATGGCTCCTAGAGTGGAAAGAGAAAGCCTCCCGATTCTTGATTTGAAAGTGAAAGAGTTCTTACAAGAGTTAAAAGATGTATTTGACATCATCACACCCAAGTGTCATTATCTAATTCATTATGCTAGACTTATTTCATCTTATGGTCCGCTGCGTCCACTTTGGTGTATGCGTTTTGAAAGCAAGCATCAGTATTTTAAAACTGTATCTAGCACCTGTAGAAACTTCATAAATATTGCTGCTTCCTTAAGCAAAATACACCAATTCAAACAGTGTTGGGAGTTTTCATCAGAAAGCATGTTGTGTGATTATGAAAAAGTGACTGGAACAAGCATAAGCACTCCATTTACATCTTTACCCAGAGAGCTTCAAAATACACTTGAACGTCACAAAAGTTGCCAAGCCATAGATTTTGCAAGTAAAACACTTCAACGTGTAAAAGAGGTTTGTGTAAATAATGTAAAGTACAGCACCAAAGATGTGTTCGTTATTGATGTTGTGCATACAGAGGAAGTTCCTTTATTCTTTCAGGTTAAGTACATTTTCAATGTAGATACGTTGTGAATACTGTGTGGGAAACTGTTGCTCCCACAATTGTTTGACTCTCATTTCCATGCATTTCGCGTTTCATATGATAAGGATTGGTTTTGTGTGGTGCCAGGAGAGGAACTGGACTACCAGGCACTTGACCGTTATGTGGTTGATGACCTTTTGTATGTAGGAACCAGATATGCATAGTCACTCACCTACAAAACATTAGGTTTACATCTCATTAAAATGTTTATAATGCTTTACATAATTTAATTACTTCTTTAAAACTGTTTATGTTATGTAAATTCAAAGGTATTGTGTGGAAGGTAAAAATGAATTTAAAAGTCTAAATTGTATTGTGAATAGCTTGTGAATTTTTATTGTAGATTGGAAAATGAAATTGACATATTGTGACATTTTAGTGAAATATTTTGTAGCAAATGGAGAAATGTTTTTTTATGTTGTTAAAAATGTTTGAAATCTTCATTGTAAACTGTAGAGATGTATTTACAAAATAAGAAATATTTGAACCTGTAACAAAGTATTCAAACACATGTATTTATGTGTATTGTTTCTCATATTAAATTGATGTTATTCAATAGAAAAATGGCCTTTAATAGTTCTTGAAGGAACACATTTGACACTGTTAAGGTACAAAAGGGCTTGTCACTGGGGTGGTACCTTAAAGGATCAAATTTGTACCTTAGATAAAGGTACAATATTGTACCAGTAAGTAAAAAAAAAAGGTACTTTTTTTTTTTTTTTTCATGGTACAAATCATGTCCTTAAAGGTACAAACTGTAATGGTACAAATTTGTTACTTCACATTAAGGTACAATTCTGTACCAGTAAAAGGTACCGCCCCAGTGACAAGGGTTTGTACCTTCTTTGGTACAAAATTTTACTTTTTTTCCCGAGAGTGTAATCATGTAAGTAACTGCTCACTGTATACATTTTCTATAAATAAATCTTTGTTAAAGCTGTGTTTTGTACTTTGATTAAAACACTAAATACATTGTGTAAACATGAGCCTCATTTTTTCTTATTTTTATTTTGTATTTATTTTTCATTCATACAATCTTTAAATAAAAATGATCAAATCTAGAGGACATTAAGTGAAGCGCCTCTCAATTTCTGTGCAAAGTGCTGCTCGCATGCCACAGGCTCCAACTGCCTTGCCCGATGAACATAAAAAAAGAGAGACAATTTCTTAATCTATAATAAATAAAACAATATCACTACCTTATCAATTTGTGATTTGTGTCCACATGCACAAGTGAGAGGGGCCCTCGAACAGAATATGTTCTTCTCACAACACAGCCCAGCCTGGCCAATCTGGAAAGGATGCCAATTGAATCCACTCTGTGCATCGAGGCAGCCATTCTTGCCCATTGCACATGAATACCCAAAGATTGCAACCTTCCTCTCACCATCCGGTATCCAGCAGCAGGCATGTCATTCTTTATGGTTGTCACCACATTATCCAACTCCCCATCACTGATGGAAATGTAGAGATCCGAAACACATAAGCCAAACTCCCTCATCCTCCTAAAGACTGTGCTGATTGAAACACCAAGCAGTTTTGCAATGGAGGGTACTGAAAGGTTTGTCTGGAACATCTCAGCCAATTGCTGTCTTTCAATTTCAAACCTAGGACGTCCTCTCAGGCCAGTTATTGATCCCACTGCTGTATGTAGGGCTGGCGAATCTAAATGTTGCCTGATAAGTCCAAATAACTCCTGGAGAGCTTGGATTATTCCTTGTGGTATGTCCACATGTCTTTAGAGGGCTTGCAAGAGGTAGAGTTCCTGGCGACAAACAAACTCCATGAAATCCAGGTCAAGTGGGGTTTCGAATGAGCGCAAGCTCAGTTTTTGACAGGAGTCGCTCCAGGATCTGACGTCTCAGAATACGCTGTGGAGAAGAGTGTGTGTGTGAACAAGTACACTTGAAAAAATGGGACACCAAGCCATTTATTGACTACTTTAAAAAGTTCAGCATTCAGATCAGGTGAGAAATTAAGTCTAAAAGTGTTGTAACGCAAGGGACATGGCCAGATCACCGTCTCTCTCTCTATATGTTAAACTGAACTTTGATAATCAAACCCCCCTTTGTGGTCTGAAACCTAATCAAATCACTGGCATCGTAATCCACAAACACCTCTATTGTCTCACAAATGCCGCCACGCAGGACGTGCAGGACGTGCGAACCCAAATGGCGCCGACAATTAGAAAAACTCATCGATTTCCACCTAAACACACAGAATTCTTGTTCTCGAACCAACAAGCGCCTTTTGGTTTATTGCCCTCCGGGGAGTCATGAGCAGCAGAAACGCCGTGATGTCTACAATCTTTAAAACCCCTGGAGATCGTTTGAGATACTGATTAACTGCTCAGGACAACAGAACAGTGTCCGACCGGACGCGTTGGCCGCTAATCTAATCAACCCAAGCCAGCACACACACATAAACCATCACCCCGTGGCTCCAAGAGCAAAAGTTCAGCAGCGTGGTGAACTTTCAATGACACACACACACAGAAACACACACAGATCCTACACGTGTGACTCAAAATCATCTTGTGAAATGTTTAAAATGTATTCTCTTGATGTATGCATGATCCCTTATCCCAAATATTATGCCTATATAGTTTTATTGATTTGTAATCCATTTGATGTGACTATAATCGCGAAAAATCATGTATCCGCGGGTGACTATGTCATAAAGCTACCATTCGTGGTATCATTGTGCTCCATAAATCCCAACGGTGTGGAATCTTTAACACAAAATATCAGAGGATGCATTCTCTTATTAATCCCAGTATTATTAATGTTAGGAACGAATTTATCTTCCAATACTTAGTTGGAAGGGGCGTATCGACCCTTGAAACGTCAGGAGGTGGACCCGACCCGCCGTTAAGGACATTGGCTCACATACGTGAGAGGGCGTGAGTTGGGCCCCTTTAAAATATCATGTTTTCCTCCTCTAAAGCGCACTTCGCCAGAGAGAGAGAGAAAGACGACACGCCTTCTTCCATCCTTGGAAGCCTCGTTCGCGTTTATTTTCATTTTTCTTCCAAGTTTTATTTTCTTAAAACTACTTTTACTTCAGTTGATAGTCTCCTTCAACCAACCAACGAAATCAACTTAAAGCTAAAATCATCTTGCTAAGTTTTCGCTCGTTTCCAGTCGCCATAGCAACTAGACGCTGTGACCTCTGTTTCGGTGACCACGTGACCAAGACGCTTTGTCTACTCCGACTCGACGCACGGACACACAAAGGCCGAGCTTCATCCAGAGTAACGTAGACTTTAAATTTACAATCTGAAGTGCTGTTTAAAGTGTCTAACATTACTGTGTCTATTGGGGTTTCGTTGTGAATGACTGAACTGTTCTACCTATCTCTAAATTCTCCCACTCACACTGACACACTCCTTTTTAGCACACACACATCTGCACGTACACACCCACGCTCACATATCCACGTGTTCCTAGACAGAAACACACGACCACGTGCTGCTAAAGGCGTGTTCCTACACACACACACACACCTCTTCTTACTACGCTGTCCTTGGACCCACACACAAAGCCATCCTTAAAATCCCCTCTTATTCTTTCTTTCTCATCTCTCTCTCTTTTCCTTCTCTTTTACGTTTATTTTTGCTATATTCCTCATTGCGATCGTATATTGTTTTTGTTTATGCATATTTACTCCTGTGTGATTTAAACTAGTATATGTAACCAGTAGTTCGTTTGAATAAACTTTGTTAAATCATTTGAATTGAGATTGCCTGTTTGTTTCAATACTGAGTCCCTGAGTAGTGCAGATTTTTACCTCTTAACGCTCTACGATAAATTTTACTATTGAAAGAAATCTCAAATGGTCTAAAACACCAAGATAATTATTTTCTTGTGGCCACAGAAAAGGAATTGTCTATCAGTGTTAAAGACGTGAGATTTCCGTTCAGATATTGTACATTTTGTGTGCTGGACGTACAGTTCGTACAATAAATGAACATTCTTCAACTTATACCTAAAATTTCCCCAAATTGAACATATTCTACCCGTCTATATCAGTGAGTACTACAAGTAATTGTGTAACCTCTGATATAAGCCGAGGTTTTGACCAATTCCCTATTTGGAATTCTTTAATTCATGTAAGCAACATATGCATATTCACATTAATGCTAATTTGAGCTAATTAATTCCCTAACATAAGTCATTGTTGCTACAGTGTGTAATTGAATTAAAAAACATATTACGATAAATGTCATTCTTACATTTATTCAAATAATAAATCATTTAAAAATCCAAATCTAAACTTTGCCAAATTTAAGAATTTAAACAAAAATATACATCTTTTTGAGCACTTAAAAAAAAAAAAAAGCATATGTAAAGCATACATGTGTATGTTTTTTGTTGCAGTCCATTTTTTATTTTTTTTATCAGCTCAGGGATGTTCAAGGAGCAATCCGTTTGTGCACGCTTATTTTTTGCACTGTGAATTTGCACTGTCAGTTCCGTTTTTGAATAAAGGGTTGGAAATTAATGCTTTTTTGTTTTCCGTTTTTTTTTTTTTTTTTAAATCAGATTCATCGATTAATCGAAAAAATAATCACAGATTAATCGATTATTAAAATAATCGTTAGTTGCAGCCCTAATGTGCAGCCAACATCGTGTAAAGCCCTGAAGCTGTTTGACTATGAAGATAGCATGAAACCAGATAACACCCATACACGATAGTACATTTTCATTATTTATGACGAGGAAAACATACCTGTTAAGAATTCTTTCCGGAGAGCCCCATTGTCAGTTCCTGATTCGCCAATGAAAGACACTCTAAGTGTATTTTTTGGAGAAGACTTCTTTTGACGCCTCCACTGCCCCATGCCCCTGGTAAACATGTCCTCTCTCGTGACAGAAATGTTGAAAACTGCTCTAGTGTCAACTCGTCCCTCAAGCGTATGGATGGCTTTGGCCAGACTAGAAGGAAAAAATAGAATATATATAGACCTCAAGGAAACCAGCAAATCAGTGATACGCGTTTCTGGAGAGGCAAGTTTAGATGTACCTGTTAGACTGTTTTTCTCGCCCTTTCAGTTCTTCACCAGCATGTTTTCCGTTGTTGTCCAATTGAATGGTGTGCGTCTCTTGCTCTGTACTGTAAGCAAAGATTTAAGGTGACGTGCCTTCATTAGTGAAATCCTTGTGAACATTATGACTAACAATGTTTAACAACATGCAAGAATAAATTAAATGAATAAAGAATGTGTTAGATGTGCATAATAGAAGAAAACCTTTCTCCACAGGTGCTGGCATGTACTTCAACAAAATACTCAAGAAACAACTCGGAGCACAAAGGACAGGCCACCTTTATAAAAACAGATTATTCTAAAGTGAAATTGCCAGATGCCAAATCATTTTCAATAATGTAACTGACCGACAATGCTTTGTTTTACCTTTACGTCCATCTTCTGAGAGACGGTTGGACATGGTAGCACACCTGGAGATGTCTATAATAAAATGTAGAATGAATGTCAATCACACATACAATGAATAGTTTAAACAAATAGCTACACATGACTAATCTTACTTTCCCAGGATTGCTCAAAGCTGGCGACTCCTCAAAATCTGTCATCACATCTGGTTTCATCATTCTGAAACATAGGGATGATAAAAAAAAGCTGTACATTTATGAAAAAAGTGCATTGATGATCCTGCATTGAAAATTATAGGATTAACATCAGAGTTGGCATTACCGGTTCAGAATATCTGCTACCCAGCTCACACTCCTGGGCATGTAAAGCCAGCAACTGAACTGGCATGCTCAGATGACAAGTGGCACATCGGGCTTTTGGCATCTTTTCAAACTCCTTGGAAGAGTATGGCAAGGGGGAGGTGTCCAAAGTATCCTGGATGGGCATGATGTACAGGCAGCCCTTTCCACCCAAAGCTTTGGAAAGGTAGGCTCCTGTATAACCTTCTGCCTCAGGTGCCAGAACACTTCATTTCCGCTGGCCTGACCCTCCTATATGGAAAAACTTTTGACCCACATTTCGAAGTGTGGTAACTGTAGTATATTTTTTTCCCTCTGCTTCACGTCGTGACCGCATTACCACCTTGGGTGTGCATTATTTTTCTAATAATTCAACGGCCTGAAGTCAATTATTCCGCTTATACTACAGTTACCACACCTCGAAACATTGTTCAGATTATGTATTTCAAGACCTTTGTAAAGTTTTTGTCATTAAAACGCTCTTGTATGTAGGACTAATTTCTTGCGCATGTAATCCAATGCCTCCGTTGCTAATTCCAAAACGTCATTTTAGAGTTAGTAACGGAGGTTTGAGCCACTGATAGCAGACTAATGCTGGGGACACACGACTAGCTGACACATTCTCTGACTGTTTTCATCGACCGCAGCAGATTTTAAACACCGACTCTGAACACAGACTGAACGCTGCCCAAGACTGACCCAATATCCTCATATTTTTATTTGTAATAAGCTCAATACTGAGCGTTTCTCAAGTTTTGAGCTTCAAGTATTTGAAATGCAACTGTCATCTCCTGTGCTTTGTGCTATTGTTTACTGACCACCTGGACTTCATTTCAGAGCTGTCTGTGTTTTTAACGGATATTATTGTGAAATATGACAAAATACTGGGTGACTTCAATGTCCAACAAATTCTCTCTCAAAAGACTTTTTAAATCTCATTGACTCTGTTGGCCTTCAGCAAATGGTTAACGGTCCTACACATATCCATGGACACACGCTGGATTTGATTCTGTCACTCGGCTTATCAGTCAGTGACATTATCATAGATGATCTTCTGGTTGCTGATCATAATCCTGTTCTGTTTACTGTTCTCCCTCCATGTCAACCGAAAAAGTCTGTACTACAAAGAGACTGGTTCGTTCGATAAAATCAACTATACATGGGGATTTCAATAATATTTTTATGGACTCTATGCAGGATAGACATCTCACCCCATTTTAGCGTGGAGTCGTCGGTTAACATTTTTAATTCTGTATGTTTGGATACACTTGATCAGGTAGCACCTCTAAGGCAGGTGCATAGAAAGCACAAACCAACTCCATGGTTAAATGGACAAATTAGGTCCCTAAGAAGGGAATGTAGAAGATCTGAACGGAAATGGAAGAAAGATAAGTTGCAAATCTCTTATGAAATGTTGAAAGATTCGTTGTCTAACTTTCAACGGGCTGTAAAATCTGCTAGGACGAGCTTTTTCGCAAATGTTATTGAAAAAAATCGCCAAAATCCACGTTCTTTTCTCAACAATTGATTCTGTTTTGAATCCTAAATTAGAGGCACCTGCTGTTGTGTCTATTGATTTATGTGAAAGTTTTTTACACTTTTTTGTCGATCGCATATCAGAGGTTCGGAATAATATACAGCAGTGTACATTGGTGCCTTCGAATGCACTAGAAATCATTGCTAATTTGTCTCAATTTGAGCCTATCACTATACTTTTAACAATATTGTTTTTAAGCTGAAGTCTACATCTGCTCCTCAAGACATTGTTCCGACACCTCTGTTAAAGCAAACCATTGAATCGGTTGGCCCATATATGGTTTCTATAATAAATAAAAGCTTACTTTCATGGATTGTTCCCGAGTATTGTAACCATGCTAAAGTAGTCAAGCAAAAAGTTGAAAAAAGAAAATCTGGATAAGAGCGTTCTTTGCAATTATAGACCTATCTCAAAACTTCTGGCAAAGATCTTAGAGAAATGTGTTCTGATTCAACTGGAGTCATTTACTGATGAAAATCATATCGGTGTAGTACTTCAGTCGGGTTTTAAGAAGCACCGTAGCACAGAAACAGTGTTATTGAAGGTTTTTAATGATAATTTTTGGCAACCGATCAAGGGTATGTGACGGTTCTTCTGCTGTTGGATCTCACAGCAGCGTTCGACACGGTTGACCACAATATTCTTATTTCCCGGCTAGAAACATGTGTAGGCATTTCTGGAAATGCCTTAAATTGGTTTAAGTCCTATCTCTTAAATAGACGATTCTCTGTTTGTATGGGTGAGTGCACATCAGCTTCATCACCTTTATCATGTGGTCTTCCACAAGGGTCCGTTTTAGCACCACTTCTCTTTTTCTTTTTATATGCTTCCTTTAGGTTCAATCTTGCGTAAATACAGTGTGTCATTCCACTGCTACGCAGACGAGACGCAGCTGTATATATACCACTTAAGTCAAATGACTCCACTGCCATAGAAAGATTGTTGGCATGTTTAAATGAAGTTAAGGCTTGGATGTCTACAAATTTCTTGAGCCTTAATGAATCGAAAACAGAATTGATTCTTTTTGGTCCCTCCGACCTTGATAACGCAGTTGAAACTGAGCTGGGTCCTCTGAGCCTGTTCAGAAAACATCATGTAAAAAATCTGGGGATGATTTGTGATAGTGCACTTAAATTTGACAAACAGATAAATGAAATCGTTAGGACGTGCTTTTTTAAATTGAAGATGATTTCCAAAATTAAGCCTTTTTTATCACTTCGAGATTAGACTATTGCAACTCATTATATTATGGTGCTCAAAATAAAGTTTTAGATAGACTGCAGATGGTCCAGAATGCGGCTGCAAGATTGCTTACAAGCACTCGCAAATTCGATCATATTACTCCGGGGTTAAAATCACTACATTGGTTGCCTGTCACTTTTAGGATTCATTTTAAAATTTTGTTATTTGTATTTAAATCTCTACATGGTTTAGCCCCATCTTATATTGCTGAACTAATCCAGGAACAAAAGTCAATGAGATCACTACGATCACAATTTCAGAAACGTCTTGTTGTTCCTCGGTCTAAGATGAAGTCTAGAGGGGATCGCGCTTTTTGGTAGCCGCCCCGAAATTATGGAACAGTTTACAATTTATATATCAGGGACCTTCCTACACTCGGTCAGTTTAAAAGCCATCTGAAAACATATTTTTTTATGATAGCGTAGCGTTTTTTGACTGTTTTATGATGTTTGTACTTTTTATTTAGACATATTGGATATGCATTTTTTTTTTTTTTTTTTTTTTTGCTTTTCTCTACTTATTATTTTACTGCTTGTACAGCACTATGGTCAACTTTGTTGTTTTATTAAGTGCTTTATAAATAAATTTGAATTTGTGTGTGTCCACATGATGTGTGTTATGGTGATGTGTTAGTAAATGAGTGGAGGGAAGAGGGAAGGAACCCCCCTTCCCAATACTTTCTCTATTTCACACACACACACACACACACACACACACTTCCATCATGGGCAGACATCCATCATGTGTCAAGTGCAAAGTGAGGCTTTGCCTGGTCACTGGACAAAATGCTCGCAACTGTTTTCTCAGCTTCCATTGCCCATAGAATATATCTGGTGTGGAGCACCACAGGGAAGATGGCAGAATTAAACAAAAAAAAAAAAACAGGAAAAAGGTGTTTTAAAAATCGGCACATGAACTGTTTAAAAAGTTATGAAATGTTAAATGTATATCCTACATAGGCAATGCACCTTGGGAGAAAAAGTTCATTTTTTTTCCCAATTTTTCTAATGTTGTATGGATGTGACGAGTGTATGTTGTTACACTAGATTATTGATATAATTTAATCAAAAACAGTATTATGTTATGGAACTCTTATTTTGAAGACATTCGTTTTGGAAGTTGCATAGTTGTCAATGGTCATGTGATCATAAACTTAATAATTTGTGTTGTTTTCAATTCTTCATACGTTTATTTCTTATTTTTTTGTATTGTTTTTGGTTTCATTCTTGATAAATATTTCTGCACTTAATTAAGGAAGCACTATTACGTAAGCGACGTCATGCGTGAGGGTAATGCTGATGCAATTTGCGTGCGCGCTCTCTCTTTCGCTGGATCTCGTGGCGAGAGGTACGTTTTTATCTGCTCCTCAGAGAAGTGTGTAAATGTGCTTTATTGAGTGTTGTATTGGGATTTTCTGTATGTAATGAGTTTATTTGTTGTCTCTTCTGTACTGAGAGATCAACAATCTGGGTTATAAATGTTATAAGAGTATGTTTGATCGAAGTGCGAATTTGATTAATGGCCGCTGTTACACGTGCGGTATGCTTGATATGCAGGAAATGAGTTTAGAACGATATATTTTTCGTTAAGACATTTACAGTTGAATTTAATGTGAGTTATACATTTGTAATCGTGTAAAGTTGTATTTGTTTATTTTGAAGGATCCATGCAATGTTCAAATGTATTTTCTGTATATGAATTTATATTGAGATATCATGTGTTGATTGACAGGCACAACTAGTCCAGAAATGCCAATTACCTGTGACTGTGATCGTGTCTGTTATTTCTTTTGACACAGACAAAGTGAAGCTGAGAGTAAAGCAAAACAACAGTACATCATTGTGTGAAATCTCTTTATTTACAATCAAACACAACGCAGAAGAAAACCCACTACATGGATAACATGAAAAAATGTAGCTAATTATTCATTAAATGTTTTAAAAGTTGTCATATGAACTATAATAAAAAATAATACATTGCAAAATATTACCCTAAATGAGCAATGTATCTCGGGAGATACAGAGTGTAACTTAGAAAATAATGGTCATATTTTGGAAAAAATGCATGAACTGTCATTTTAGTCTAGATACATACAAAAATAGCAATTAATCATTTTTCCATTAAATGTATTCATTAAAAAAAGGGTTAAAATGAAAAATGTAATCCACAGAATATATTATACACCTCGCTCTGAAATGTTTTAGAATGAAACTGATTCCCTCCCCTGTGTGGGACAAATGTAGCACTGGGGCAATCGGCAGCTTTCTCCATGTGTTCTGGGAATGTCCTTCAATCCTCAACTTCTGGGTTGATGTCTCTTCTGTATTATCACAACTTTTGGAACTGACAATTAATCCTGAACCATGTCTTTTCCTTCTTCCTTATCCTCTGCTGCCCTTACGTTAATTCAAAAACGGACTCTCTTCTCAGGATTAATAGCTGCCAAGAAAACCATAATTAGTTCTTGGTTTCCTCCTCATTCTTTATCAAAACAGCAGTGGTTGTCTTATGTTATAGATATTGTCCGTCTCGAGCGATCCACTGCCTTAATTAATAGGGCAAAGATTAAAACTATTATGCACTGGAGCCCAAGCTCATGACCGCTTGATTTCTATTCTCAAAACCTAAATGATCTAAGTTTGTTTTTCTTTTAATTTTATTGAGGCCTCAATTATCTTTATTTCAATAGACATTTTCTTCCTGTAAATCATGTATCTGACTATGCATATAGTTCAATTTTTATTTTGCATTATTATTATTTTATTAGTCCTTCTGTATGTGTATATGTTTCTCTTCTGTATATCTGTTTTATATTTATCAGTTATATTTTCCATATTGAAGTAATTTAGTGAAAATTTGTCAGTTTGAATGCTGATAACTTTGTTTGCAAGAAAATCAATAAAGTATTGGTCACAAATACTTATTTTTATTTATCATAACCCATCAATTATCCGCTTCATCAATCTTTCATAGTCTTCAGGCAGACTAAAGAAGGGGGGAAAAAGAGCAGAGATTAAAATGGATGTAGTATACTTTTGACACATTTAATTAGCACATAAATTGCTTAAAGAACACTTAAATCACAGGGACGTCTATTGTTTTGTACAATTGCTGCCCCTGAGGGTTGTTCCATAAAAGCCAAAACCGGACTTGAATGAGCCTAACAAATGAGTTGGGGCTAAAGTGGTTCCATAAAAGGTAATTGAAGTTCACGCAATCTCACTAATTTGATCCAGGTTTATCAAGTCTAGATAATTGCATGTGCACGGGTTTTTGAAGCAGCCCTAGAGGTTGATCATGGATCAAATCGATCCACCATTATTTTGTGCTGTTTTATGCGTTTGTAATATCCCCCCCAGTGCAAAACTTACATTTTACTGTTATATTCTACATCTGTAAATGTTAGAAAGTCATGCAAATGTATCCATTTTGCTGCTAATCTTCATATTGAACGAGCGCTGCTGTGCGCATGTGCGCTAAATACGAGCGCAATAATTCTGACTAAAATATACATTTTGCTTGGACTAGAAATATCTTCTAATTATAATAATTTATCTTTGGATAAGTTGCAGTGAACTTCTAGCGAACAGAAGTACTTCAGTGAACAGAAGTAGCCTAATTCAGGGAAGTTTATTTTAAGAAACTAAATATATAAAAATACAAAATATAATAATAATAAGTTTTATTTATATAGCGCCTTTCCAGAGCTCAAGGACAAAATATAGTTTTACAAGAATTACAGCTTTTAATGCAATACTTTTTTGGAGAAAGCAAGAATCCCCAGTTTTAAATGAGTAGATTTAGTTTCTAAAGTACATTATTGAGAGGATAACATTAAATTAAGAGCAAATTTTGAAAAGATATGTGCAACTCTAAAATCAAAGAATATTCCATAAAATAAAGGAATATATATTAGCCTACATTAACTACATTTTCATATAACCCTCCCTCCCTTTTATTTCTAGTTATTTGTTATTTTATTTATGGACTTATTTAATATTGAATATTTGATATTCAAATAATATTACTTGAATAACTATTAGGAATTGTGTGTCATTATAAGAGTTTGATATAAATATGTGAATGTTAAATTTTTATTCATATTTATTTGTTTTTTTGTCTTTTCCCCCTTAAATCATATCTAAATGTCTAACTATGCACTTTTTGGTTATTGCTCTAATCATGTGTTTTTTAGGCTATGTGTTGGTGGGTATTATCATAAAAGAAAAAAAAGTAGAAGGAAAAATAAAAAATAAATATTTATTGGGGGAAAATATGATGTCTTTAAAGGAACTGTCCATTTGTATAATTGTGTTAAATGTATTTGAATTGAAAGCCACAATAAAGTACATACTATATATATATATATATATATATGCATTCTAAAAGATTTGTTATTTGGATTCATCTAAGCTCAGATTCATCTTACCAGCTAACATTTATACTGTGCTTTTGTAATCGTTTATTTTTAATTTTGTGATTTTAACTTCTGCTTTAAAAGCTTTTTTTTAGATTGTGTTCTAATGTTCTTCTAATAATCATAAACATGTACTACAGCTGCCAAACAAAACCAGAGAGAATTGTATTCATAAATCTTTAAAACAATCTAATTAAATCTTGGGCACAAAACATTCAGCCAGTAAAAAAAGAAAACCTGTAGTATATATTGTATTTATCTATCAATATATCTATCTATATAGATAGATATATTGTCTAATTTATCATTGTAGCCTTATTTAAGTTGATTTTCTGTATACTGTGTATTATTCATAATGGTTAATAAAGTCCAATAATGGTATGAGAGAGTGTCAGTGTTAATATCATTGTGTTCTTGTCGGTCAGTGTTACAGGATCTGTGTAACAGCTGAGGCTTAGCCTGACAGTTAGCCTGCCCTGGACCAGGCTAGTTTCCCAGCATAAGTTGCCAGGGTAACTGAGTTTGAACTATTTTAAGTTTGCTTTATGAAACAGAATCCACCGACAATAAGTCTGACTAACCAAAATAAGCTTGTATTCTAATCTTGTTTTATGGAACAGCCCTCTGGAGTGAAAGAGCATGTAAATACTGTGATACTCACTAAATAAGATCAGGAGGAAGATTCCAATAATGACCACCATAAAACAGGTGCCAATGGCCCACCTCTGCAAAATCAACAAACAAGTATACATTGTCATTTGGTGCCTATGATGGCGCTTTCAGATCACTTATACATGATTTATGTTTTATTTTTTGTTTGTTTGTTTAAAAAAAAAACTGTATGTCGTTATATTTCCTATATTTTTAACTTTAAATGTAATGACGTTTTGGAATAACAAAAATAAATCTCACTGTATTTTAACCATCGGCTGCATATTAGTTTCTCTGTTTTTGAGTATGAGTATTTTGAGCTTATGGAAAACAGGAAAAGTAATTCTCTGACTATATTATTTTGAATAATTATGTATTATATTTTAAATATATGTATTTGTTAATAATTATACTTTTTAAATGATTAATTATTACTGATATTTATCCATTACAGCCAGTGGCGTTTCTAGAGGGGGGCCAGTAATATGTACTGAATATGTAATGCAAATGTAAAAAATATAATGCAAATACATTGTTGAATGACTGTAAACATGGTATTTTGCCTGTTAATGCCTGGCAGTGCAGTGCAGAAAATGATATGACAACAATAAGGTCTAAATGTAACTGGCCCCTCTAACAGTACAACTGGCCTCAGTTTGCCAATCAACTTATCACCATCCTTAGTATCATTATTGTATTATTACTGTTATTGTTATCACTGATATTACTGTTACCGTCACCACAAAATATTATTATCATTATTATTATACATGCTATTACTATTTAAATACTTCTACTTATTACTATTATTATTTTCATTGCTGGTTTTTTTTGTCGTTGTTTTTTTCATTACTGTTATTATTACTGCTGTTTAATTGTTGTTTTTGTGTTCTGTTGTTGTGTTCTGTGTTCACCTTATGTATAATAATAAAAAAAAAAAAAAGAACTCTGGATTTCCAGGGTACATTACAGCTGCATGAAGAACAAAACTTCCAATCATCTCTAAAGCCTTAATATCTATTATAAAATGCATTTAAAATAAATGAGTGCATGGTATGAGTGCTGAACTCCCTTGTTTTACCTTTACATTCCTCCACCTTTTCCGCAGGGCTGCCAGTGGTCCCGGTGGTCTTGCTAAAGGAGGTGAGCTCCTGATAAATGATGAAAAAATCTGAATAATTTTACCACAAAATGAAAGAAAAGTAGAAGATTTAACATTAAACAACGTCTAGACAAAGTGACACGGTCCTTATTCCAAGAATTGTTGGTGGACAACAGAGCCCTGAAAAGGGAAACCACTTCATTTTGTGTGTATGTGTGGATAAAAAAAAATACATTTTTACTCAACAGTTGTTACTCTGGTTAAAGCAGTTTTTGTTTATTTTGTAAAAGTCTTGGATGGTTTGCTGAATCGTTTTCGAGTTTACGACCCCACTGGCAACTACAAGTCAATTTCTGAAAATACTTGGGACTTGGGAAAATGGACTGTTGAGTACCCAGAACAGTGGAGGCTGGCTGACTCTACTACTGTGGGGTTTTGGTTTGTACAGTAAGTTAAATAAATGCTATTATTTATTTATTTTATTTAATTTTTATCTACATTACTTTAACAACTTTTATTGTTTATGTAATATGTTTATTGCATTAGATGGCAGAAATGGAGGTGAGGGACAAATGGACCTCTATGAAAAACGAAGTGATACAGGGAGAAGATCTGTGGATCTGTCCTCATTCATATAAATCAATTTAAAAGTTTAATAATTCAAGTAGATCGATGATTTTTAAAATATAGGACAGCCGAGGAGGTGGGAAAAAAAGGAATTTGTTCTCTTGTCAGTGATACTGAAATTCTGGTACATATAAGACTTTACAAAATTTAAAATGGCTAGATATTGTTTGCTATACGAAATATTTTTTTCAGGAGTTGTTTCAAGGAATTGTGAAAGGCTCACTGAAACCCATGTGGAACAAATGGTGGCAAATAAAGACTGGGAAAATGACAAAACCTAAGAGCATTCATCCAGCCTTGTCAGCACATGTTGAGGAACTTCTAGGACACATCGACTACATTGTGTTTGAGCAAAAGAAGGACAAAAAGCTTGAACATACTGACCTTTCAATGATGACATTAACTGAAGCGTTTGCCTGAAAACGAAATGAATCTTTTGGCTGGGAAGCCATGGCTTGTTTCGGTGAGCTCCTGATAAATGATGAAAAAATAAGAATAGTTTTACCACAAAATGAAAGAAAAGTAGAAGATTTAACATTAAACAATGGTAAAACAAACAAACATATTACATGCAAAACAAGACCGCCGTGACACAGGACTGTTTGCAGAGGCTGTGGATTACAGGTAATAATGTTGTAAATAATGTTCAGTTTCTTTGACAGACCAATTGTTTTGCTTCATACGACCTCAATGAATCGTCAGGAGCCACAGGTATTAATTTTGTTTTGCCTGTAATATGTTTTTTTGACTCAAACTGACTGTAGCTATTGACTTGCATTATATGAATCATCAAGAACCACATTTTCAGCTAAAAATCTTTACCTTTTTAACTTGTAGTTGCGTAGCTGTCAATGGAGGGAAAGAAATCTCAGATTTCATTAAAAAGATCTCAATTAATTTGTGTTCAGAAGATGAATAAAAGTCTTACTGGTTTGGAACGACATGAAAGTGAGTAATTAATGACAGAATTTACATTTTTGTGTGAACTATCCCGTTAACGGCAAGTAGAGACTTAAGTGTTTTATATAAACTTTGAGTACTTGTGCAAAAATGATCAAAATAAAAAGAAAGATGCACAGTGGCACTGTTTTGCATTGTTTCTTTTGTGAATTTGTTTTAATATGCTTAATAAATAAAAAATGGATCAAAAGTAAAGCCCTTGAATATGTCAAATTTACTGTCCAAATATTTTTTCTTTGAATGCATGTTTACTGTGAAGTAGTGGCTGTGAGTTAGTGCTAGCAATAGATTATCAGGTGGTATTTTAGTGAAAAAAAGTACAGTAATTCAACTTTTTATTGCCTAAGCATTTTGTGTTAAAAACAGAAAAAATATCAGTGGCATAAGATATAAGATCATGTAAATGAGAAGATTCATGAAATTCTAGATATGTAGAGCGAGCGAGTGTGTTTGTGTACTGTCAACAAAATGAGCTGGCCCTGATCCGGCATGATTCTGGACCAGATCTGGGGCCTCATTTATAAACGTTGTGTACGCACAAAAGAAGGCGTACGCCGCTCTCTACGCAATAATTGATATTTATAAAAAGCAAACTTGACGGGAAAATGTGCGGTCCTTCACGCAACCTCTGACCCAGGCATACGCACAAAAACGGGTGAAATGAGAAATGGCGACACCGTCGGCAGATGGAAGAAACACGTGAAAGTGTGTGAAACTTTAGACCGTTGTGTAAAAAATGACAATACTGCCTCTCATAAATAATATAAAGACTTCACAAAGTAAGTCTTACAATTAATAGCCTACACGAACACCCGTTTGATCGATCTGCAGTGTATAACAAACAAAATCAAACGAACACTACAACAGAAATGCAAATTAACACATATCTGCAAAAAGAAAAGTGAAATATGTTCTGCAATAATATTGGCATGTTATGCAATTCATCCTCATAACACATCTGTAGCTTGTCAGATGCAATCAAATGGGTGGTAATAAAATGCCATGATGCCGTCACAATGCGTAATGACGTACAATGGCCGTCATGACGCACATTAGTAATGCCCACACTGTGCCCTTCAAACAACATTTTACTCCACTTTACTCCTCTTTCCAACGATAATTTCTACTTCACATTGAGTGAAGTTACGTTTCTTGGTTTTCCTCTCTGTGTTTGCCATGATTTCGCAATCGATGAATATTAACTTGTGGGCGTTTCACGGACTATTTATGGGCAACTATGGGCGTGACATGAAGCCGTAAAAGCTGCGCTACATTTAGAATTGATTGTGATTTATTAAGGGAGAACTGCGTAGGATATGCGTGCGCACGGTTCTCTTACGAGAGGTCTCTTGTACTGCGTAAGATATCTTACGCTAGGGGAAAATCCTTTTTCCGCGAGATATTGAAGCCAAAAATTATCCTTAATTTTTCAATAATGCAAAACGCGTTGCGGCAGCATACAGACATAGGCGAGGTATAGGTGACGTCAGACCCAATGAGGGCCCTTCGCGCCCGCTGCGTCACATCCCGCCGAAACGGGTGAGGCCTAGGCCTATAAATACTGCTCGCAGGCAGCTATTATGATCTGATTTTTCAGCCTTCAAGCGAAGCACACGCATCGCTGGATCCGGAGAGAAGCCGCGCCGTCTGAAAAAGCACCTTCAGCGGGACGAGTCACTGAAGTCGCTGGCCGCGCCGCCTTCCTTGCCTTCCTGCTGCGCTATCCGGCGCTCATATCCTTTTACTCTCTGTTATTGTGTGTGTGTGTGTGTGTGTCGCCGCCGTGACACACATCCTAAAAGAGTAGCGTCTTTTTTAAGATGCCTTCCTGCGGCTCGTGCAGAGCCACACTCAGCGACGGGGAACGCCACGTGATCTGCGTTTCCTGCCTGGGTGAGGAGCATGCTATTGCCCATGGCGACTCTGAGGACTTGCCTGGCATTTTTCGCCGAGACTGCTCCCCCGCGGTATCCATATTATTTTAAAATTTGTGCAGTGCAGTGTTGACAGAACCGGGCTAATATGGTCATACTTCCTGGTTCTGGTAAGAACTCGAGCTGCTGCGTTTTGGACCAGCTGTAGTTTGAAGGAACTCTGCAAAACACACAAACAGCACGTCACATGCAACTGAACACTTGCACAGTCTTTAGTGCTGTGGAACACCACTCACTGTTTTTGCTTTGATATGCAAACCCAAAGGTGCAACGCAGCAGCAGACGCAGCTAGCCCGTTGAACCTGGGATGTTGTGACATTAAAAGGCCATTTTAATGACACACTCCACAAGATAAGATATATCAGCCCAAAAGTGACTGAAACCTTCCGTTCGTCTCAGTATTATAAGGCTGATCTGTACAACAAAAGATAAAAAAAGTAATTACTTAATGTTAGTTTAATGAGTTAGTTAACCAAAACATAAAAATCAGCCATCAGTTTCTCCCAACATATTATCAAATGATACCAGAGTGAGAAAATGTGTTTTTTTGGTGATATAAAAAATTGGAGTACTTATTTGTACCAACACGATCCCATAAAATGCTTACCTCAGGAATCAGTTCACACATTAAAAGGTCAAAATGTTCAAGTTTTTTGTCCTTCTTTTGCTCAAAGACAATGTTGTCAATGTGTCCTAAAAGTTCCTCAGCATGTGCTGACAAGGCTGGATGAAAGCTCTTAGGTTTTGCCATTTTCCCAGTCTTAATTTGCCACCATTTGTTCCACGTGGGTTTCACGGAGCCTTTATATTTCGTATAGCAAACAATATCTAGCCATTTTAAATTTTGTAAAGTCTTATATGTACCTGAATTTCAGCATCACTGACAAGAGAACAAATTCCTTTTTTTTCCACCTCCTCGACTGTCCTAAATTTAAAAAATCATCGATTTACTTGATTTATTAAACTTTTAAGTTGATTTATATGAATGAGGACACTCATTTTACACATACCTTTTATATGTCATATGCTGAACAGCATATGCTGCCAGTGATGATGCGTGATATCTTCTCAGATGCCAAAGATCTTCTCCCTGTATCACCTCGTTTTTCATAGAGGCCCATTTGTCCCTCACCTCCATTTCTGCCATCTAATGCAATAAACACAGTTGTTAAACTAATGTAGATAAAAATAAAATAAATAAATAAAAGCATTTTCTAACTTACTGTACAAACCAAAACCCCACAGTTGTTAGAGTCAGCCAGCCTCCACTGTTCTGGGTACTCAACAGTCCATTTTCCCAAGTCCCAAGTATTTCGGAAGGCATTGCTTTTGTACAAAAGAAAAAAGAAATTAATACATGTACATTAGTAAATAAAGATCACAATTTTAACATTTATATGGCACATAATACCATGGTATAGCCAGGTCCATCGCAGAAATTGACTTGTAGTTGCCAGTGGGGTCGTAAACTCGAATACGATTCAGCAAACCATCCAAGACCTTTACAACATAAACAGAAACCGCTTTAACCAGAGTAACAACTGTTGAGTAAAAATGTATTTTTTTATCCACACATACCCACAAAATGAAGTGGTTTCCCTTTTCGGGGCTCTGTTGTCCACCAACAATTCTTGGAATAAGGACTGTGTCATTCTCATCAAGGTCCTTTAAAATATTTTTAAGTAAATAAGTAAGTAAATGTGTCCCCTGCCACTGAAATTTAATTAATAGATTTTCATTTACCCTCAGACAAGAAATGTGACTGTCATTCACATGTTTCTTGATAGTGAAGGATCGCCACCAGAGAACGAACGTGTGCACCTGTAAAGCAGTTCCACCATGTGCTTTACAGAGCTGTGCAATCCTTGTGTCGAGAATCTAAAAGAAATAGTAGATTTCAATCAAATGTTTTGAAAAATATAAGTAGTACATATAGGAGGTTCGTGTACAAATGACCATACAAATAAGCTGCCATTGGACGCATATGGAGGGCTCGCTTGAGTCCCAAAATTTCTCCAATCATGCATTCAAGTCTATGTCTCAGCACCCTCTAACAGAATCCACGGTTTCGAGAATATCCGATTTTATCAGACAGGAGTGCATGATTGGAGGCTCTAGAGCCTTCCAGAGCTGAGATATGGAGATTCCACAAAGCATTTATTCCATTGGGGCAAACAGTGAAATTTGGGGATAAAATTTGGCCCTTTTTGCAGCTTTTTGTTTAACCGTTTTCTGGAAACCGGGACTAATTAGAGCTATTACAAATATGTTTCAAAAATGTTAACAAATTAAAATTCTAACGTCGTCATTCAGCCATGGGAAACTTTTCTTCTGTGGACACAGTGTCTCGAAATCTTCAACTGTGGCCTGGCTTCTCGGAAGCTGAATGAGTGGCCGCTTTCTGTCGGTTTCCTCACTCAAAATCCTCATATACATTTCCTAGAAAAAAAAATGCTTTGTAATTGTCTTACATATATAATATTATATATTAGATAACAGACTTCCATTTATTTGACATCTTACCTCTTCTAGCTCCAAGATGTGAAAGCGATCCACTGAAAACTGATTTTTTTTTTTCAATTTCTGTAAACACATTTGGATCAGTCACAAATCTTTTGTCAAAGTTACTTATTCAACTTTTTTAAAAGCAAATCAAATAAAGCATACCTGTGCGTGATGCATCACCTCCTGCCATGTCTGTCTTCAGGCAGTAAGAATCATGGTCATCATGAATATTCACTGAAAAAGGTTGTATATGTAATATTTTAAATTTGCCATAAACATTTACTTCAAAAAGTGGACCATCTACTGTAATGTACTGCCTTTCTCACCATTCAGGTTAATGTCACGCCGCAGGAATGGTTTGAGTTGGGACACATTGGTTTTCTGGCGGAGAATGCTGCCTGATTTGTCTGCAAGTGTAGCAACTCCTTTTCCGGTAATGTCTTTGACTACAAAAGGGCCTGTCCAGTTCCCCTCTAAACGTCCACCTTTGCGTCCCTCTTTTCTTTTGTTTGCTTTGAGTACCTCCTCTCCTTCGTGGATGTGAAATGATTTCACATTTTTTCTTTTCCGGGACTCGTACTCTGCCTTTTGCTTCCCCTGTGCTTTTTCAATGTTATCCCGCACCTTATGAAAATAATGTATAATAAACAGACTTAATAGAATACCTTAAATAATGTGAATTATTACTTAATTATAGTTCATACTACAGACAATTACCTTTGCCTGTACTGCTGTCACCTCTACTATCCGTGTGGGCATTACTATATTCGGATCCTCTGCTACAAAGCAATCTGTCTCAGATACTACCTTTGTGTTTAGAACCTCTGGCGTGTTTGGGTGCCGGTGAAACATCAAAAAGAATGGTGTATACTTTGTAGAGCCCTAAAAAAAAGTGTTTCAACAAATTACATTTACATAATCAATTGCATATAATCATTTCTTTTTCAAGCAGTTCCAATCACCTGCTTTGAGGTGTTGATAGCATGCACCACATCCTACAGTTTTGTGTCCCAGTTATTCTGCATGTCATTGCAGTACTTTGACAATGACCTCTTTATAGTCTGATTAGTCCTCTCATCCTGTCCATTTGACTGAGGGTGGTAGGCTGACGTAACACACTGCTTCACATCCAGTACCTTAAATATGTCCTCATTTAGCTGTTATCAAAAAGGTATGCAAGACATGGTAGATTCTTATAACATATAGCCTAAAAATGTAATAATAAAATCTTCTTAACTAAATAATAATAACCTGGTTCACAAACTCCCTCCCCTGGTCTGTGATTATTCTTTCAACCACTCCATATGCATTAAATGCTTGTAAGACCCCTGTAGCCACCTCAACTTGTGTAAGTGTCTTACACTTGTACAAGTGTAAGTGTCTTACACTTCAGGGATTTGGCGAAAACCTATTTGGAGAAGAGGTCAGTCATTGTGAGGACATAAATGTTCCCCTGAGGAGTGGTTGGAAATGGTCCCATCAAATCCATTCCTATTACAGTCCAGGCTTTAGTGACCTTGATAGGGTGCAACACTGGAGCCACTGTTTTAATAGTATCAGTACGCTGACACTGTGGACATTGGGCAATCTAAAAAAAAATTTGTAGGTGTTTGTAACATTACAAACAACAGAAACACATTACTTTGTACAACTACATCAGTGGTCTCAAACTCAACATAGGATCTTGAGGACACGACTTAACACCATTAAGTGTTTATTATAATATGATCTTGTGGCCTCAATATAATATGTCGTGGCCTCTACATAACATACCAATAAGTTAATTATTTACACTTGAGTGGCTGTATGAAACTATCTTGTGGTTCGGGAATTTGAATCTACAATTATCTTACCCAATTCGTGACGTCTGAAAAGATGCCTTGCCAATAGTATGCGCTTGCAATCTTATTGCATGTCCTTGTTCTCCCCTGATGCCCACCTGTAGCTGGGCTGTCATGGCAGTCCCGAAGGACTCGTTCCTTCTGTTGCTCATCCATGACAACTAGACGGTTTGATCCGTCTGCAGTCTTGTAATAAAGATGTCCACCTGTGTTAGAGACATAAAGAGGTAATGTGAGGGAACGCAACACACAGTATATAAATCATGTTATTTATTGAAGAAAATATTATGTAAAATTAGTTGTTTTATCATAAGCAAATGTAGCGGATACTGTAAATCACAGAATACATAACACATTAAAAGGCAATGATATTTTACTACTTCCCCTGCACAATGAACTTCTTAGCAGAACGCCTGACAATTCTCTTCCGTCCGGTGTCGGCGTTCCCTTGGTAAACTCCACGCTCCAGGTACTCCTTCACCTCAGCATGCAACGCGAACTGTAACATAACTTTAACGCAGAGCAAAAGTAATGATATTAGGTTGATTAAACGTATTAATTGTGCAGTCAATCGATCTAAAAAATTAACTAGATTAATTACACTTTTGTTCTGATTAATTGCGATTGATCGCAATCATAAACACTCAAGTTTCAGTAACACTTTATAATAACGTTCAGTTGTAAGTCATTTATAAGTGATTAGTAAATGATTAACTAATCATTTACAAAACATGAATATGTGTTTCATACGTGATCAATAAATAATGTTATTTTTTTTGTATGTAGCTAGAGGGTGCAGAAAGTGTTGTAAATGCCTTGAATACCGTATTTTCCAGACTATAAGTCGCACTTTTTTTCATAGTTTGGCTGGTCCTGCGACTTATATTCAGGTGCGACTTATATATCAAAATTAATTCAGACTGAGATGAACCAAGAGAAAACATTACCGTCTACAGCCGCGAGAGGGCGCTCTAGTTGGCGGAGTTGTTCAGAAGCGACACCAAGGATGAAGAAAATTATGTGGAATGAGATTGCGGGAGCTTGTGAACTTGTTTACTGGTAACTTGCTTGTTATGGCGCTTTTCCACTACACAGTACCAGCTCGCCTCGGCTCAACTCGACTCGGCTCTGTTTGGTTTTCCACTGTGTAAAAGTTGTACCTGTACCTGCTTCCAGGTACTTTTTTTCGTACCACCTCCGGCGAGATTCTAAGCGGGCTGAGGCGAGCCGAGGCGAGTCGAGTTGAGCTGGTACTGGTAATGGAAAAGCGCCAATAGACTCGCTGGCTTATGTTAATTTAGCCTATTCAGCCTCCCAGGTATATGTTCTTTATGCTATTATGTAGCTGAATAACTGTTAATGTGTTGCGTTAACATACCGGACACCTACTCAGCCTGTTGTTCTGTCTGTGTGCTACTGTGTAGTTGAATAACTTGCCTTTCCAGATTAAATGTCTGTTCTTGGTCTTGGATTTTCTGAAAAAAAATTCTAAATAAATGCGACTTATAGTCCAGTGCGACTTATATATGTTTTTTTCCTTTTCATGACGCATTTTTTGACTGATGCGACTTATACTCCGGAGCGACTTATAGTCCGGAAAATACGGTACACATACAGATCATTTGTAACAGGTAAGTGTAACACAGCTGTCTTCTGTAGTGTGTAGTGTAGTGTGTACTGCAGTGTAAGTGCTGACTGGTGAGGGTATAGACAGCTGTCTTCTGTAGTGTGTAGTGTAGTGTAGTGTGTACTGCAGTTTAAGTGCTGACTGGTGAGGGTATAGACAGCTGTCTTCTGTAGTGTGTAGTGTAGTGTGTACTGCAGTGTAAGTGCTGACTGGTGAGGGTATAGACAGCTGTCTTCTGTAGTGTGTAGTGTAGTGTAGTGTGTACTGCAGTGTAAGTGCTGACTGGTGAGGGTATAGACAGCTGTCTTCTGTAGTGTGTAGTGTAGTGTAGTGTGTACTGCAGTGTAAGTGCTGACTGGTGAGGGTATAGACAGCTGTCTTCTGTAGTGTGTAGTGTAGTGTAGTGTGTACTGCAGTGTAAGTGCTGACTGGTGAGGGTATAGACAGCTGTCTTCTCTGAAACATATGGAGTCTTTAACCACTGTTCACCTGATGTGAGCAAAACATATAAAAAATGTAACAATGAACATTTATGAAACGCATATTCATGTTGTGTAAATGATTAGTTAATCATTAAACAATCAATTGTAAATTACTTATAACTGAATCTACACAACATACATAAATAATGAACATATCACTTATTAATCATTTATGAATGTTTCATAAATAATTAGTTAATCATTTACTAATCACTTGTAAATGACTTGTAACGAATTTACATATATTGGGTGCTGTCCCTTTAAGACCTGCGTTGCCGACTGCCAACTGCTGCGCAGTGCGCACCAAAGGTGCGCGTCTGTCAGGACAAGTGTGTGTGTGTCTTTTCGCGCTCGAATGTTTTAAAACCATTTGCTTTAATAGCATGATCAATGTAACGCTAGCTAAAGGATGACAGAAAAAAAAAAAATGGATAGCACGAGTTATTAATATATATATATATATATATTAATATATTCAATGCAACTGTGCGCAAGTGCTCAAACTGGTTTTGATGTATTTATGCAAGTGCCTATAACGTTACCGTTACACGAGCTGAGGCCTTTAATTTTTAATTCTTCATTCGGAAACAAAGACTTTCGTCCAAATTGTATTAGGCCTATAACATTGCAAATAGTTTTTCCGAAAGAAAAGCATGCTCATGCAAGAATTATGAACTTAGTTTTAAGTGTCTATAACGGTAAAAAAAATATTACAGGCCGATAATTGCGCTAATATTAAAATATAACTACAATTAAACATTATTAAAATACATAGGGTGATGGATATACTTACTGAGATGTTGAATGATGAGGGGGAAAAAAAACAATAATTAATATGAAGTTAAATTGATAATTAAATTGTATTTTCGAAATAAGTAAGGTAAATGTATTGGTCGCAGAGATGAAATTGTCCAGAGATGTTTGGTCACAGAGATGAAACTGTCCAGAGAGATGCTCAGATGTCCAAAGATGAAATTTTCGCAGAGATACTTGGTAGAATTTCTGACGAAAGGGACCTGTGAAACATGACAATCGTATATATAGTCCCGCATTTAAAAAAAATAAGTGATTAGGCATTCTCATTGGTCATTTTCAAGTGTCTGTAAAAATGACAATATTTTATTGATGAGTCGCGTTAAATTGTTTTAAAAAACCTGTGTAACATATATATTGCCCTTTCGATGTGTGCAAAAATCAATTTCGATGTAGATGGTAAAAAAACGTTATCTTGAATAGTTTTTTTTTTTGTAATGTACAAACAGCATGGCAATATCATCTTTGCATTAGAATATACAGAACAGGTGCATAAAAGAAATACAGATACAGCAAGAAAAATTATAATCATAGTATTACAGTTTTTCTTGATTGCTTAAACACATTTCTTGAAACAATGCCTCATATTCTCAAAACTATAAACACAAATCCATAACGTCTCACCCAATTCCCCAAACATCCTATTTTCAGGTCAAAATGAAGCTCTACACTCAAAACCATTCACTCTTGCTGAAAAACCAAACTTTGCCCTCAGACAGGACACACAAGCCCTCAAAATCACACACACTACAACATAGTCTAAGACACTGGTGCAATAAATTTCCAAAACTGGTAAGTTATGTTGCTTGTGGTTCCCCCCATCACAAACCTTTTCACATGATGAACACAAAAGACACAACCAGTGGATACATTGGCACATTTTTATTCATACACAGAAAACACACACACACAAAAATATTTTTTTTACTCTCTCCTCTATTTTTGTTTTTTACAGTTTTTCTCGATTCATCCCAAAATTCCACTGTCCGCGAAACCACTAGTCTGCACAGTGTAACAAATGCTTCGTGGGATCTCCATATCTCAGCTCAGGAGAGGTGTAGAGAACAAGGAGTTGAACTCCTCTCTATGCCTCATCACCCTCAATCCGAATCCAGAGTTTCAAGAAGATCCGAGAAACTTTATTTTTCGACCCCAAAAAAACGACAGGGGTAGTAGTCCTTATAGTATTTTTGGGTCGAAAAATAAAGTTTCTCGGATCTTCTTGAAACCTTGGATTCTGATAGAGGGCGATGACGCGTAGAGAGGAGTGCAAGTCCTGCCTCTCTACACCTCTCCTGAGCTGAGATATGGAGATCCCTTTTTACAAATAACTTTTTAACGTATGCTTTTCTGGTAACAGGGCTGACACAATGAGCATGTCTCTGTCTTTCAGATATTACATAAACTCAAAGAAAAGAAGAGAACAGAGAAAAAATGTCCAGGGTGCTCAAGGAGTTCAAAAAAGGGTATTTGAAGGTGCTCTTTGGGGTCGGGAATTCAGTAAAAAATGACCCATACCCTGAAGAAGGCTGTTTGTGCCGCTACGTGTGGGTTGTTTTTTCCCCAATGTCTTTTAAATTTTCCATTATGAAATAGCCAGTCCAATAAAGGCTTTTTATAATTTTCTAAAGGAGAGTGCCTTGGATTTCCTTCTACTATATTTTAAAGAAGAGAACACTTGTCTTCTACCATCAAAGGCAGATGATGCAAGCAGAAGTAGAAAAATCATACTGAGGGACATGACAGTTTCAACATTTCTGCAAGATGCTTTGCACAAAAATGTGATTAAAATCCTTTAAAAACAAAAGAAACAGAAATTAATTTATTATTATATTATTATATTATGGAAACTAAATTATAAAATATTTTATTTGTTTTATGGTTTATTAAGATTTACAGAGCTTTTTTCCCCCTAAGAGACACAAAATGGCACGTTTACATATAATGGCCCAACTGTGATAGGACTCATTAGATATTGCTTGATGCTGCAATATTTGTTTTACCTACAAGAGTCTCCTAGGACAGAAGGAATGGGTGGATATTCTGGAGCAATTTGGCATTTCTGACTGACCATTTGCCATCTTGGTTTGGAGGGGAAAAAAAAATTGAAACACAACGGCTTGCCACTTGGTTTAAATTTATATAGGATGATGCACCAGGGTGGGTCCACTGAAGAGGATGATGAGCAACTATGCCATCAAAACCTGTGCAAATTTAAGATTTTTTTTTTATAGCTGTCCACTGTAGTGACCACTATGCATGAAAGGGTTAATTGTTATAGAAAAAAATATGTATCTTTTCTCTATATTTTATTTTCAATGATTTAACAAATGAATGCTATACATTCATTTGTCTGTATTTTGAGTTTCTTTTATGATGTTAGTACAGCTGCAGGGTGTGTGTGACTTCAGAGGTGAGAGAATTCCTGTTCTGTGGAGGGGTCAAGGGGGGGTCCCTTCTGTTGTGCTGTGGTGGGTGACAAGAGATAACACTATAAAAATGCTGGTCAACCTCTGCTCTGAGGCTCACTCTGCCTGCAGCTGAACTGTGGGTAGACTGGGAACATTTCTTGCAAGAAATCAATATCTTTTAAGGACAATTTGAATCCTGATGTCTCTTATGCCTGATGCTGTTTTGTTAGTTATTGTTTTGCCTTAACATTAATCCATATAAAACAGCGCTTAATCTTGCAAAGTACGTTTTGGTGTTACTGCTATCATTACGTTAGTAATTCATTAAGTTAACTATAAAGTGTCGCTATGTTGTGAGAAGGTATTCCTTTGCAGAGATCCCAACCCTAACTAAGCATTTAACAAACAGAAAAAAATCGTGACATCTCATTGCTAGATGTTCTCCAGTCCTAAAAGTAAAACAAAAACACAAACAATCTGCATTTAAAAGATCTTTTAGAAAGTCATGGTCTCTTTTGGGCCTTTGTCAGTGATGCTTGAATTCTTTCAAGACAACATAGGCTACTCTGAATTACTTCCCATCCCATACATGAAAAAAAAATACATGCTGTGTTGGTGATATCATAATTATATATATATATATATATATATATATATTAAAATATTCTTACATAGGCTATATAAAATAAAATGACACAACCCTGTCTCTTTTTGTTAAATTTTAGTTTTATTGATCAATAATAGCAACTATGAAAGTATAAGTAGCCATAGTTATAAAACTAAACTTTGCCCTCAGCCAAAACTGTCACATGCCTGTCCTGTCTTGTGCTGCACATGGGTGTTTTGTTATTTTGGGCCATGTGCTCATGTCATTGTCTGATCCCTCCCACTTGTTATCTGATTATTGTTTGAGTTCTCCCACCTGTTCCCTCTTGATTAGTTCCCTTTATTAGTCCCCTCTTGTTTGCAGTCTGTGTCGGTTCATTGTCTTTTGTTTCCTGTTTCCCTGAGATCTTCCAGAGTGTTTAGTCTGTTATTATTTTTGTATTTATTTAGTTCTGTTTTCCCCCTCGTGGGTTTTGTTTTGTGTTTTTATTTAATAAATACTTATTTCTCCAGCTTTTGAGTCCTCACACCTTTTTGTTTGTAGTCAGCCGTCACAGAATGAACCGACCATTTATGAGGACTCAGCGGAGGAAGGATTTGCCCAAACCACCGGCCTCTCCTGTGCCATGCCCTCAATATGAACGCATATTGAAGTTCAGAGACTTGACTTCTCTTCGCCAACAGGGGACCAACGTGAGGGAGTTTGCCCAGAGATTCAGTGCTGCGGCAGAGGGACTGAGACTTGGTGATGCGGCTCTGAAGGATTTATTTAGTTATGCCCTTGATGAGCCAATATCATTTGAAGTAATGAGAGGACTGTCATTTTTGACATTTGAGGGGTTTGTGAGACTCCTTGATCGTCACGACAACTCTCCAGCTAAGGAGGTTAGAGTTTCTCCTGAAGTGGCAGCATCTCCAGAGAAGGTTATTCTCACACAACCTCAACCTCGAAAGCACAGGAGAAGGGGGGCTACTGTTGCTTCTCCTGATTCAGAGGCCCCTAGTCTGGTGGTCCCAGTTCCAGTGGTCCCAGTTCCGGTGGCCCCAGGTCCGGTGGTCCCGGGTTCAGTGGTCTCGAGTCGGGTGGTCCAGAGAGGGAGGAAGCAGGCGTCCTCTGTTCCTCAAGACATGGAGGTCGTCACGTCTGCCCAGCCAGAGACTGTTCACGTCACGTCTGCCCAGCCAGAGACTGTTCACGTCACGTCTGCCCAGCCAGAGACTGTTCACGTCACGTCTGCCCAGCCAGAGACCGTTCACGTCGCGTCTGCCGATCCAGAGACCGTTCACGTCACGTCTGCCGATCCAGAGACCGTTCACGTCACGTCTGCCGATCCAGAGACCGTTCACGTCACGTCTGCCGATCCAGAGACCGTTCACGTCACGTCTGCCCAGCCGGAGACTGTTCACATCACGTCTGCCCAGCCGGAGCCTGGTCACGTCACGCCTGCCGAGCCTGTGTCTTCGGACAAGATGGCCGCCGCCGAGAGTGCTCCCGTCACGTCTGCCGAGCCTGTGTCTTCGGACAGGATGGCCGCTGCCGAGAGTGTTCCCGTCACGTCTGCCGAGCCTGTGTCTTCGGACAAGAGGGCCGCCGCCGAACCTGTTCGCGTCAAGCCTGCCGAGCCTGTGTCTTCGGACAGGATGGCCGCCGCCGAACCTGTTCACGTCACGCCTGCCGAGCCTGTGCCTTCGGACAAGATGGTCGCCGTAGAGCCAGGGTCTGTTCCTAAGCCGGAGCCAGTGTCTGTTCCTGAGCCGGAGCCAGTGTCTGTTCCTGAGCCGGAGCCAGTGTCTGTTCCTGAGCCGGAGCCAGTGTCTGTTCCTGAGCCGGAGCCAGTGTCTGTTCCTGAGCCGGAGCCAGTGTCTGTTCCTGAGCCGGAGCCAGTGTCTGTTCCTGAGCCGGAGCCAGTGTCTGTTCCTGAGCCGGAGCCAGTGTCTGTTCCTGAGCCGGAGCCAGTGTCTGTTCCTGAGCCGGAGCCAGTGTCTGCTCCTGAGCCGGAGCCAGTGTCTGCTCCTGTGTCTGCTCCTGTGTCTGCTCCTGTGTCTGCTCCTGTGTCTGCTCCTGTGTCTGCTCCTGTTCCTGGGCCGGTGGGGCCAGTTCCAGTGCCGGTTCCAGTGCCCGAGCCGGTGGTGCCCGAGCCGGTGGTGCCAGTTCCAGTGCCCGAGCCGGTGGTGCCAGTTCCAGTGCCCGAGCCGGTGGTGCCAGTTCCAGTGCCCGAGCCGGTGGTGCCAGTTCCTGTGCCTGAGCCCTGGCCGCCCGAGGGGTCGTCTCCGCCGTGGCCGCCCGAGGGGTCGTCTCCGCCGTGGCCGCCCGAGGGGTCGTCTCCGCCGTGGCCGCCCGAGGGGTCGTCTCCGCCGTGGCCGCCCGAGGGGTCGTCTCCGCCGTGGCCGCCCGAGGGGTCGTCTCCGCCGTGGCCGCCCGAGGGGTCGTCTCCGCCGTGGCCGCCCGAGGGGTCGTCTCCGCCGTGGCCGCCCGAGGGGTCGTCTCCGCCGTGGCCGCCCGAGGGGTCCTCTCCGCCCTGGCCGCCCGAGGGGTCCTCTCCGCCCTGGCCGCCCGAGGGGTCCTCTCCGCCCTGGCCGCCCGAGGGGTCCTCTCCGCCCTGGTCGCCCGAGGGGTCTTCTCCACCCTGGCCGCCCGATGGACTCTCTGTTCCGCCCTGGCCGTCCGATGGACTCTCGGCTCCACCCTGGCCTCCAGAACGGTTTATTTTCCATGCCCTACCCTGGTCTGTCTCTCTTGTTCCCCCTGTCCCACCCTGGTCTGTCTTTCCTGTTCCCCCTGTCCCCCCCTGGTCTGTCCCTCCCGTCCCCCCCTGGTCTGTCCCTCCCGTCCCCCCCTGGTCTGTCCCTCCCGTCCCCCCCTGGTCTGTCCCTCCCGTCCCGCCCTGGTCTGTCCCTCCCGTCCCGCCCTGGTCTGTCCCTCCCGTCCCGCCCTGGTCTGTCCCTCCCGTCCCGCCCTGGTCTGTCCCTCCCGTCCCGCCCCGCCCCGCCCCGCCCTGGTCTATCCTCCCGTCCCGCCCTTGTCTGATGGAGCGTCTGGTAGCCGCTCCGTAGGGAGGGGGTAATGTCACATGCCTGTCCTGTCTTGTGCTGCACATGGGTGTTTTGTTATTTTGGGCCATGTGCTCATGTCATTGTCTGATCCCTCCCACTTGTTATCTGATTATTGTTTGAGTTCTCCCACCTGTTCCCTCTTGATTAGTTCCCTTTATTAGTCCCCTCTTGTTTGCAGTCTGTGTCGGTTCATTGTCTTTTGTTTCCTGTTTCCCTGAGATCTTCCAGAGTGTTTAGTCTGTTATTATTTTTGTATTTATTTAGTTCTGTTTTCCCCCTCGTGGGTTTTGTTTTGTGTTTTTATTTAATAAATACTTATTTCTCCAGCTTTTGAGTCCTCACACCTTTTTGTTTGTAGTCAGCCGTCACAAAAACGATTTGCAAGGGAACAAATTAATGATATCAAAGATCGTCCGTTAGACATAGCCTACACAAGACGAATTATATATATCTCATGTTTAACCACTCCACTAGACTAAGCGGCAAAACGTCAGCAGCTCTGGCCGAGGTAAGGCTCTGCCAGGCGGTATACATGAGCGCTGAGTGCCCGTTGATCCCTGTGGATCTCACATCTCCGAAAACGTCAGATAAAATTTTTAAATAGGCGCTATCTGTATAAACAAACAACATATTTGAGATTAAAACAACTACATTATCGACTGAAAAACTCTTAAAACTACATTTCGTGACACATTAACAGTAGTATTTTTAAATTTCGCGGTCTTTCTCCTGCTATTGACGCAACTTGAGATTTTAAATATTAGCTATAGAATATACACAATTTACATGTACAATATAAAATTTTATTTAATATACCTTGCATATAGCGTCTCTCTGAAGACCAGCGGGATTTAGCATTCATAAAGCTACCACATAATAACACTAAAACAGCTCACGTTAGCTTCAAGTTATCGCGAGAACATATTTAGATCAGGCATACTACTGGCATACTAATGGGGTCCTTCGCCCGGACCCGATACACCGAGTAACCATATTATCCGCCACACCGGACGTACTACATGCGCCATGTTGGTATTGTCACGTAACATGCGCGGTCACATCAGCGCGAAAATTTAAAGAGCCCGTTCCACTGACTGCAATGTTTTTAGTTCTTCTCTCCGCTTTCGTCTGCGTTTTTACGTCGTTCGTGCTCACAATTCAGAGTCGTCGGTCAGTTGCTCGCACACACACAAACCTGTGAACAATGACAGAGGTTGATTTTTGGTAAGGAAAAAGTAATTCATTTGCTTGTAATATCAATGAACCATCAATGAACATGAATGAATCAATAGTATGCGTGTGTTTATCTCTGTCGATTCATTCATGGATGGCAATATCACAATGTGTGTGTGTGTGCACACACACACACACACACACACACACACACACACACAGTGAACTGTAGGGTAACACACTGAGGTCAGATACAATACACACACACACATTCATTCATACGTGTATGAAGACTTCAGACGTAAAAGAAAAAAAATTATTCTAAAATGAGCATTTTTATCAAGCTTGTATTATTTAGGTTCAGTAATTTCACTTTAATGACAATTAATAGGTCCTTTTCATTGCCATTAAAGTGAAATAACTGAACATAAACATACAAGCTTGATAAAAAATAATCAAACTAGAAGAAAATTCCAGATGGCACTTAGAGGCTTTTACATCTTAAGTATTCATATATATGTGTGTGTATATATATACACACACACACACACATAATAAATAGATCATATACATATACATACATATTATATTTATAAATAATCCAACACCGAAAACAAGTGTCTTGTCGATTCAAATTGTATTCTAAAATAAACTATGAACACGTTTACAGATTGTGAGCCCTACAACCTACTGCGCCAATTCTTCATCTATATTTTAAAGATGGAGCTGACCTCCACCCCGACCTCCGACTTTCACGGTAGTCACTCCATCCAGTCACTGATTGCGACCATGGGAGGAAAAAAAGGCCATTGAGGTGCTGGTGTTCTAGCTACCTATCACATATTTGAGCTTAATTTTTTACAAATTATTTACTATAAATTTGGGTAGGAAAAATACAAGTGGAAATCCAAAAATTACCCAAGGTGTAAAGTTCTCATCTTGTACACATGCTTTTAAAGAAACAGATTTTAAATTATTTTAAAGTGATGCGCAACAAATGAGATAGTTAGTAAGAAAGTCCCTTTAGATCTTTTAGAAACCTGTGAAGGTTACCTTACTGAAGCTGCTGACGTTCATTTTCTTCCCTCAAGATGACACTTTAATAAAAAAGTTTTAAAACTTTTGCTTTTGGTGGTGCTTTAAGCTCTATTATACTACTTTGTGCCAAAATTTTGTGATTTTGTTTTAAACTTTTGTATTCTGTATCCATTTAAAAGTTAAATAATATACAAAAATAAAGCAAATATATTTTAAAGGTGTCTGGGGTGTGTGGGTATTTCTCTTCAGTGTGGCACTCATATTTTTCAGATATACCTGCAATTTGCTTTTCAAAAAAAAACAAAAAAAAAACATCTGGAATCTGCCACAAAATAAGTGCACACACAACACCCTTTAAAAATATTAATTACTCCATGCCACATATTAAACACTTTACAACTGACAATCTAACTACTGTAAATCCCTGGGAATTAAGTGTTTTGTAATAAAACTTGCTAAAACAGCATTACAAAATGAACTTACTAACAAATAAATGGAAAGAGAGTGTGTAACATTTGTTTTCTTTATTATCTTTTTTTTTTTTTTTGCAATTATTTCTAAAAGCTTAAGGAATATTTCCTCTCTCGCGTCGCTCTTTCTTTTCTTTCCTCCCTTTCATTAGCCACTCTCCACTCTATAAGAACACAGGTGTGGTCATCAGCCCCCTGCAAAATCAACACAGAATTTAACATTAGTGATGAACCATGGTCAATCTATATTATTAAATTAATATTAATGTTACATGGACAAGTTGAGGTACACTTGATAACAGTAAGTTAGCTTGCTACATAGCCAACACATACTACATAAACACTGGTAAAGGAGAAATAAAATCGTTGTAAAATTAAAAAATAAAAGTTTTGTAACCCTCTCATTTAACTGAGAAACAACGTCGTTGTTTAACCCTCTAAGGTCTGAGCTGTTTTCTGGGCCCTGGAGGTGTTCTGACCTGCTCTGACATTTCTGGTTATTTCTGTTACTTGTGACATTTTCATGGCTAAAGTCTAATTACACTGTATTCAGCACAAACTCTGCTACAATAATATATCAACAGCATGTATGTAAAAGTTTGTAGTTTTGAGATAATGACATTTATGCGTGGTTTGTGAAAATACAAAAAAAAATTCTCACTGAAATAAGGCCATGAAACCCCTACTGATTATTTCTTCACAAGACTTTTGTAGCCTAGAATATTTGCTGCAAAACTATGTGAAAATCACCCTGACTGCTCATTCAGAGAAGACAATATATTGATTTAAAATTTTTACGACGTGTTTTGTGTGAATAAGCCTTATGCGAGAGCTCATTAATATGTATGGCTTTTCTCACCTGAGAAAGACAAAGACACTCCCCTAACGGCCCTATTAGGAGCTATCAGGCCCCTGTCATTCTGAGCAACCTTGCACAATACTGTAAATGAGGAGATTTAAAAAATAATGGCTTTTAGATTGTTTGGATTTATTTACACAACATAATCCAAATAGACACAACAAATGGCAAAAAAACACTTATTGAAAGACAGAGACCTTTGTGCCATTCCTAAAAACATTGTACATACCTTTAATTTCCAAGCTGTTTGATTTTTACTTTACCATGTTCATGTTCCAGAGACTCATGTGAATGTTGAAGTCGGCAGGACTCAGTGGCATCTGGGCCCTGAAAAAAAAGTGAACATACTGATATCAAGAGAAAGGCCTGCACGATTTTGGAAATAAATATTAGATTTTTCTGGTTAAAATTGCTTTTTAAAATTCACAAAATACACACACACACACACACACACACAAATGTTTCCAACAATATATAATACAATGAACACCAGGTTTGTTGTGCCTTGTAGGCATAGGCTATGCGCAGTGCTGGGTAAAATAATAATAACAATAGATAGCAGTATAAATCTTCCAAAATATTTCAGTAACAACCAAGCTAGAGAAAAATATATTGATTATCATGTTACTTCAAATGTTTCCATTCGTTATGATGATATGAAATGAGATAATAGTAAAAACATGAAGCCGCGTTTGGTGTGTTTTGCTTTTCAAATTTTCAAATGATACATTCAAACGCGATCGCGCTGCAAAATCTGATACATTCAAACGCGATCGCGCTCAAATATAAAACATTATGGTTACCATATACATATCTACATTTGAGCAGATATCCACAAACACAGTAGGCCTAACAGTAAACACGGGTCTAAATATTATAATATTCCCCATATATCTAGCAACAGTTCAACTGCAATGTGACATTTATGCAACAATAACAAACTAATATGTAAAAAATTCTTACCTTAAATCTTTCTTGTCTTCAAATCGCGTTCTTCTTGAAAAGGAGTAAGTTACGAAGTCTCTGCTTCTTTGTTTTGAGGTAATGAGGGCGTTTACAGGTCTGCGTTTCTCCGCATGGATCATTTGCATGTCAATCGCTCGTGCGCTCGTAGGCGTGTTCAAATTAAATTTAATGAGGACGCGTTTGAGAAACTGTACATGCCGCTGCTTTCGTATGGATTACTTAAAAATAGAATATTTGTTTTTTATATAATTTACATACTTTAAAAATAGAGATTCCAAGCGTTGTATAGACATGCGTTTCAAGTCTGTGTGACAAACATTCGCTGAGTTACAGGTCATTTTCTGTCGCGTTTCAGAATGAGTTTCACATTGAGAGAGACGGCAGAACGCGCATCATGTTTATTTTCTTTGTTTTACGAAAAACAAAACATTTTGTTTTTATTATGAGTGTACACAAATAAAAGAAGACATTTAACAGTTTTGAATGATGTACAATACAAGTATGTAAAATCAAAATCAACAGAGTATTTTGCACTGATATATAAAAAAACGAGCAGATCACGCCGGCGTGATTGCCGACCTCAGGGGGTTAAATAAAACAGTGTTCACTAACGTTAACTTAGCTGACAGGCATTAGCTCGTTCTGTTCGGTAATAATAATAATGATAAAATTGTCATTTTGCAGCCAATTCACAAACTTGTACCCTCGATTTACATTATTTAAACTTTTAACAAGTCAATCGTTTACTTATATGATGTTAAACGAATACAATTTAACCACAAATAAACAAAAAGTGTGTTGTAAAGCACTTACACTTGAAAACAGCCACGTCTCCGTTTTCCGCCATTTTCAAATATAACGACGACAACTCCTCTCCCGTGGCATCATGGGATAGTAAAGTGTCCATCGTATGCGCACTTCAGAATCTCGCCGGATGTAGTAGGTCATCCGGGTACTTCTCTCCTACTGTTTTTCGAATTCTATGATTTCGGACATACTACTCTGCTCGCGTACTGTTTTTCGCATACTATATAGTAGGGAAGTATTCGATTTCGGACGCAGCGATAGTCATTGCGCTTCTAGGCCTGTGCTTCGCAGCAGCCGGTGTAAAGTCCCATAAAATAATGCATACTACCCGTACACTCAGTTTAAGTAAAGTTTTATTTGAGGGACAGATCAAAATTGTTCGTCGTAGTTCAAGAAACATTAATAATTTGTGTCCATTCATGAACGATTCGTTTTTTGAATCGGTTCTTTTTAGTGAACCTGTTGAATAAAATCACAAAACTGTCAGAATGACTCATTTGAAGTCAATCAGTTGACTCACTGATTAAGTGATCTGGTCAAGCAGTTCCTAAAGCGATGTCTCCACATACAGAATGGATTGATAGATGTAAGTTATCTTAACTATGTTATCTCAATTAATCAGTAGACCTATGTCGGTACTGATCATTTAAAAATTATCCTAAACTAATGTCATAGTTGTGCCTTTAGGTTAATCAGGTAAAAAGAGATGAAAAGTAATTTATTTTAATCTTTTCATTTTTGTACATTATTAACAATGGTCATGCATGAAGAAACATTACGCTGATGTCCATTTTCACCAGGACTCGTGTTTTTTTTTTATCATTTGTTAATTATTTTAAATTCTGCTTTTTAATCTTCTGCTGTTAAATTTCAGATTTTTTTTTTCTTTTTTTTTTTTTTCTTTTTTTTGAGAAAATGGAGAATGACTGAGGAGTGTTACTGGCCAGCTTCCTCCACTGTCAATGTTGATCGATGTGTTAGAGAGGGAAAAGAACCACAAGAAGATTGGACGAAATTCCAAGTGCGAGTTTTGGGAAAAGCTGGTAAGTGGTAGCCTAATGTTATAATTTTAGATTATTCATTTTTTATTAAATAGAAGCAAAGAGTTTGTAATACCCATGTTATAGTAACTTAAAATGCGTGTGGAAAATGTTTACATGAATGGAAAAGCTTAAATGTTCAGTTAATCTTTTTCATATTTCCTTAGCGGACTACACAGCTGCCAGAACAAAGCTGCGTAAAGCTGAAGTGACTTCAGATCTTCAGACGGATCCAGAACCAGAAGGAGCCAAGCGGAAAAGAAAGTAAGATTAATTATGTTATACAATCATGATTATTCAGATGTGTTGCTTTACATTAGGAATACAGATACTGAATGATTATGCACACTTAAATGTAATGTTCACCCCAAAACTATGGGTGTGTCTCAAGCAGTGTGTAGTTTAGTAGTCAGGGCACTGAACAAAGAGTCTGCCTTTTTAGAGGCCATTGGTAACACTTTACAATACGGGTGCAATAATATGCATTAATTCATGCTTAACTAATGCACTGATAATCATGTGCAATAGTGATCATTGACTATTAATAGTCATGTGCCATAATGTAGCGTGTGCACAACGCGCATACACTTTGATTCTCTCATCTACACAAAAGCAGCAGTTTTCATTTTTGCAAATCATACATTATGTAAGGGATAATGTATAGAGAGGCGGTCGTTATAGCGAATAACAACCCCGACAGGCTGAACAGGACCCCGACGCGAAGCGGAGGGGTCTTGAATCAGCCTGAAGGGGTTGTTATTCGCTATAAAGACCGCCTCTCTATACATTATCCCGCTTATTACATGGCTACCTACAAAATAAATAAATAATTTGCCACGAATTATTGATTTAAAAAGGAGTTTATTGATTTAAAAACGATTGTATTGCTTCCGCCAAAGAAAATAGTCCGTTCCGCGTCCATAGCAACGCGCTGTTTTTCATGGCAACGGTCTGTTATACTTCGCAGCGGTCTGTTATAAAGAAATAACAGACCGCATTCTACATTGGAATTCAGCCAAGCCATGTAATAATACAAGATAAAATATTAAAACACAAGGGAAATCATTGTTGTGTCCATGACGATGTGAAAAATAGGCATAAATCTAGCTTACACATTTACCCAAATTATCATACGCCTGTTTAACCGAAGCTAATCTGGGTGTGTTTCTCCATCCCCAATGTCACTTCTCTGTGTTTTACGGCCCTGACGAGAACGTCGGTCTCCTCGGCTGTGAACCGCTCCTGGCAAATCCGCCGTTATAATAGCAATCCGCCATGGAACAAGCGCGCCTGCTCTTAAAGGGAATGTGAGATGACGCTCTGATTGGTTTATTTCACGTTACGCCCAAACCACACCTATGAATAATGAAGCTACTTCAGACCAACACATTTTAGATTTGCGTCGGGCACAAGAGTCATTTATCCCGCCGGTATAATAGCAACAGCGCCCGAGACCCGCCCACAAAGTTACTTGCGCTTTGCGCTTGATACTTGCCTTTCAGATCGTTAAAATAGGGCCCTAGACGTCAGGTTTATTTTTATAAAAAAACGTTTTTTTTCCGTTTGATGTTTGAATGCACAATATAAAAAACATGTTTATGAAAATCAATAAAAACTGAGTTTTATCTATCTTGAACTTTTCATATATTTGCTGTATTGCTCTCAATATAGTGGTGTATTGCTGCAGTAGCACCCTTTAATTAAAATTAATTCATTATATATAATTCACTTTCTTGAAAACTGTCAGCAAGAAAGAGGTGGAGACAGCCCTCGGTAAATGGTTCACAAATGCTAGGGATAGAGATGGCAACCGTGCCTTGAGAGCCCAGCCAAACCTTGTGCGGAGAGCAGCACAGTCAGAGGTGTAAGTTACATCATTTATAACAAATAAAGGGAAAGCTAAATTGTTTATTTTTCATTCAATTAGTAGTATTTTTTAACATCTGTTAAGTTAAGTTAACCAATCAGAATCAAATATTCAACAGCACTGATTTGTAGGGGTCAAACTGCAAAGGAAGACCCTTATTGTATTTGTTAGGGGCCAATCATTGAGGGTGCATAGGCACCTATTAATTTTGGTACTGGTAGTGTTCTTATTGTTATTAATGATCTTTATTATATTCCAATTTTCTAATTAGGGGTTCAAGCACCAAAATCTAGAATATCTATTGTATTTGCTCAGATCATTTTGGGGGGTATGAGCGTGAAGCTTGGTTATAATTTAGATTATACTCATGTATTTCTTTAATAAATATTCATGTAAAACTGATTTTTTGAAGTTCTGCTAGGACTTTTAAAGTATTTATTTGTCTTTTCTTTCTTTACTCTTTAGGTTTGAAGCTGAGGATTCTGTACAGGCACAGGACTGATAACTTTTATTTGAGGTTTTATCTTGAAGACATTAACTTTAATAAAAGAAACCTTGATTTACACATTCTGAATTGAAGTGTTTTTTTCCCCCTGCAATTCAAATATTTTGTAATTTAGATATTCAAATATTAAAGTAACACAAATAAATGCATTTTTGGTTTGGGCAGGTACTGGTTAACAAAGTTGGAGTGATTTGAAAGTTAATTTTGCAGTATAGGGATGTCCCGCGTGACGGAATAGAAAATGCTAAACCGCCGGTGATACTCATAGACAGTACATAAACTACAGTGATACTACAGCTCGTCGCGAAAATATTCCTATCATGCCCGAGCGATGCTGTGCAGTTGGATGCGATCAGATACGTGATCATACAAAAGGAATGTCTTTATACCGTATCCCAAAAGAAACAAAACGGAGAAACAAGTGGTTGGCGGCAATAAACAGGCAAAACGCTGATGGTGGTGTTTGGCTTCCAACTGTTTGTGATAAAAGGTACAAGAAGTAAAATGTAAACAAATTATAAAAGTGCATGAAAAATATACAATAAAGTTTAAATGAAATTATACAAGGTTACTTGACTTTTTACGTCTATTCAGTTTTTGTAACATGTCCATGACAACCAATAGCCTGCTAAGCTTTTATGCTTTTAATGAAGCTCCAGTGTAGCGTGATGGGAAGTGAATAACTTAAAGTAGCTGTAAATGTCACCGAACTCAATGTCAGTATGTAACGTTATATATATATTTTTGTGATGCTAATAAGTGCGATGACATGATGTGAAGAGCTGACGGCTGCTGCGCTAATAATAGATAGTGGTGGGGGGAAAAATCGATTCTGTTCAGTATCGAGATATTTTGCGCACGCAATTATATCAATACTGTAGCGCAAAGTATTGCAATATTTAGGCTAATTATAAAATAATTATACTAATAATTATATTATTATTAGTATAACAATATACTCCCTAATATATTACCCACCCCTAATAATAGATCCATTGCCACTGAGTAGCTGATGGATATACAGGGTGGGCCATTTATATGGATACACCGTAATAACATGGGAATGGTTGGTGATATTAAAGTCCTGTTTGTCCGACTTCTAAATGGCCACCATGGTCACCCATCTTGAGGAGTTTGCCCCCTCACATATACTAATGTGCCACAAACAGGACTTTAATATCACCAACCATTCCCATGTTATTACGGTGTATCCATATAAACGGCCCACCCTGTATACCGTCAAAATGGCTGACACGCGGCTAGGGGTCACGTGACTGGGAGATCCCTATAGCACATTTACTTGAACCACGGGAATCAGGTTTACTTAATAAATGGGGCCCACTGTGGTCCAGTGAGATCACCCATAAGGGTGATATATGGGACCCACTTTCGTTAACTTTGTGTTAAGTTTCATAACTTTTATATAGTAAAGTTATTAGATTTTTTTTGTTTTTTTTTTATTATTGTTCATATAACTGTTTTATTATGTTTGTATATATTACGTATATATTTGATTTGTATATTTTGTATATGCTTTGGCAACATTGTTTCAAAAACTTTCATGCCAATAAAGTCCCTTTGAATAGAGTGCGGAAGTTATGACGTCATTTTGTAGGACAACCCGGAAGTTAGCGGCGCATGGGTTCCCTCGATCAAAAAGCAATGCATTTTCCCCATAGGCTTTTGGAAAATCGCAAAAAATAAGATCTGTGTTCAACAAAGAGTTGTGACCCTAACACGTTTTGTCTATCAAGATAATCTTTACAAGTTATTCCAAAATTTATACATTTTGAAGCCTAAATAAAGCCGTCAGATATAAAATGCTAACGGTAGGCTATAAAAAGGACTACAGCACACCGTGGTCGCGGATCAACGTCATCATCAAGCTTCCTCAAACTTTATTTAAAAAACACACTCGCTCATTATGATCCGCGCTGTGTATGGACCTATTTTTTACAGTCTATGGTATGAACACTTATCCAATTTTTCATGAGAAATATTGCCCATTTGTTTTTTCCAAAAATGTTAGAAACTAATTTTGTTTATGCGTGCCTCTCTGAGATTTTTTTTATCTTTTGTTAATGTTTTATTTATTCGTTTATTATTTTGTTAGTTTATATAAACCTTAATATTATTTTCTTTGTGATTAAGATTATTATGCCTGATCATTGTGCCCCAAATAAACTTATATTATTATAAGTGGGTAAAAGCCAAGTTCACAAATACCAGGGTGCAGGACCCACCCTTTCTATAATTATATCCAAACAAGTTACAATAAAAGTCAATAAACCAGGTATTATTTTTGAATATTTTAATTAAACTGCAGCGGATCTAATCTATTAAACAGTGGCAAAGTAAACAAGCTTTTAGATATTTTAAGAGAAAGACAAAAGGTATTTTAGCTGTTGATTTGGTTATGAAAAACGTTTATTCTTGCTACTGCTAGCCTTTTTTACTCCATCTGGCACGAACCCAGAGTCTCCGCTGGGTAACATCGGACGGAAAACGGTAAAACGAGATTTCATTTTCATTCGATGACTTGTGGTTGCATCTCGGGACAAAACAAAAATAATGTTATGTATATTAATTGAAAGGTAAACTTCTAAGAACGTGAAGCTGAACGTGAAGCTGAAACGCGGGCTAGTGAGAGATTTCCTGTTTGTCATGATGATGTCTAAAGTCCCCGCCAAAGGATGTAGTCCCTTTTATCAACTTGTTAGCAACCACCGTTTTTAAGACACAATTGTTTAGAAAAGTTTGTTAAAAAGTTTTAAAAAATCACAAGCAGGTTATAACTGGTGTGTTTTATATCAAAGATCAAAACGTGAAAATATTTAGAGGCTTTGTTAACCACAGACCTTATTTCAGGCGATTTAGCAAAAACCCATTCAAAAAACCCATAGACTTTAGGGCGAGGGAACCGGTAGTGCTAAAATGCTAACTCACTTCCGCGTTTTGGCCTACAAAGTGACGTCATAACTTCGGCACTCTATTTGAATTTGTTATAGAGAGCCTAAGTCCCGCCCCTCCGCTTCCGGCTCATGGGACCTTATTTCGGAAAAAATATGTATGGAAGTCAATGGCGAGAGATAACTTATCTTTTTATTCCGTCTGAACTGTGCCCTGAACTACACGTATGATGTTTGTCAATTTAAAAGGTAATTATGAAAGTCAAGAAAGTCGCAGTTTGTCATAAAACAGAAGAGTAACGTTTAGTTTTATGTGAAAATCGCTCAATGAACTACATCTCTCGTCTCGCACTATGTACGTCACAAGATCCGTTGCTCGTATGTGTGTATTCTGGCTCAAAACACTCAGGCATGACGGCGTAACGTTACGATTATAATGTAAGACCAGGAATGGAAATTAGCACCCGCCACCAGCCAAATGCGGGTGATTTTGTGTTGTGGCGGGTAAACTCGCTTCACCTACCGGCCACCGTGGCGGGTAAATAAAAATAGCATACTGTTTCACACGGACGGCGGACACTTTTAGAGGAGGCACACTTTCAAAAACAAAACAAAAAATGTGGCGTTACATCGCAGGCGTTAAGAGCTGGTTAAGAGGTCTGCAGAGAAAACATCTTTGCATTAACTTAACATTGAAATCACTCGCGCCGGACGCGCTATTCGCGAACGCGACGGTGGAGCGTTTTTTAAGATTTCCACTCTGAAGGGTGGTTTCACTTTTTTGCGTTTTTAAGCCCCAAAAACGCCGTCGCCGTCTAAACGAAAGGCACATCTGATAAAATATTTTTACGTTTTCACCCGCGAGCGTTCTCGTGTAAACAGGGCCTAATAGTTTCATTGTTGGGACTAAAAACGTAAAACTGGAAGCCATAAAATACCACGAATCATCCAAATGCCACATCCAGGTCAAAAAGAGAAATATATATATATATATATATATATATATATATATATATATATATATATATATATATATATATATATAAAAGAGAGAAAGAGTGTATAAGAGAGAAAGAGAAAATGTCAGTATTTCATTGAGACTTGAGATTAAATAAACTGCTTAAAGGGATACTCCACTTTAAAATGAAAATTGTGTCATCATATATTCACCCTCATGTTGTTTCAAACCTGTATGAATTTCTTTCTTCTGCTGAACAGAAAGGAAGATATTTAGAAGAATGTCAGTAACCAGACAGTTTCTGGTCTCATTGACTTCCATGGTATATATTTTTCCTACTATGGAAGTCAATGAGACCAGAAACTGTCTGGTTACTGACATTCTTCTAAATATCTTCCTTTCTGTTCAGCAGAAGAAAGAAATTCATACAGGTTTGAAACAACATGAGGGTGAATATATGATGACAGAATTTTCATTTTTAACATTGTCGGTTAAAAATAAGAAAGTGGCTGGTAAAAACATTGAGTGGCTGGTAGATTTTGAAATCCACCAGCCACAGTGGCCGGTGGACAAAAAAGTTAATTTCCATCCCTGTGTAAGACTATAGAAAAAATGACAGACGTTAGCTTCAGTAAAGTTAGCTTCATTCATTGAGAGAAAAGGTATGACGTCGCATGTGCGCCTTCTGGGTTTGTAGTCTCTGTAATTACGTATTTTCACAGTCTTATACCTCAGCAGTTTTACATCAAGCTGCGACTTTCTTGACTTTAAAATGTATCTTTTAAATTGACAAACATCATATGTGTAAATCAGGGCACAATTCAAACGAGATCAAAATATTTGTTGTCTCTCGCCATTGACTACCATACAATATTTTTCTGAAATAAGGTCCCATGGTGGTCGACCGGAAGGGGAGGGACTTAGGCTTTCTATTGTGGCTGTGGTGTGTCACGTGACAAATATGACGCGTCGCCATGGAAACATTAAGGGGGAACGTTCTAAAATAACAGTCACCTTGAAAAAACTCACTCTGGGGAGTCAGTTATAATATTTTATAAAATTAAGCGTGAAAGGGTTGCATAATAAATGATGCTGGCTTATCTTTTTTATTAAGCGAGTTATCAGTGTGTTTTGTTCATTTATGGTATAAAGTTAAGCCCCCTTAACAATTTCACAGTCATTGTCACACAGCCCCCTCAGTCATTTCTTTCTGCAGCCGGGCCTGTATACCAAAACAAAGCACAGATCTCAGCTGAACATTGAGCATGACTTGAGAGCGGCAGCCTGCAACCCCGCTTTGAGGAATTGTGCAATGCAAAACAGGCCCATTGCAGCCACTAATGCAGGGATAACCTGCCGAATGGATTTCTCTTCTTTTCTTTTCTTTTTTTTTACAGATTGCAAATTGGCACTTTTATATCTTTTCTATTTTTGAAATTAGTAAAAAATTTGACACAGCTGCACTTTCATTTTCTCAATTTTTTTTTTATTTCATGCAAGTTATTATGACACAGCTGCACATTTTTGAACTTTCTGTTATTTGATGTATATAGTTTGTATTTTAGATACAACTTGTTACTCTGATACTACTTGTTAGTTCAATAAATTGGAGCATGTTAAGCGTGTTGCGCATTTCATTAGCATTGTGTTGGGGCGATGGGGGCAGGTGGGGCTTGAAAATTCCTCCTTGTCTCCTTTAAACCTGTAAATGTGTGTGCGAGTGTTTGTGTATGTGTGTGCGTGTGAGTGCATGAGTGTGTGTGTCTGAGTTTGTGTGTGTGAGTCAATGTGTGTGAGTGCGAGTGTGAGTGTGTGCGAGTATGTGAGTGTTACCACTGCAGGCGTCGGATCCAGCAGATAAAACATGACATTCCAGCTGGGTCTGAGCCTGGCTTTTTGAGAGTGGGGATGATTGTCGCCATTTTAAAGCTGGATGGTGTCACACCAGAATTAAGAGATGCATTTATAATGTCTTGCATTGGGTGGCAGAGGACGGGAAAACAGGCCTTGACCAGAGTGGTGGGCATTGGGTCAAGACTGCTGGTTGACTGTGGAGTAATACATTGTTTTTGCCTGAGAAAGGGCTTCTTTGTAGTTTGGGACGTGTTCTTTAAATTCTTCACGATGGACAGTGAGTGATTCTGTGAGTGAGTGAGATCCCACCCTCTGGGCGGGTTGAACACATGCGGGACAGCTCCTCCTACTGGCGGTAGTCTCTCGCCTCTGACCAAAAAATCCTCCGATGACGCAAAATGACGATTTGTGCGTCATCAAAGGCAAAAAAAAACATAAATCTCTCGTCTCAGGGGGATATGAGGGAGGAAAGCACGGTAATTCGAAAATACTACAGGTTTTCTACTAATACAAAGCTTAATGCAAAATCCTGAAGTATCCCTTTAAAGTGTCATGAGATGTTGTTCTGAAATGAACTCACCCCTGGAGCTCTGACTCCCTTCGGGTCTTTCTTCTTATTATTATTTTCTTCTTCTTCTTCTCCTTGTATTTCCCCATGGCAGTGCTGGACGCGGGCGGAGTGGTTCTGTTGTGTCGTGTGCGCTCGCGCTCCTGCACCACTAGCTGGCGGTACTGCTCGTCAGAGGGGTGGTCCCACATGGACTGACCCGTGGAGAAGTTATAATAGTAACATTGACTCTATAATTAAGTACATCACAAATAAAAGAAATATTAGGTCTAAGAAATTGCATCTCAACACTTACCGCTGATCTGGGCTTGTGCCATTGCTGCTCTGTCTCAGTGCCGGTGTGGACCGGGGCACAACCGGCACATTCAGCTCAGAATAGTGTGCAGTCTGGAAGAGCAAAGCAACTGTGTGGTTACACACTGCAGTGCCAGCTACACATGAGCACTGGTTTCATATGAGGATGACCGAAGCACTATCTGTACAAAAAGTATATATTTTTTTACAAACATTGACACTGATTTGAAAATGTGGTTAAGCTTTAATTTATCATTCTTAATCAGTGGTCCAAAACGATGCCACTGATTTGAGTAGCAGTCTAGTTAAGGTCACTAGGGCAAGATTGGCAATGACATTAATACAATAACAGAATTTGTTATTACTGTAATAGTTTTTTTTTAAAAGTCTTGGTAGGCCTGATTTATGAATATTAATGACCGATGGCTGGCACTCAAGATCAAGGATTTACAGTCAGTCAACTATACCCCAGTGACCTCACTATCCTATAACAAGTACATAAAAAACAACACTGAGCTTGGAACAACTGTGCATTAACCAAGCATCTCAGAATATTACAGCTCTTGCCTTTCTCACCATGGTGATTAGATAGTCAAGGGGACCCAGTCGTGATCACTGATTAGTCTGCTTTATGAGAGGCTTGGTAAATACTGTCCCTGAACTGGAACATATTGAGAACTTGAACAGAACACCCAACCCATCCCTAACGTTACTCTCAGGCTGTGTGGCTTCTCCATTCTCCTCATAGACCTGTGACAGGCTGCCCTGATGCTTGTCTTTGTTTGATACTGGTGAAAAATCAGTGACAACGTGATTATGCTGGGGAGCATAGATCAAAATATGGTTGGCTATTACCTGTACCTGTCTCGCAGTTTGTGTTAGACACTGATCTTATATATATATATATATATATATATATATATATATGAAGATAAATAATCACAAATATAATGTTACAGCTCTAAAATAGGCCTAGCTACCTCCCTGAAATAGCTCTATAGCAAACTTAGCAATCATAAGTTAGCTAACGTTAACGTTCATAGATATTATACCCTCGTAGTCGCATATGTATGAGGAAGCGTATAGCTTAAACCCTTTATCCATTTTGGTGGCAGGAGTTTTAGATGTCAACGTGCATATGCGATGTACATCAGTTATGCTCATCTTCGGTAGCTCCTGAAGACATCTTGAGTAAAACAGCGCCATAATCAACGTAGCTCGTACAGAACGTTATTTTTCTCGCTGATGATCTGATATGAACACAAGATAATAATTTTAACCAATTAAAAGAACAAAGGGATGAAGTGAAACCTTAAAATTGCCGTCAGTTCATTTGCTGCAATCATACTGTTACCAGACACACTGCTGTTACCGCGCTGTCTTCGAAAGGCGGAAGTAATGAGACCTGGTTTCCGGTTTGGTCACGTGACACTCGGCATAAAGCCTATTGAAGGTAGCACACAGCTACCGAATTCCTCAACAGCTGCAGCACTTGGAATTGGAATCCGCCTAAAATTAACTGAAGTTTAAAACTGAGCATTCGTTCAGGGCTCAAACTGCGCATGCGCTGAAAACAAAAAACCAACAACACACAAACTTAAATAAAAACAATCTATTTAAGCCGATCGACCAAACATTGCCCGTTGTTAACATTTAATCAACTTAGTATGATACATGAACACTTCCAATAAAAATTTCTGTTCAATTTAATGTTTATGTTTCATATCCTGAACTTTAAGTTTGCTTCAGTGTGTGTACTGGTTTGATCTACATTATTTAAACATTAAAATCCACGCCACAAACATTACTTGGAAATGCTATTTCATTGAAATACAAAATGCTGAATAACTAAATTATTTATTTTTTATTTTTTAGACCTATTAAAAATGCAGAAAGATTTTAGGGTTAGGGGCTGGAAAATGTCATTACCTTATTATACAAACATTACACCTGGATTGTCCAATTATTATTATTATAATACAATGCACCAACATCTCTCTGTCTGTCTGTGTGTGTGTGTGTGTAGCATTATGGAGTTAACATGTAAAATGTGGCATTCTTTTGTGGAGATTACAAGTGAAAAACCAAAAACCCTTTTAAAAAAGAAAACTGAGCCAATGAGTGGTCCTCTAAGACTAACAGATCAGATTAACAAAAAAAGTTAATACATACACATCGATTTTTAAACATTCAAACAATAAAGAGTCGCATTATATTATGATACAAATCTGTTGATACAAATATTATGATACAAATCTTACAACCAACATCACCAATCACCCTAAAACTTCAGAATGCTTAATATCTTTGATGGCTAATCAAATAGCCCTAAATCAAATGTATAGTAGGCTACCTTTTTGAATTTACATTGAAATTTTTTTTTTTATAAAATTAGTGAAAATAATTTATTCTTAAATAGCCTACATAACCTGTGAAACAATTGAATTTTTTTTTTTAAACTTCGATCGTAAAATGATGCAAAACAAATTCAAACTAACGTAGTCTTAATGTGATAGGCTACCTTTTGTGTACAAAAACTACTAACAGGATTTCAACCAATCAGAAACAAGCAGTTGAATACGCCCTTCTCAATTTGAGAAATACGAATATAAAAACAGCTATTTTCAAATATAGCTTCAGATGTGCTCAAGACAGCCAGCCGAATAGAAGTAAAAGAAAACTTCTGCAAAATTTTATATAAAACACCTTTACCGGAAAAATGGAAAAGAAGACAGACAACGTCAGCGAGGATGACCCGATAGTGGGGTACTTTCATGGAGTCTCTCCTATAAAAACCTCCAGAAGAAATACGCGCTATTTCAACGCTACAGTCCAAATGTCAAGACAAGAATATCACCAAGCCGTATTTTTTACACCAGAAAAATACAATAGCATTGTTAAAGCTGAGAAGAACAAGACTCCCATCAAACTCAACAATGCAAGAAAAACAATTGGTAAGTACAACTTAATTGAAAAATAAATAAATATTATATAGCCTGCTATATTTATATATTGTTTTTATCAGTGTAATATTGTATTCTATAAACTATTACAAATTTATTTATACAAAACAGTACAAATGTAATTAACTAAATATAGTCATACACAAGTTAGAACAAATACATATTTTTTAAAGCTATAAAAATGTCCTTAAAACCACTTGTTCAGCACTCATGTCATTCGCAGATAAATTGCCAATTGAAACAGCAAAATAATGAAAGGATATCATTCCCACTTTTTTGTCTTGCTTGTTAAACATTAAATAGACTTTAAACAAATCTAGAGACACGAGAGTAGACTATAATAGCCGATTCGCAGCCGCACATACCAAAAGCCGCGCGCGCGCACAGAGTAGGTCACGTGTTACAGATAGAGCGTGAACTCCGATATCTTTCGCGTATCCGTCTACTTGTCTTGGATAGATACACACAACTGTCAAAATACCCATGTCGGCAAGATTGTCGTAAACAGTCGGTTATGTCTTAAATAAAGTTGAAAAAGAAATCGGATGCATCATTCGGTCTTAAGTGAAAAATAAATAAAAAAAATCTGAAAAATTATTCATTACATGAATTCTTAAAGATTTGTACTGACTTTGAGACTTTGAAGTCCTCTTTTAATAGTTTTTTTTAAACTGACATATTACTAATGCCTATAGCCAATTATTAGTTTAGGAATAGGCTATATTTCAAGGCTAGCCTATTTTTCACACTGCCATTAAACCACAGATAAATATATAAAGTGGACTAGGCTACCTGTTTTCTTATTGTTTCCATATGAACTGAAGTATCTACATATTCTGCTTTTCAGGTTTCAAAGATGATTACGATATACAGTGCACGAGAGAAACATCTATAGACGTCACAACTGGAGTCGACTTCACCTAGAGACCACCTCAGGAGACAGCTAAACATAGCTGAAATAACAAACATGACAAATCACCACCCTGCAAACATGCCCCTGCGGGGCCCATGCTGGCTTTTTGCGGGCACAGTGGGCTAGGGCCAGCCCACACCAAACCTAAACAGGCCTAGTGCGGGCTTGCCCAGGCGAGGCCCACAGCTTTGGGCTCACCGCAGGCTAACTGTGAGCAGCCCACACTAGCGGGCTGCCCACATTAAGCCCATGATGGCCCATTGTGGGCCAGCCTGTTCGGGCCCAGAGCAGCTTTTGTACCTTTGGGCCCATGCAGGTTTTGTTTAGGTAGCCCACTTTCATTACGTTTTGGCTGCTTTTTAAAATTGAATGTGATATTCAATAAGACCTTCCATTTATAACTCTGCTTAGAAGGAATAAAAAGAAAAAATCTATTATTTGCATTGGATTGTGTCTACAAGACAACGCATGATCCCTTAAAAACTCTAAGAACAAATATAACTTTAAAAAGACTATTATTTTTTACTGGATATGATGTTTGTAATGTAATCCAAAATGAACAGTGTACCATGCAATTGGTGGTAAAAATCTGGCTGCCTCGTAATTTAAAAAAAATCTACCAACCTAGTTCATTTTGAATCCTGCATATCAGGAATAAAACAATAGGCTTTTAATTTATTTGAGAAGGTCAAAATGTAAAGTTATTGATGGTACAGAGATATGAAGAAGTTATAACTAGTTATTATGATATCCATCACTCTGGCAGAGTCAGAGTCTTTTTGTCTGTTTTTTAACATGCCTAAGACTTTTGCACAGTACTGTACGTTCATCAGAACGTTGATCTATCTCAATTTCATTTGGATAAAAATATAACTGTTTTCATTAATATTACCTGACATCGTCCCCAACAGTTTGTGAATTTGTTGGACATTGGGATTTAACAGTCAAAACTTTTATAACTTTTTACTTTTTCTTCTATTTATCGGATACCAGACACAGGATTTTTATTCTTGTCATCTTAATTTATTAAATCTCTTAGGGTATAAAAAGGATGTGCACATATTTTATTACAACTATTATAATCTGCCAACTATAGCACAGCAAGTGTGAGAATTAAACAAATTAAACAAATAATAATAATACATAGGTTATTTAGGCTATTCAAAACACTTTGGCCTCGTTGTTTAAATAAAGTTTAAATAAGCTACTGATTTAAAATCACAGAATAATTTGTCTAATGCAAGGGTTCTCAACCCTGGTCCTCGAGGGCCACTGTCCTGCAGAGTTTAGGTCCAACCTTGATCAAACTCACCTTAGATTAGGGTCACCTAGGGTTAGAGCTAAACTCTGCAGGTCAGTGGCCCTCGAGGACCAGGGTTGAGAATGCCTGGTCTAATGAATGATCTATTTAAGTATCTATTTTTCTATCATTAACTCGGCATTACAGTTTAAATTACATTAAATAAAAGATTAATACATGCGTGTTAAAAGTATCCAATTCCGCGCATGCGTCGAACATCAACTTCGTATTTGATTAATCAACGTCATCGCGCTATAGGCTGGCACTGCAGTCGTCACTCGTCACTTGCCGCCTTCCTGCCTTCCTAACGGCTGTTTCTGCCTTCACAGTGGAATTCTCCTGACTCTTGAGGTATATGCAGTGGGGAAACTCCTTTTCCTCGATTTACTGAAGCCTATAATGTAAAACGCATTTTGCAGCTGCACAGCCTAGCACAGTGAGTGTCTGGCTCACTCATTGGCTGTGCTGCGGCAACTGCACATCCAATGGCGCGGGTGCCTCTGACGTGTGCGCCAATGAGATAGCATCACGCCAGAGCCGTTGAAAAACATCACGCCATTACACATCAGAGCCCGCCTAGGGGGCGCGGCCTTAGCCTATATTAGTCCCCGAAAAACGCCATTTTAGCAGAAAACATTTGAGAGAAAACTGGATGTGTGGCTGTAGATAGAGCATACAATTTTGGGGTAAGAGTTAACTATCTCTAATATAACAAAACACAAAGAGAAAATCACCCACTGCTCTTGACTAAGAACTTTAACACAGTAGCTTTATTAAGAATCATTGTATAATTTATACAGTGAAGTCTAGTGTTTTATTGTTATATTTTTATTATTGTTATATTTAATTTTGTACTTGAATGCTACTGTTAAATACACCTAAGTTAGCTGAAAAAAATAAAGCACTGTTGATTTGTATAATGTGTAGCCAGGGTTTTATAATTATAGAGGTCCCAAATTTGAGGTTTTTGGAGGGTTTTTAAGACATTTGAAGGCCAAAAAATGGATAAGAAATAGCTTCAAAACCATGTCAGTGTTTTGTCAATATCTGCTCTCTCATCTCCACCACTCTTTACAAGAATCGTGTATTTGACAGTTTAAAAAACAACAAAAAATATGAACGAAGTTACAATGACAGCCAGTGTGTGTGTGTGTGTGTGTGTGTGTGTGTGTGTGTGTGTTTTTGCTTCAGATAAGTGCACTCAGAAAACTATCTATTTAAACATATAGCTTTAAAACGTGTGGAAATAAAAACTTTAATAATGAAAGAACTATGAAAATAATAATTGACACGCATTATTATTATTATTTTGTCAGCTTTTGATGAATAGCCTATTCATGTTTTAACCAAGAGAGATAAAGCGCTTACACTGAAGCACTACAGCTATCTACATCTATCACACTGTATTAAAGTTCGACATCTATTGTTTGAATTTTGTTATAAAATAGACTGAATTAGAAAGTTGAGACCTTTTTTCATATTAAAACTAACAAAGCACAAAGATTATTGCGCTCATGATTTATGAGGTGTCTGTAACGGTTATGTCCATAATGCATTATTATGGTTGTTCAGCGCATGTAGTGAGATGAATTGTTGATCCTAATATGCATTTTAAACATAATTTAGCTTTGTATATAAAGTTATTTGCATTTATAATTGTTATATATAAACTTATATAAACGTTGTGATCTCTTTATTTTAGCCCTTATAAATTGCTAAAAAACAGGCAGTGCTGTTATTAGTCTATTTTCATTTTAAAATGGAAAAATTAGACAAAAGTTTATTAGTTTGCCTGATTATTTTAACAGAACATTTATGTTGACAGCATATTTGACTCGGCAAGGGAATGTCTGCCCAAGAAAGTGAAAGTCCTATATATTTTATCACAGGTTACGAGGACATGGCTTCCAGGAGTTATTGGACTAAGCGCAATTCTTTTGATTCATCATCTTCAGTTCAGGAGATTAATGGAGGTGAAAGTTTGGGAAAAGTTCTTCCTGAATCCAATCTGGATGTCAATGATGAGGAAGATGATTTTTTCATGGATTGCCTAAATTCATTTGATGACTGTGGCAACAGTAGTGATGTGAGTGATGCAGTTGAAGATGGTGATACAGACTGTAGTGATGAGAGTGATACAGTGGAAGATGTTGACAGTAGTGATGAGGGTGATACAGTGGAAGATGAATGTGCAAAACTATCGAAGGTGCTGTGTGAGTGGGCTCTGAGGAATGATGTGCCACAGAACACCCTCTCAGATCTTCTTTGTGCACTACAGGAGTTCCATCCAAATTTACCAAAGCAAGCTCGCACCCTGCTACAAACCGCAAAAATAGCAGCCAATGTTAAAAACATCAAAGGAGGTGAATATATACATTTTGGCATTCTCACTTACCTGCGGACAATTTCAACTCTCATCAACGATGTTAGCAACACTATTGGCCTCCAAATTAATGTTGATGGGTTGCCCTTGTACAAGAGCTCTGCTTTGCAGTTGTGGCCAATTTTGGGCAAAGTGTCATCTGCAGAGGAACCTTTTGTTATTGGAATTTTTTGTGGCAATAGCAAGCCTCTGGATTTGGAGCAGTATTTGTCTGACTTTGTGCAGGAGGTAGCTAGCCTTGAGCGAGGCTTTGAGGTAGCAGGAAAGAACTTTACTTTAAAGATTGACTGCTTCATTTGCGATGCTCCTGCAAGATCGTTTATTAAAAACATTAAGGGACACAATGGGTACTTTGGTTGTGAGCGCTGCAATCAAGAAGGAGTCTATGTTAAGAACCACATGTGTAGCCATCTTCCCAGAGAAGATGGCTACACTCCGCACAGATGATCAGTTCTCTAGACAGGAGGATGAGGATCACCACAGGGGCAACTCTCCCCTTGCACGGATTAACATAGGCATGGTTACAATGTTCATTCTGGACTACATGCACCTTGTTTGCCTCGGAGTGACTCGAAAATTGATACGTTTTTGGATGAAGGGGGATTTTTCTTGTAGGTTGGGCTCTCGTGCAGTGATGGCTATCTCTGCGAGATTGCAGCAGCTAAGGCAGTATATGCCAATTGAGTTTCAGAGAAAGCCAAGAAGATGAGCAGACATTGACCGGTGGAAAGCCACTGAATTCCGCCAGTTCTTACTTTATACGGGCCCAATAGTTTTACAAGACATCCTTTCCTCTTCCCACTACAGAAATTTCATGAATCTCTCAATTGCCATGTACTTGATGCTCTGTCCTGCCTTGTGTAATTATTACTGTGACTACGCTGATGCTCTCATGAAACATTTCTTAAGCGAATTTGAGCAGTTGTATGGTGCTGATGAATTGGTGTATAATGTGCACAGTTTGACTCAATTGGCTGATGATGTTAGGAGGTATGGAGCTTTAGATGGAGTGTCAGCTTTTCCATTCGAAAACTATGAGGAAATTGAAAAAAGCTTCCACCAGTGAGCCCCCTTACACCAGCGAGCCGCCTTACACCAGCGAGCCGCCTTCAACCAGTGAGTCAACTTTCACCTGAGAGCCACCTTCCACCTGCAAGTCGTCCATCACCTGCAGCCTTCCCCCTTCCTCTGAGGCACTCTCTATCAGCAGGTATTGTTTAGTAAACTGTAAAAAAGCTTCTAAAAACCTGTCTAAACCTGTCGTAAAGGCTTAAAAAAGACTGTAAAAACCTCTCTAGCCTTGGAAGCAAAAGTATTTTTTACTCTTTGTGGTTACATCTTGTAATGATGGTTATTCATTGAGAATTGGTTCTTGAAAGAAATGTTAGTATCCATTTCTTTCTTATTAAGCTAGGCCTTACATTACCTAATAATATTTGGATTTTGTCTGTAATGTATTGTCTGTGGATTTTATTGTTTCATTAGTAGAGATGCACTGATTACAATTTTCTAGGCCGATTCTGATTTTCGGTCGAAGTCCACAGTAATCGATTGTCGAGTTCACGCGCATAGGTTTAGTTACCTATGATCACGCGTGTGAACTCGACAATCGATTACTGTGGACTTCGACCGGAAACAGGAAGTAAATACAGGTATGTGCGCTGGCTAAATTAACATCACTTTTATTAATATCTTTCACATCTACTGCAGTCAGATTCACCCGTGTTCACTCTGAAGGAATCACTTACATGACCTGTGCACTTGTAATGACACATCAAGGATGTTAAGAGGCTAAAAGCAGGTTTAAAACTTGCCCCATTGAAGTCAACAGGGTGCAAATTTTAAAAAGAGGATAACACGGTGTAGGCAACACTGATTTTTGTTGTTGTTCTCTGTATTGACAGCACTCCAAATTTACAAAAAAATGAGCTCAATGTTAAAATTGACCGGAGTTCTCCTTTAACATGCATTTGACCGGCATAAAATCGGCATATGGACTAGGGATCGACCGATATGGATTTTTTAGTGCCGATGCTGATACCGATTTTTTTTCATCAGCCTTAGCCGATGACCGATACGAGCTGCCGATTTTCTTGGGCCGATATTTGGAGCCGATACTGCTTTTGCTCACTCAATTTAAATCATAAAAATGACACAATGATGATGATAAATGTTATAGTCTCAATTTAAAAAAGGAACATTTATTGAACTTAGAAAAGCAATATTTGACAAATATTAAAAACATGTGAGGTAGAACAAGTAAAAAAAAAAGTTCTGTGAAAAAAAACCTCCCACAAATATCACGGAACAACGTCGGCATTATTTAATCCTATGACCAGTGTTTGTAACAGCTGCCGTATACATATGGATAGCCTCAAACTTAGCTATTTGTAGCTCCCTAAATACAGTGACGATGAGGCATTCAGCATTCGCGTTTTCCATTTGGACCCACAAACTTGCTTTTGCACGCACATATAGAGCAACGTGTTTCCACTTTCAAAGTGTATGGCAATGTTTCAGCTAAGTCAAACAGTTAAAAGATGCTTTGAAAGTTTAAAACTTGCCGTTGTCTTGAAGAGGCTTCCAGCACTCTGCTAGTGTGGGAGTTATGCTTTCAACACCGCGCATGCTTAAAGGGTTAAATTCTCTTGCACAGATGGGTGGACGTGAAATATGCTTGATGCTAGCTCTGCGATATATGCGAAGATCGCCAAACATCACCATGATTTTGAGGCGGAGGAGGACGAAAAGTGCCATCACTGCACATATGCTTCAATTATTGTGTGAGAGAGAGATCTCAGGACTGGTGGGAGCATTTTGGCTTTAAATATTGGCTTTAAGGAGGAGCAGTGGGTCCGAAATTTTGTTGTGTACAACAATATGTTGTGTCAACGTTTTTTCACATTCCTCTCCTACGACGCCACAACGTTTCGTCGGGCCATCCGTCCCTTTGCTGATGCGCGTCGGGGTTTCTCTCGACATTAAAGGGTTAGTTCACCCAAAAATGAAAATTCTGTCAGTAATTACTCACCCTCATGTTGTTCCAACCCTGTGAGACCTCCGTTCATCTTCGGAACACAAATTAAGATATTTTTTATTAAATCTGAGAGCTGTCTCACTCCTCCATAGGCTTCTAAGGCATTATAACTTGCTGGCCCAGAAAATGTATTAAAGACATCGTTAATATAGTCCAAGTGACTACAGTGGCTCAATCTTACGTTTATAAAGCGCCGAGAATACTTTTTAGTGATCAATGCCGTGGTTGCCATCATCGGTAAGTGGGTTACATGCAGCATGTAAACAGGTAACATTGTCAGGATTTAATGTTAGGTTACTTTCTGGAACTATAATTTGCTCATTATCTTCCCGAACTACAGGGCCATCATAGTCAATACCAAAGTCATCAGTTTCTTCATGTGTGAGAAGCTCCAGATTTGGCTGCAAGAACATGCCCGTGTACCACAAAGCCAGGGGTGTCATGGATTGGCCTGAACTTAAAGTATGGTGGTTCCACTGCTGGCAAAATTGTCTCACTGACCGCTGTATCCTCCCGAGGTACACAGAATGCAAAGCCCATAAGTGGACTTCACTTGTGGAGTCCAAGACTTCAGAGTGTTCCATATACTGGAAAAGTTGCTTATAGAAGTCGGACACCACCCTATTTACATCACCCCAAAGGCGTTCAATTCTGATTATGAACCTCGATTATTTATCATGTACCTGGCAACTTCAATGTTCTCACCACCTCTGTCTCCCCTGACTCTGTAAGGCAAACCAAATCTTTCAACACCCTGCTGAAAAAAGGTAATTACTGTAGATGATCTGTTGTTTGTACAGCACTCAAGGTAAATAACAGTCTGGCTATAACCATCAATGCACCCATGCAACACAAATCTCCATGCAATTAATTTGTGGCTCGAATCAATGTGCCTATAAAAAAAATAAAAATAAAAGTTTTGTAGAAATTGATGTATTTTTGTCTGCATAATATGAGTGGTATGCCAATGCCATTGAAATACATACCAAAGATGATTTGGTCCTCTAACATTATATTCTCTCCTCCTAATTGCATGTCTTGTACGGATCATGGTACCAGCAGGGTCAACTGCTGCCAGTCACTCCCGGACACGCCTTCTTTGAATAGAGAGTCCTCTACTTCTGAGACTTCCTACAATGCAATTGAACAATGTCAGCATCATCAGTATAGGCACACATGACATCAAAATGACACATGATGAGATATCATTAATATGTATATGCTGTCTACTTGCCTAGGACAAGTGTGACTCTGGCATTATGTGTTTGGCTGATAATCCAACGAATCAGTGCATCGAGGTCAATGTCTGAAATAGTGCTAAAATTAGTCTCAATGTCATACTGAAGACGTCGTCTTCGTACTGTTCGACAGCTCACTCCCAAACAGGTAGAAATAGCTGTCCATGACATTCCTGTCTCTCTCAGCTGGGTCAACTGCTCTCTGGTCAGATCATACCTTTGTAAGGATATACATGAAAATGTATTAAGGACACTTGTAGGGATGTGGGTGCCATTTTTGTTTGAAACTGCTTTTCTCCTGGTTATGTGTAGTCAGGGAGATAGGGAAGTTAAGTTATTTTTTTTATTTTTGTTTTATGTATAAGTAAGTTATGGTTAAAGCAAAGCTAGACACCTTTTTGTTTGTTGTGTTGGCCTTTGCCCCCTCCTGAAGCTTATGTTTCCCTTTATATTTTTCAGAGACAAGAAATTCCTGTGCTCTCTCTCCAAAATGTGTTACTGCTTTGCCTATTACCCCAAGACTAAAAGAGGGCTGGCATGTACCAACAGTTACAGCTTATTAAGAACTACATTTATTTATAGCCACCCACAGCCTAACCACAAGGTCTACTCTTCAGCATGTGTTCGACAAAACAAACTCAAATATAACTGAACATCAAACTTTAATTGAACTATTTACTAAAAATATTACTTAATTTCCACATTCTCCTGATCTATCTGAATGCAAAGCATGTTGGAAATGTCTGATAAATCAATAAAACATACATTAAATATTTTAGCAGTCGGTCCAGTCAATGCCATCTGTACAGCAGTCAGTCCAGTCAGTCCGGCAGTCGGTCCTGTCAATCCCATCTGTACAGCAGTCGCAATCCCATCTGTACAGCAGTCGGTCCAGTCAGTCTGGCAGTCGGTCCAGTCAGATCACTAGTCAGTCCGGTAGTCTCTCCAGTCAGTCCCATCTGTACAGCGGGTATGCTTGAGGGTGCTGTTGACGGTCCTTCTTGCACTCCTGTTTGGTCCCTAAGAAGTCGACCCAGTTCCATTATTAGTGCAGATGCCCTGTATCAATGGACAAATAAAAAGCATAGACAAAAATCAAATATAGCTGCGTCAAATGGAAATCAAATCAGCAATCATTGGGGTTCAAGTACTTCAAGGCCTTATCTAAAGACTAGACTAACCTAGCATGTTGTGTGGACAGAGGAGGAAAAAAAGCCAAAGCAGCTACTTGAAGCTGAAAACATTGAAATAATGAAATGGCCTGCCCATTTCAAGCCCTGGTCTACACCTGACTGAAAATCTCTGGAAAACCATTGGTGATAAAGTTATGTCTAAAAAACCCACTGCAGTCACCCAACTGTGGAAGAGACTGGAAGAAGTGTGGACCAAAGTCACTGCAGAAGTGTGAGAGACTAGTGATGTCCAGTGGCCGCAGATTTGCTGAAGTCATTCAAAGCAAGGGGCTCTACACTTCCTACTACCTTTTGACTGCTGTAACCTTCCAAAATGTTAGTTGTAATCTTTCTTTGTGCTACAATCATTGCTGTTGTCTTGGTTAATTTGTAAAACACTGCTCTACTAGCATAGTATAGCCACAACTACAATTACGCCATGGACAACCATTGAATCATGCACTTAGCTATACAGACATGATGTATAAGATAAGTCATATTTACACACACACACACACACACAAAAAAAACATTTTATTTCAGAAGTATCATCCATAACAGTACTGCATTCTCTTAAAGAGTCGATTCAATGAAAAACACATTTTCAGTCATTTGGCACAACCTAGTGGCGAAAAAATTATCAACACAGTCGTTATTTTAAGCGCCATTTTCAAAAGGTGATTTCTATTTAGTTTGCTACCGTGGACATCAGTTTTTATATTTAAACAATAAATCAGTCCTTATGGAGACACTTGAGACAGACGTGTTTGCGGGAGTTCCGCGGGCGCCCAAACATTTTGCAATATTCCGTTAGATATTTCCCAATTTTTTGCAAATGCTGACGCTGTATTATGACTTTGGAACACTTTTGGACTAAACAACACGAAACGATGCCCTCTAGTAAGCGAAAGAACGTCAAATTGGATCAACAGGCTATGGACACCTCGGCCACAGTTTTAGCTCAACATGGCGAACAAGACGTCGAAAACAGCAGCAACCCGTCTGAACCTGAACTGGAGCCCGGGCTTGCTAAAGCTTTTGAGGAAATGACAAAAAGATCATGCTCCAAATCAGCGAAAAGCTGGATCCTTTGGCGAAAACAGTCACGTCGCATACAACCGAGCTGACACGAGCTAATGAGCGCCTGGACGAAGCGGAAGCCAGAATACTACAGCTAGAAACGGCTACCGAGCCTCTCGCTGCTAAAACACAGGCCCTAGAGGAGAAAGTCAAGGCCCTCGCAGACCATATTGACGATTTGGAAAACAGGGGACGGCGAAATAATATATGTATCTTTAATATCCCTGAAGACACAGAAGGCAAAAATGCTCCAGGTGTTTTTGAACACTGGCTGCCAACTTTCCTCGGCGTGGATATGAAGGGTGGCCGTGTCAAGCTTGAGCGTGCACACCGCTCCCTCGCACCCAAACCCGGGGATGGCCAGCGGCCGCGCCCGGTCATTGTCAGATTCCACTCGTTTCCAGATAAGCAGAGAGTAGCCCCGTTTACATGCACACTTTTTAGCTATTCTGATTGAGATCGTTCTGATTGATGGATTCCGGTTGACTGTTTACATGGGATGTTATCTAAACCGATCTGGTGTTTACATGTGCTGACGCTTCCAATCGAAATCATTTTGTGACATGCGCACACAGCTTGTCTGCCGGATCTGGAAGCTCATTATTTCCCACGTTTTCAATCCTGTCAAGATGGTGCATCACTTAATCGTCGCGTTAGTTGTACGTTAGGCATTAACCGCGTTTCCAATGTCGGGCCAGGGCTTTAAATGGGCCTTGCCAGGCTAATAGCCTCGGGTCAGTAACGTTCGCACCGTGCCCAAAATCGTCTGCGTTTCCACTGTCGGGCCAGAAGCTCCACAGCGTTTCACTAAAACACGCCCGTAACATGCCTCTCTGGAACAACGTCACACTAACCCATCATTTCACCAATAAAATGGAAGTTTTATCAGAAAACTAATCAGAAAGAAATCACTGGAAACAGTGTGATCGCAAAACAAGAGCGACCGTTTGCTGGCATTTTTGTTGTTTAATTGAATATTTTAAACCCAAGAATAGATGTTTTACCACAGGTTTACAATAAAAAGCGATACATTGACCATAATTAATTAATTTGTGTCAAAATTGCACATTAGTCACACAGAAATAAAGTGGTTTACCGTTTATGACGTTTGTGAACGTTCACAAAAGAAAGAGGACACACAATTATTCAGTCGCGTCTGTTTCTGTTTATTTGGTAGCAGTTACAGGACATTTACATCACATTTAGAAAGAATGATAAACAAATGTGCCACCAGAAATTTGACCTGAGGAGCTTTAGCACTCTCTCCCAGAAGGATACAGTTATATTTAAAAGAGGATAGTCCAGTATAAAGAGATAAAATAAAAACAGGATTAAGATAACTTATGATTTGTCTGATTTCTTCAAGCGTTCATATTTACCATGTTTACTAATGGTTAGCGCACATAGTTTTTTGCATCGGGTATAAATATTCCTACCTTATACGGTGATCAGAATCCACAACGGATCACAAACAGAAGGCGTAATGTTAGCTGACAGAATTATCTGGCGCAAAACCAGGCATGCGCAGAAAGACGTACATTCAAAGTAATCGGATCAGCTCGTTTACATGGTGTAATCTTTCGTTTGATCGGTTCATGAAAAGGTTTATTCCACCCCCTTCAATCCGACTGAAATTTCAATCGGTTTGAGCATTTTTATTCCGATTTGAGGTGTTGACATGGAGCATTTTCATTCTGATTGGACTTTTAAACCGGTTATAATCGGAATACAATGCTACATGTAAACGGGGCTAATGATGGCAGCAGCGCGACGGAAAGCGGCAGAAGGCGACATTACTATGGGCGGCAAGCAAATTTATTTCTACAATGACCTCTCTGCTGCAGTGCTGCGGAAACGAAAAGAGTTTGCGGAGGCTAAAAAGCGTCTCAGAGATATTGGCGCACAATACTCCATGCTCTACCCAGCAAAGCTACAGGTGTCGTTCAACGGGATAAAGAAAACCTTCCTTTCGCCGGCCGATGTTTTTTCTTTTGTGTCCAGTGTTGCAAACCAAGGTTGAGGAACGTTTATTTACTATGACGCGGTGGGTTATATCATGTGTGTGTTCACACATCCATCTTATGAAGACTATAAGTCAGTCCCTGTTGTGTTTAAGATTTCATTTATATTACCCGCTTGCATGTGTTTTATACTACTATTATTGGTTGAAAAAGCGATCTGCATTAAGATTTGATCACATATTTACTCGCGGGCGCTTGCTTTTGTCCCTACCACGTTTTGTATCAGTTCTGGCAAGTATTTATGCACCTCTTTAGGGCACATTCTAAAAAGGTGGCCCCCATAAAATCTGGGGGAAGTCTCCCCTCAAAAGAACTTTTATGTTATAGTTTTCTACTGTACTTTACAATTTTACATTTTTCCTTTTCTTCTACTATTGTCCTTTGCTGTTCTTTTTTTCCCTCATGTTTAGTGAGGTTTGGTTGGTCGTTATGCTCAGCTCTGATCTGGTTATTTTTTGTATTTTACGATGCATCATTAGGTTGTCGAAATTGCTTTATTGTGCAAGGTTTAATTACATGTTATATTAATAATCTTGATAATGTCAAATAAAAACGTCAAATTTTGTTCATGGAATGTGAGGGGTTTGCGAGTCAAGGTTAAACAGAGAAAAGTATTTGCTTTACTAAAAAAGGAGAAAATTGATGTGGCACTGCTTCAGGAATCGCATCTTAATGATAGTGAGCATCTTAGATTGAAATATGGTTGGGATAGCCAGGTTTACTTTTCCTCTTTCACCACCAGCAGTAGGGGTGTTGTAATACTTATAAGTAAGAAAATACCATTTCATTTAAAGACGTGTGTCAAGGACACACGTGGAAGATATGTTATTATTAAGGGAATCTTACAGGGAGAAGAAACTACTGTGATGAATCTCTACTGCCCTCCTAATTATTCTCCTGATCTTTTAACAAAAGCATTTTTAGAATTTACAGAAATATCGTCATCTGTAGCTTTAGTGGGGGGTGACTTTAACTGCTTGCTCAATCCCCTAATCGATAAGCATCCCTCGCGTAGCTCTGCTTTAACAAACCGCTCTGCTTTAACAAACCAGGCCAGTGCCCTATCTGCGATATGTGATGAGATGTGCTTTCTCGATGTGTGGCGAACTTTACACCCATCCGACAAACAATTTACATTTTACTCCCATCCTCATAAATGCCACACTCGTATAGATTATTTATTTGTCCCGAAGTCCCTCATACAATATGTCTCATCTTGCGAAATCGGGAACATTGTTGTTAGTGATCATGCTATGGTTTGTCTGAAATTGACTACTGTTGGACATTTTGCAGGAAGCAGGAGATGGAGATTTGATTGACGCCTTCTAAGAGATGAGAAATTTGTATCTTATATGACCAGTGAATTTAAAATCTTTATGGATATAAATTCACAGTCTACTGAAGACCCCTCTCTACTTTGGGAGACTTCAAAAACATATATCAGAGGTTTAGTAATTGGCTACTCTGCCTCTAAGAAACGAAGGCAATCAGAGCTCCAGTCAAAGCTTGAGAAAGATTTAAAGGATATTGAGAAAACGTTAACTTCATCATCTGACCCATTATTATTACAAAATAAATGCGCTTTGCAAGCCGCATTAGACGCTTTGTTAACTCAACGGGCTAAGAGTTCTATTCTCTTTTCTAGACAGCGACTATATGAATTTGGTGATAAACCCAGCAAGTATCTATCTTACTTGACTAAAGTCGAATCAGATCCTCAAATAATCACCTCAATAGTTGATACTGCCGGTATTCGTTATTTTGATAATAAAAACATAAATAATATTTTCAGAGAATTTTACTCACAACTTTATAAATCAGATCTTCCCCCAGGGGCCTCTGTGGATATGGAACATTTTCTGTCTCAAATAACTCTTCCTACTATTTCTGAAACTCAGAAGGTTGAATTAAATGCACCTATTACTAAAGATGAAGCCCTGTTTGCACTTAAAACATTACAATCAGGGAAGGCGCCCGGGCCAGATGGCTTGACTGGCGATTTTTATAAAGAGTTCCACCACGTGCTATTGGACCCTTTTTTGACTATGCTAGAGCATTCTTTTACATCCGGCCTTCTACCTCAATCTTTGAGAGAGGCAGACATCACAGTTATCCTTAAAAAGGGCAAGAACGCAGATCACTGTTCTAATTACAGGCCTATCGCTTTGTTAAACCAGGATCTTAAGTTACTTTCTAAGATACAAGCGCTCCGACTCGAAAAAGTTTTGCCTGTCATAATCAAGGAAGACCAGACGAGGTTTATCAAGGGAAGAAGTTCTAACCACAATGTAAGAAGACTCTTAAATATTATTAATATATGTCAAACTCAGAATATCGAAAGTCTAATCATCTCACTTGATGCGGAAAAGGCCTTCGACCGTGTTGAGTGGCCTTATTTGCATCATATTTTACATAAGTTTAATTTAGGAGAGACGTTTATAAGGTGGATTAGTTTGCTGTATAATAACCCTTTAGCTTCAGTTATCACTAATGGCTGTAGGTCTAACAATTTCTCACTTTACCGCTCGACACGCCAAGGCTGTCCTCTCAGCCCCTCCCTCTTTGCCCTGGCGATTGAGCCCCTGGCCGCGGCCGTCAGGCAAGATTTATTAATAAAAGGAATTAGCGCTGGCGACACTCAACATAAAATTTCTCTATACGCGGATGATATTTTATTATATATATCAGAACCAGCTTCAACTATTTCCCGTCTCATCAAACTAATTCGCCAATTTGGAACATTTTCGGGGTACAAAATAAACTTTTCTAAATCTCTTGCGATGCCTCTGGGGGCTCTCAGAGGAAGGACTAATTCCCTTGTACCTTTTCCATTTCGTTGGTCCCTGTCTGGTTTTGTGTATCTCGGTATCCATATCACCCCTATGTTTCACCAAATGTTTAAGGCTAACTACACTCCTCTACTAGATATCATAAAAAGAGATTTACAAAGGTGGTGCTCTCTTCCCTTATCTTTGCTTGGTAGGGTATCTCTTATTAAGATGAACGTTCTTCCTAGATTACTCTACCCCTTACAGATGATCCCCTTACTACTTTCAAACAAAATACTGAAACTACTTAACAGCTGGTTGAGTGAATTTATTTGGAATAAAAGAAAACCCAGGCTTAAATTTTCCAAGTTACAGTTACCTACGTCAAAAGGGGGGGTGGATGTGCCTAACTTCAGATTGTATCAGCTGGCATCACATTTGAGGTTTGTAGCCGAATGGGTAAAGGAGGATCCCACCTCTGTTTGGTTATGTCTAGAAAAGTTTCATACTCACTGCTCATTGCTTGGTCTTTTATCCTGTAAGAATATAAAGTCTGTAAGGACTTTGTGCAATAACAACCCTATAGTTGTTAATACTGTTAAAGCATGGTTTGCAGTGCGTAAGTTGGAGGGAAGATCTTTACTGACTCCTTTGCTTTCCCCAGTGCAAGGAAACCCTGACTTTGAACCAGGCATGACAGATACAGGTTATGATATCTGGACACGCCAAGGAATTAAAAAGATGTGTGATTTGTTTGTGGGATCCTCCTTATCCTCATTTGAACAAATTCAGGCTAAATATAACCTCCCTGGCTCTCATTTTTTTAGATATCTCCAAGGGCGAGATTTTATATAAAAAAAAACTACATTTGCTTCTGAAGCCTCTTTATCTCTAATAGAAAAATTATTACTCAAATGTCCAGTTAAGAAGGTGATCACTTCTTTTTATAATGTGCTTAACCAGACATCTGTCATGCTGGCAGTCTCAGACGCAGTACTAACATGGCAAACTGAATTGGGTGTAGCTATTGATAAGGAGAAATGGGATGTCATCTGTAATCAAACAAAACGGATATCTGTCTGTAATCGTGCCAGGCTGTTACAGTTTAAAATTATTCACAGATTGCAAATATTTTCTAGCAAAAGACATAAAATGTATCCTCATACCTCTCCTGATTGCCTTAAATGCAAAACTGTGTTGGGTACATATACTCATTGTGTTTGGTACTGTCCTAAAATTCAGTCATACTGGCAAGATGTTCTGGAAGATATGAGCGCTATTTTGGAACTGTTTTGACCTGTGATCCTGTCTCGCTACTCTTGGGATATAGAGACAGTAAAATCAGTCCTGGTTCAGGCAGACTATATGATATCCTCACCTATGCTGCACGCAAGAACATTTTCCTGTCGTGGATTAGCGACAAACCTCCTTCTAAAACATCTTGGCATAAACTCATCATGGAGCTCTTTCCTTTGGAATACCTAACTTGTCTTCTTCATTCCACAAAAGGACGTTTCTTAAATATTTGGACTCCCTATCTTCGTTTTACCGACTCTACTGTTGCATCTATATTGAATGGTGTCGCTATACTGCCCTACAAAGCAAAAAGGCAGTAACTGCATTTTTGGTCAAAAATGAGTTATTATCATTTTCATGACATTCAAGGCATCGTTTGTTATGTGACAAAACATCTTATCTCAAATGTGTGTCGTTTTGGAGAAAAATGGTAATAGCTTTTGGAGAATCTGTAGTTACTGCCTTTTTCCTTGGTATTGTGCCACATTTTTGGTAAGTAATACAAAGCAAATTTACAAAGCAAGAATACAGTAACTGCAAAATAGGGGTAAAATATTAAAATTAAATATGAGGATTGATATATACAAAGAATAAGCTAATATTAAGTAACAAAACAGCCACATGTCCAATAATCTACCTACAACTACTTAGGCTGGATGACAGAATAACTTTAAAGTCATTTTTCTCAGTTCTGCACTCTGCGTAGTTACTGCCTTTTTGCTTTGTAGGGCAGTATAGATTAATCATTTTTATTTGTATTGTGTCATATGTCCTGTATATTGTCCAGATGTATACTGTCCAGATCTATATTGTGCTGAGCTTTGTTCTCTGTTTTTCTGTTCTTGTTTGTTAAACCTAAATTTGTTCAAAAGAAAATAACAAAAAAAAAAAAAAAAAAAATCAGTCCTTATATACCGACAGTTATGCCTACAAATATTAATACAGACTGTCCATTAGTAGAGAAGCATAAGCATGCAGTAGAGAATATTATATAGCAAAATGTGATCCAGCAGTAAGTAAAGATTTACGGCCTACCTTTTTTGGATGTCAAAGGAACACTCCACCATTTTTTGAAATAGGGCTTATTCACCTTCTTTCCTACATTTAGATAGGTGGGCAAATGCATTTTTGCCTCAGTGCATGGATTGTTTTAGTTTGACAGGGTCGGTGCTATCTTAGCTTATCTTAATGAATGGAATCCTTTGTTGGCAGCTAGCATGTCCTGAGTAAAAGGGATAAAAAAAAACCCCACCTAATTACTTCTTGTGGCCTTCACAACGAATACAAATAGCGATGCAGATTAACACTAGGCGATTTCCTAGGCAGATATTGACTTGGGACTATATTAGGGGGAAGCACAGGCGATGCACTGCTACTTGGGCGCAGAGATATCACGTAATTACTAATTATAATAATAACTCCGCTTCGCGTCATGACTGCATTACCACCTCAGGTGTGCATTATTTTTCTAATAATTCAACGGCCTGTCATCAATTATTCCTTACTTATTGTGCTACGATATACATTTTGTTAATAATCTCTGTTTCTAACGATTTCACGATTCTGGATAAATCATATACGGCAAATCATATCGCAACATTCAAATCGTGCTGTTGCTGAAACAGAGAGAGCAAATAGTAGGAATAGGTGTGGAGCTGCTTCATAACAGTTTGAGGCCTATAATAAAATTTTACCTAGTAGCGTGTGTGTATGTGTGTGCGTCTAGCAGAGACAGTCCCAAAATGTTGGCATGTTCTTTTAACATATAAATATAATACTGTGTAGGAGAATATTAATGCTGTTTATCAGACATTTACATAGACATTATACATATGGAATGAAGTGACACCTTTTGAAGTAAACAGTGAAACAAACTATCACATTGTAATTTAAAAAAAGTTAATTAAATATAAATGTAAAATGAAAATAGTATTTAGATATTTTGGTAATATCACCCAACTGTAATTGTATCCCCTACGAGACGCGTGTCTTGATTGCTACACTGGACTGCAATTGCATTGCATTGTCCATGTTTTGTCCAGATTTGTTGTGTACAGACCACTGCGACAAGAAGAGGAGATATTTTCACTTTTAAATGTTGCATTACATGAGCTACATATCTATTCTATTCCAGTCCAAACCTGTGAAAGATTTTTCTTTCTCAGTGAACAGCAGCTGAAATATTTGCTTGACGAACATTTCACAGTTAAAGAAATTGCTGCAATGTATTCTGTAAGTCAGTGAACAATCTGGAACAGAATGACCCAGTATCAGTTATCTGTGAGGCAGACACTGAGAAAATAGAAAATAGAACACAGTCATCCATATTTACTATGCGGCCTTCCGGCACCTGGAGGACATTGCAGTTCTTGACCCGAACAGTGATGTTCATATCACATGCCTACACTATGTGATGATTCCGAGGCTGAACTGGCATCTGAAGTTCTTTTCTGATAGCTGGGCCCGACATCCCCTGTCTTCGGAGGGCTACAGGTCTCCCCAGCAGTGTCATGACTTCGGTCTGATCAGCTGTGTGTTTGTCTTTTCCCTGTGTGCCTTGTTGTCTTTGAGCGCATGTGCTTGTTTTGACAGCTTGCCATGTGCTCCGCTGTCACTGTGGTGTGGTGTCTTCCCTCCCACTCGTTAACTATAACTTAACTATCCTTGTTCTCTTCACACCTGTTGTCAATTAATCCCTCATTATCTCCCCTATTTTAGATCCTTTTGTGTTCAGTCCTTTGTCAGACTGTTGTTGTAAGGCTTTTCCTGAGTTTGACTCTTGCGTTGTCTTTAGTGATGGGCAGATCGAGGCTTCGTGAAGCAATGAAACAGTTGAACCAAATGGGCCATATTGTTTCGAGGCTTCGAATCAATCCGACACCCGTCTCAACGGTGACACCTAGTGGTCACTTGCAGGTGTTGATCTGAAACAACCTTGACGAGCCATTAAAAAAATGTGTTGTTTTTTTATTATTGTATTTTTCTAATATGTGAAGCTTGTAACCTATAGGCTCCTCACTGTGCATAATGTTATTTTGGTCATGAAAAAATGAATATTAATAAAAGAAATCAAGCCACAATGTCTCACTTTTTTAGAGATTTTTATTCAAAAATATTAATTTCTCTGCTGTGGAAGGACTTAGCCTACTTCTTTTTTTACAGATAATTTCTCCAGCCTTCGAAAAAATCTTCTCACAAGGGACACTTGTTGCTGGCATGCAAAGATATTTTTTAGCAAGGACATACAAATGAGGAAAGATTACTGCTCTCTCTTTCCAGTAAGTTAGTGGATCATGAGTTCTGGGCAAATACGCATCGTTGATGTATTTTTTCACTTCCATTGTGGCATCAGCTGTAGCAATGTGTGTCTCATATGTAGACCTATAAAATGTATATTCACATTAATGTTATATTATATTATATTATATTCACATTGAAGCTATTTTTAACATGATTGGCAGCTGTGATTGGGACATTAGGTTGTAGGGCATTGGGCTATGGACTTTCTAAACAGTGTCCCAAAGGTTTGTAATTATATTTCAATTATAATTATATTTAAAACAATGCATACTTTGCATAGATGGCCCAACAGTGTCAGTAGCAGGCCTAGGTACAGGGGGAATGCCATCCTCTGCACCCTGCAAAATGGCAGGATGAGTGCTCCTCAAATGGCGCATCATGGATGGTGGATTGTTGCAGTAGGCTAGCTGTCGATCACAATACACACACATCTCACTTTATTTGGGGTTTCTAAATGGAAATGCTCCCACACCACAGATGTACGGCATCTCTTCTGGGGAGCCTCCATTTTATATATCTATCCAAATCTATCTATCTATGTATCTATCTATCTATATGAATCTATCTATGTATCTAGATATGTCTCTATAATCTATCTATATATCTAGATATGTATCTAGATATGTACCTAGATATGTATCTAGATATAATCTATCTATATATCTAGATATGTATCTAGATATGTATCTAGATAATCTATGTATTTATATATGTACAGGTAATCTATCTATATATGTATCTATCTATTAATCTAGCTGTCTATATATATTTATATCTATGTATCTATTAATGTGTCACTATATGTATACTCTGTCTGTCTCTAGCCTATCAGTCAATGTGTTGTGTAAATTTAAATGTAAGCCTAAATAGCCTATAACTAATCAAATCGCACTATGTCACTATATCATAAAAAATCCGCTATCTCAAAATCAAACTCCTCTCACAAAAACCCACGAGGTCAATATGCGTTGATTTCACTTTTATACAGATGTGCGATTGTGTGGTCTGTTCCCGACCGTTCCAATCAAATGCTGATTCGGTGGACCACACCTGATGAAACACTTAGTGAAACACTTCGAGGCTTCGTTTGGTCATAGTCACGTGTAACAACAATGACTTATGTTAGGGAATTAATTAGCTCAAATTAGCATTAATGTGACTATGCATATGTTGCTTACATGAATTAAAGAATTACCAAATAGGGAATTGGTCAAAACCTCGGCTTATATCAGAGGTTACACAATCGCTTGTAGTACTCACTGATATAGACGGGTAGAATATGTTCAATTTGGGGAAATTTTAGATACAAGTTGAAGAATGTTCATTTATTGTACGAACTGTATGTCCAGCACACAAAATGTACAATATCTGAACGGAAATCTCACGTCTTTAACACTGATAGACAATTTATTCTCTGTGGCCACAAGAAAATAAAGATCTTAGTGTTTTAGACCATTTGAGATTTCTTTCAATAGTAAAATTTATCGTAGAGCGTTAAGAGGTAAAGATCTGCACTACTCAGGGACTCAGTATTGAAACAAACAGGCAAACTTAATTCAAATGATTTAACAAAGTTTATTCAAACGAGCTACTGGTTACATGTACTAATTTTCAATCACACAGGAGTAAATATGCATAAACAAAACAATATACGATCGCAAATAGGGAATACAACAAAATAAACGTAAGATAAAAAGGTTAGAGTAGGGGAAGGAAGAAGGGAGAATATAAGAGAGAGAGAGAGAATTTTAAGAAAGGGTTTTGTGTGTGTACACTGAGAGCGTGGTAAGGAGAGGTGTGTGTGTGTGTGTATGTGTGTGTGTAGGAGCACGCCTTTAGCAGCACGTGGCCGTGTGTTTATGTCTAGGAGACACGTGAAGAGGTGGGCGTGTATGTGTGTGTGTAGGTGCAGATGTGTGCGTCGAAGAGTGTGTAAGTGTGAGTAAAGAGAAATGAGAGATAGGTAGAGACAGTTCAGTCAGTCACAACAAGACCCCAATAGGCACAGCAATATTAGACACTTTAAACAGCACTTCAGGTTGGAAATTAAGGTCTACGTTACGTCTGAGTTGTAGATCGGCCCTCTTTGTGTGGTCTCGTCTGTGTTGGACGGAAGCGGAGTCACGTGATCACAGCGTCTAGTTGCTATAGCGACTTGAAGCGAGCGGAACTCAGCAAAATGATCTTTAGCTTTAAGTTGGTATCTTGGGTTGGTTGAAGGAGACTATCAACTGAAGTAAAAGTAGTTTTAAGAAAATAAAACTTGGAAGAAAAATGAAAATAAACGCGAACGAAGCTTCCAAGGATGGAAGAAGGCGTGTCGTCTCTCTCTCTCTGGCGATGTGCGTTGAGATCAGAGAAGCGCGGCATTTTGAAGGGGTTAAGCCCAGCCTCTTTAGGTGCATGACCCAATCGCCTGGAAGGGCGATTGTGACTACCTCCTGACGTTTTGTGGAGGCTCACGCCCCTTCCTAATAGTTAAGGAGAAGCTAAATTTGTTCCTATCGTTAATAACACTGGATTTAATAAAATAATGCGTCTTCGGAGATTTTGGGTTAAAGATTCCACACCGTTGGGATTTATGGAACACAATGATACCACGAATGGTATCTCTATGACATAGTCACCCGCGGATACCTGATTTTTCGCGATTATAGTCACATCAAATGGATTACAAATCAATAAAACTATATAGGCATAATATTTGGGACAAAGGGATCATGCATACATCAAGAGAATACATTTTAAACATTTCACAAGATGATTTTGATTCACACGTGGTAGGATCTGTGTGTGTTTCCTTGTGTGTGTGTGCTGGAAGAGTCACTGAAGGTTCATCCTGCTGCGTTGAACTTTTGTCCCCGAGCACGGGGTGAGAGAGTCTAGGTGTGTGCGTGTTACTCGGTCTGATTAGATTAGCGGTCGAACAGAGTCTGGTTGTTTTCTTACGTGTTGCCTGAGGGTCTACATGTAAATGAATGTCTGACAGAGAGTCCCTAGGGTCCTCTTGAGATTGCTTTTATTGGTCAGGGGGGATTGCTCTTGGTGATCAGCGGATGTTCGCGGAGCCATAAACTAGAAGTCAGCAGTAAGGGATCTCTGTTTTCAGATAGATAGTTAATGATTTAGGTCATTCGTAGGCGCCGTTGGGTCTGGGGTCCAGGAAGGAAGGATCTTAAGACAATAGAGGTGTTTGTGGATTAGGACACCAATGATTTAATTAGGTCTCAGAGCAAAAGGGGATTTGAAGACAGGCTAATTTCAGTAAATTAACATATAGAGAGATAGAGCTGGTGATCTGACCATCTGATGTGCGTTACACACGTGACATGGGTGTTTTGAATCACGCTTTGGATCAGTGTTTCGACACATCTGCGCTTCGGGATCTCGCAAAGCTTCGGAACGACTGTTTCGCGTCAGCCATCCCTAGTTGTCTTGCGTTGTCTTGCGTTGTCATCAGCAAAGGTCAAAATCTTGACATCAAATTGACATTGACACTTGACTTTCATTTTTGACCTATTTCGTGACGTAATTTTGACATCAATGTTGATGTAATATTGATGTTAAATTGACATCAAATGCCCACTGGGGTATTATGGTTAGCTGGGTCATTTATGAGACGAGCTCCAGTTCATGTGCCGGCGCCTCCGTGTCGTGCTTATCTATTATCTGCTATATTTACTTATCTATTAAATCCAGGTAATTGGTTGATAAAACATTGATTAAAATTAAGATACAATTCATACAAAACGAAATTCACTTTAAAGATTTCGGTTTCATGTTGCGTAGACCTATCGTTACAGCCCTATTAATCAACATTGTATTTTTTGTTTTGTTTTTTTGTTCATATATCAATACTTTTAGCATTATTTATTACAGTTGTGTATCTGTATGTTCTTTGTATAGTTGGTTTTGTCAACATGATTGGGAATTAACTTTTGTTATACAATGTATTTTCTTTGTTGATTACATTTATTTTACTATATTGGTTATAATATATAATATAATAAAAGTTCTAATATATTTTATATATATTTTTTTTTGTATTAATACATTTTTCTTTTCTTTTTTGAGTACACTTTTGTTTTTTGGACACCTTTGAAGGAAATGTTGTGTAGTTACATAATGTTGAATTAATAAATCAATCCATAACTTTTAATGTAATAAGTTAAGTAAATTCAGTTCCTAAGAATAAACTTACCTCTATATTTCTTGTCCAGTGACGTTTCAATGTTTTTAACGGGTCGACTACGCTTCACAATGGAATCACAAAAGACCATGTAGAACACATGAAGTGTGTGAGGAACACTTCAAGGTCATTTACATCCAAAGCACAACCTGGAAACCTCATTTTGGTGATTTCGGGTGAATGTATTAGAAACCAAGACGGCATCCAGAAAGTAAGACGTGATATTTACATTTTAAGAATGTTGCATTAACAATGTTACACAACAATGTTTATGCAACGTTGTAAAAAAACGTATTTATAACGTAAAAAAAAACCCTGACATCTCTCGTATTAAATACGTCAGATAAAAACGTTATCACAACCTTTTCACAACGTGAAATAAATGTTTTTAAAACGTTTTTGTGTTTGCTGGGATATCAGCACAAATTCCATTCACCAATTTTATTAAAGTTTGACATTAAAGTGTCATTTAGAAGAAAATATTTCAACCATTATAATTTAAGTTTTCCACTCAGATAGTCACAATGAATTGTTTTAAACCTACAATCAGTGTAATACTTTACAGTCAAGGCCATCAACGAAACAAAGCTGAAATGTGCTTATATTATGTAGATAAACTTAGATGAAATAAGATGATATATTCATCATGATAAGGATTCAGTTTTAGTTAATAAATTAAACAGTAGATCTTTCTCTGCAACCACAAACTTAATTGTTTAGCTACAAATGCTCAGTATTTGGTATAATTATACATAATATAAATATATATCATATAATAATTATATTTAGATATAAGCCAGAAGCTTTTGATAAAATCTCAGTGGCATTGAAAGAATCTGCACTGGGAACCTGCGATTCTTACTTTGAATCCTTTATTTTATATTATCATTTGAATGTGTTTTCTGTGTGTGAATTTCTATTTCGTGTGAACGGGACTTTTATTTTGGCGTGACAACATGACATCATAAGGCTGCGCCGCTCCTGCATCTGTGATTCTGCTGAAGAAAGGTTTGTTTTTTTAATAATTTAAAGTATTTAAACCAATGTAACCAGTTCGGACAATTATATAGAAACATGTTATTTGTTAAATGTAACATTATGTACTTAATAACATTAATGAACATAGTTTTTATGAGTAGAGTGCATAGATAACATTAATGAACATTTTTTGTGAGTAAACATGTATAACACAAAAAATGCGTATCATTTCGCACCCTATATTGTGAATCAGTTCATCATAAACACGCTGTTTGTTCTCTGGAGAGTAATGATAGAGAAGCGGAGCTCTTTGAAACCGGTTTAGATTCAAATGAATCAAATGATTCAGAGTTTGTAAGCGCTCGAATCACCGAATCGCGCTGACGACTCCTGCAGTTCACCAGTGTAAATGCAGCAAGAACAACAACACACACACATGTGGAATGACAACTGACATTTTTTTCCACAGTGTAATCTATTAAATATTATTTACAAATGCCAAAATATTTTTTTTGTCTGTATAATATGTGTTCCTTTGTTGATGTGTTTTTAGTCTAATCAGATCATTTAAGTCCATTAACTCTCTCTCTGACTGACTCTCTTACCAGTGAACTGAACTACTGAACTAGATCTGATTGACACACACTCAGAGATTTAGTTTAGAGTGTTTTTAGTCTAATCAGATCATTTAAGGCCATTAACTCTCTCTCTGACTGACTCTCTTACCAGTGAACTGAACTACTGAACTAGATCTGATTGACACACTCTCAGAGATTTAGTTTAGAGTGTTTTTAGTCTAATCAGATCATTTAAGTCCATTAACTCTCTCTCTGACTGACTCTCTTACCAGTGAACTGAACTACTGAACTAGATCTGATTGACACACACTCAGAGATTTAGTTTTGAGTGTTTTTAGTCTAATCAGATCATTTAAGTCCATTAACCCTCTCTCTGACTGACTCTCTTACCAGTGAACTGAACTACTGAACTAGATCTGATTGACACACACTCAGAGATTTAGTTCAGAGTGTTTTTCTTACTGTTAACTATTCTCCTCTTAAACAGGACAGAGTGTCCAAACACACAGAAAAACTCCTGGTGAAGCGACTGAGATCCACGTGACACACTATTATAAAGATGGCGTTTATTAAAGAGGAGAGTGAAGACGTGAAGATTGGAGAAACATTCAGAGTCAAACATGAAGAAACTGAGGAACAAACAGGTTAGTTTGTGTGTTTTACTGTGTGTTTTACTGTGTGTTTCATGTGTGTGTTTCACTCCTGTCGATCCCACAATGTGTGTTTCACGTATTCAACCGAAAACTTCTGTTAAAAGGTGTTGTGTAAATACCCCTAAACATTCAGGGGTGCATTTCCCAAAAGCAGGACCAGTGTTGTGCCGAATTTCGACTCCCTGCCAGAATCTGACTCCCCCTCCCGTGCATGGGCAATGACGTCGGTGCGACTGTTTTATTTTTCGTCTGTTTGTGTTACTTAATAAAGTTTGGTGTCTTTTTTTTTATTTATTTTTTTTAAACAGGTGTTTATTATCAGTGTTTTCCAGAAAGCGTTGCGAAAACTGATCACTGGCATACAGGACATTATGTTTAAGTGCACTATACTTACCAAGTCAAATATGAAATGTTAATATTTAACATTTATTCCCATTGTGCACTGTTTACTACTATAGACAGTCCAATAATACCATGTGCAACAAGTTCTACTTAATTCTGCACATAGATTATTCTTAGATATACTCTGCCAGTACATTTATTTAAATCAAACCCCAGAATTATTTTCCTGTCCAAAGCACAGGTGTAAGCAAATTATATAAATCATACTTCCCTAATTTTTCAGGTTTGCAAAATCAAAGACACATGAAACTCATGCTGGTTACACCTCTTACTATGGATGCTAAAATAATTTCTCTGTTTTACACTTGATATTGTATTGTGATAGGCACTTTCAATTCATTCTGGCTGATATTTGCCAGTATAACTGGGTGGCTAGTCATCTGAAGTGGACATAACACTTGTCCATTTTTAACATTTACCTACAACTTTAAATGTATTTTATGATGGTGCACACTTTCTGTTTTCAGGATGATTAACTGCATTTTGGTGATAAAAAAAACAAATACATGTAAAATGCTTATAACTGAAATCATTCAGGAATGTTTTTATTATTATTAGCTCAATGAAAATGTCATTTCATTGCATTCACCGTTGGTCCCCCTTTTATGTACATGTGTCACAGTAAAATAATAATTTTTATTGAATGTGCAAAGTTGTCTTGAATTGTGGTCTCCAATGAGCTGGTCAAAAACGCATAAGTTGGAGAATAATAACTTAAAGGGATACTCCACTTTAAAATAAAAATTATGTCATCATTTACTCACCCTCAAGTTGTTTCAAACCTGTAAGAATTTCTTTTTTCTGCTGAACACAAAAGAAGATATTTTGAAAAATGTCTGTAACCAAACAGTTGATGGACCCCATTGACTTCCATAGTAGGAAAAAGAAAATACTAATGAAGTCAATGGGGTCCATCAACTGTTTGGTTACAGACATTTTTCAAAATATCTTCTTTTGTGTTCAGCAGAAGAAAGAAATTCATACAGGTTTGAAACAACTTGAGGGTGCGCATATGATGACAGAATTTTCATTTTTGGGTGAACTATCCCTTTAAATAGGATTACAAACTAAACAATAATAAAAAAAAGAGAAACTACTGCTCAACACTTGAAAATAAATACATTTATTTAATACAAGCTGGACACAAGTAGTTGGTAACTTCCATCGATGTTTTTGCGCAGTCACAGTGGTACCACCGAGGGCACACGCCACAGCCAATCTTAACATAGGGACGAAGTGAATATTAGTATGCACCACAATTATCTTTTAACATCCATTATGATGAAAAAATAAATATGGTGTACTTAAAGACTACTCTTTTCAACAACAAAAAAAGGATCAAATAAAAAGTACAGTTAGAGTACCCACCCAGTCAGTGCCATTGTCAGGACTTTCTTCCTCCCCACAGAGAAAGCACAAATCTTTTAGATCATCTATGACAATGCCAGGGGAGAAGAGCCAATATGACACAAGGCCAAACCTCACAATTACTTTAAAGGTACAATATGTAACTTTTTTGCTTTAAAAATAGCAAAAATCACTATATCTATGTTATATATATATATTTTTAGTTGTGTACTTACATTATCCCGACTGTTTCCAACAACTTTCAAACCAGGAGAAATTTGTAATTTAATTCAAAGACACTGCACGTTTCTTTATTTTCGTTTTGTCGCCGTCAATGGCGTCATATCCGCGCTGTCCCTGGTTTCCGCTCGTACTGCCATAGTAACCAGAGCCCTCTGATAGTAACCAAGGCGACAGATGTGGACAACTGTGGAGTTCGTAATGTCTATCTGCACGCTGTTGTTGTTTCGTTCAAACATTATGGACCATGGCAAGCAGACTTTGGATAAAAAAGGAGAACTAAAACGAGAATCAATATCAGCGCGGTGTTTTCGAGATGCCTAGAGCTCCCATAGACAGTATATAAACGAGAGCTCCACGTCCGAGACTTCGACCGCTTCTACATGTACTTTATTAAACAGGTGAGCACATTTACATAAAACTAATCAATGTTATATAGTTCAACAATGATAAAATGTTAGAATATGATCTGTAAGTTATTCTAATGTTGATCTAGCTCACTGCTAGTCTCATACAGACAAACTAACACATCAATTTCAACACATTCAAATGCAGTTTAGTGTGCTAGTGTAATGTTAGACCAAGTGAAACAGTGCTGCGTTACCTCACAAGTTTAATTTGTCTAATAAACTGACCTGTGAGTTGTAATTCTGCACTTGCGTGTAGTTCGGTAGAATGAAATGTCCATATACCTTTTATATCTGCGGGACTCGCGTCGCGTTTGGAGCTGATAGCTGTCTCTTAGCAATCCCGAACTGCTTCATATCACAGTCATGATAAAAGCATCGATGTATTCACTCATCCATAAACATTATTAGATTGGTCGGCTTGACGTTGACGACAAGATCCATAATTCTTAGCAAATGTTGCGTCATCAAACTACGCCTTTGTTATTGTATGAGGTTAGCGACCCCTAGTGGCGAAAAAATGACATACTGTACGTTTAAACAGACTCCTGAATAGACTACTTTAAAATAGACAGTCTGAATATTTGGATTTTTTGGCAAGGTGATAGTATTCCACACTTACCTGTGTTTTGTAGGAGGCAAGTAGCTATGGCCAATCTGATGGAATTCACATTTGTTTTGCTTGTTGAAAACAGAACTGGCTTTTTGTCCAGCATACATTCAGCAAACTAAAAATAAACAATTAGAACAATTTCATTGTTATAAAGACAAACAGCTGTGTTGGTATCAAAAATTGCAGCCAATACACTGACATCAATAAAGAAAGAACACTATGTAAATCTTACTGTGTAACTGTCAGTGAGTGGTGAATGTGGTCAGCATATTAACTCTGGAGTTTGAACTGATTTTTATGCCATTCATTAGGGACTACTGTCTTTTTAATCAGTACTCTTAGCCAATTCCATAATTCTTACTTTTCCGACAAAGGCCCCACAGGAACTGCTGTCCTTTTGGTCTGGGTGTGGCAGTGTGTCATATGCCCACGTGGACACATGGATGCCTTTTTGATTCATGAATGACCTGTAATCAATAATAAAAAAAAAAGCTCAGAACAGCACCATTTTTTTTTCTATTCAACATTCATTGATAATTTGCCCCATCATAGGACTTGTTTAAAAGGTGTAATTACCTTGTCACTTCTTGGCATCTTTTAAGGTCAGGTTGCCTCTCCCCAAGAGGATCCAAATACAGAACCCACTGTTCCTTTGGGATCATAACCTTAATAATTGGAATATTACAAATGTTTTTTTTACAAAATCCACAAAAAAGTCCCACCTACTCACACATTAGATGTTGCATTATAGGCAAAATTATGATTTAAGCTGTATATATAATATTTAAAGTTACCAAGTTGCTACAAAATATTACCAACAAAGTCCAGTGATGACAGTCATTGATGATCCCAAATATATATTGGTACAGCATTGGATCCATCTAAAATTTAAACAGTTGTAATCTTACATGTAGTTCTGAAATGTCTAAAAGTTACAATGAAGATTTGAGAGTTTAATTAAAAAAAGAAATCCACCAACCTTCACTTTTGCTGTTTCCCCTTCCCAAATGCGCGTCATTTCAAATAAATCAATTGCTGAAGCCCTTTCTGTTGTCTCCCTATTAAATTTTTGTACTAGATAGTACATATAGGCGTTCATGACCTTACAGGAATCAATGGAGTAAGTTTATCCGTTTCAGGTAAAATAGGATAACACACTACCCTGGTAATCCAGAGTTCTCGCGAGAGCACAAGTTGAATTTGCTCAGCGAGTTACTCTGGCGTCGAGCAATGGAGCTCATTAAATATGCCCCTCGATCTGAGCTGCACCAATCACAGCGGGTTATCTGATATAGGCGGGCCAGAGGCAAGATAAACAGAAACATTGCAAGATGGCTATGGATGAATAGCAGTTGTTTGAAATGGCTTTGGCCACTACAATGAACGAGTTAGAATTGGCTTTTTATCTAAAAGAGGAACAGAAGACGGCGCTCGAATCGTTCCTTTGCAAGAAGGACGTTTTTGCTGTTTTGCCGACCGGATATGGTAAGAGTCTAATCTACCAGTTGGCTCCGCTGGTAGCTAAGCGTATGGGGTTTATTGTTGTGATTGGTCATAGTGTTATCCAATTGCGTGCAGTGAGATTTTCAAATGCATGCTTGATGCCGCCCCTCGAGCTGGGCGATTTTCATTGACCGATGCCAGACCATTAATCTTTTAGATTTAGGTCTGGATTTCCAGGCTAATAACACACAGTAATAGACAGTAAATAAATAGTAGATTTTGATGATCTTTGCAATAGAAGTGAATTAATCAAAACTAACTTTAGCTGGACAATAACTTTATTCTAGAGCTGCTGTAAAGCCAAAACAATCTCTGTTACTGTAATTTCCTATTATCACTGTAAAGCTGCTTTGAAACAATCTATATTGTTAAACGCACTATATAAATGAAGGTGACTTGACTTGATACATTTTACGTTTAATGCTTTGGAACAATTTATGTGGATTCAATAAAGGCATTGCACCAAGTACAAATATGAATACCAGACCCATGAAACAGCTAAGACTAACCTCACTTTCAATTTGTAGAGAGGGAGCAGTTTTCCATATGTCTTCAAAGAAAATTTTAAATGGCCCCAATTTTGAGAGGACATGAACATTCTTTCCTTCCCAGGCTTCTCTCACACCTGTAAAATGAATAATATAGAGAAGCATGGTCTTCCTCTGTACATTTTATGATACTGAATATGAAAGGCAAGAGAAAACAAATGTTGGTCTTACATCATTTTGTTTTTCACTTATGGTGAAACAGTGCCATAACGACAAAAAAACAATTCTACAAAAAATTAAGATGGATCTCGTTTCACTACATACATACATTGGTCGATGTCAATTGTGGAGTCTGACAATGCTGGGGCTGGTGTGGAGGCTGGAGCAACAGGAGAGGGACTTGCCAGGGAGGAGCAGACAGTGGAGGCTGGAGCAACAGGAGAGGGACTTGCCAGGGAGGAGCAGACAAGAGGGAGTCTGTGGTGACAGGAACTGCAGATGGGTTGGAAGGCTTTTGTAATCTTTGGGGAACTCTGATCACTTGAAGCACCATATTGATGATCTACCCAATGTTAATTTTGGGGAAAGTCACACCCCTTGCATTTTCAAGATCGGCACTCTTGCCTTCCAAGCAAGTGATTGTAAATGGCCCAAGGTAGTTGGATTCAAGTTTTCCCCCTTTCCGTTGTTCGGCTCTGATGTTTCTCCTCCACACCTTGTCCCCAACTTTGAAAGTTGTGAGAGGTTACTTCAGTCTTTTTTTTACAGTTTCATGGCTTTTTCTAATGTTCCCCTTAACATCCATTAAAATTTTACTTAAATTAAGAGTGGACTCTGTAACCTCCTCAGTGGACACCGTGTCCTCCACAGTCTTGTCAATCTGAAAAGAAAGTTCTTATCTTGGTTAGTATATTGAAACATGTAAGGTGATCGTTAACATATCTGTTTCAAAAGTAAAAAAAAAAAGTCCAGTTACCCTGTAGTGCTCTGCAATTTGAGAGGGATAACGTGCCTCTCTCCCAAACATTAAAAAAAAGGCGAGTATTTGGTTGTCATTTGAACTTTTGTTTTTAGTTTTTGGCTGGCTTTCACCAGTTTGCAGATAGCTCTGTATATCAATACAGTATATTATTACATTTCAAACCTTTCAATTTTAAAACATTTAACGCTTGCACCATGCTCTCTGATTTTATAAATTTTAAATGTGTTCTATTATAAATGCATAAATCTAAAACATTATAAATACATTGACTTAGAATGAGTCTTAGATATGCCATTCCATGTTGGAACTAAGCTGACCTCCAGTGTGCGTCCTGGGAATCAAACACATTACCTTAATACCATTCTTCATCTGCTAAACTACAGCAATGTACACAGCTGACTTATGCAGCAGCCAGACAAGGGCAACATCCGCATTGGCAACTTTTAATTACAATCAGTATTCAATATTTAAAACCCACCTCTGGATCGTTCCATTCATTCTTTCCACGAGTCCATTGGTCTGCGGGTGGTACGGGGCGCAGAGGGACATTTCAGTGTTCAGCACTTTGCAGACATGTGCATTGAGCTGCAATTATAAAAGAAAAGGGACAAGGACAACGCTTCATGAGATCAGTGTATTTATGTAAATGTTTGCATGTAAACTAACCTCATTGACAAACTCTTTTCCTTGGTCGGTGAGTACCCTTTGAGGGGCCTCAAACTGATACACAAATTTTAGTAAACAGTCTGTGACTTCTTGCGCTGTTTTTGTTTTCAGTGGGTATGCCTGGGGCCACTTTGTAAGGTAGTCGATTATAACGCAAATATACTGGTTTCCATTACTCGTAACTGCGAGCTTGCCTATCAGGTCCATGCCAATCAATTCAAAGGGTTGTGTAACCTAGTAAAGAAACCAACAACCATACTTCAGTAATATTTTGAGCATTATCAACATCATTAGGCCTACAGTTTGTCTCTTATTTAAAATTTTCATATTTCAATATTCAATTTTCTGTTTAATCTGCATGTACATATATAGAGCTTATTTCTGTAGCTTTATGCTGTATTATTCATTATTAGTTATTTAGGGTTGTGATAGGAAAAAAAAGCATACCACAATAGGCGTGTACTCAGCCTCCTTTTTTATTGAGGATCTGCTGGCCTGGCATGGTCCACACTGCTTCACCTGGCCAAAGCATACAACATTTAAATAGTAAATAAATAAATAAATAAAGATAATACAAATAATGCACTACATATGAATCCACTTCAACTGGACATCAGTAAATGCATGATTAAACAGTCCTGGAATCAACAACATAACATAAAATATTAAAGTACTGTGAAGTAAACTCTACAATATAACATACAATATTACTTTGACAATGTCAGTAGATGCGTTACCCATGTGTCAATATCATCTGACATGCCAGGCCAATAAAATCTTCTGCTGATGGCATCTCTGGTCTTCTTTTGGTCAGTATGAGCTCCATGGCTGCTGGCATGGAAGTCTTTGAATATTTCATCTGCCTGTTGTGCTCCACAAACAACTTTTGCTTTTATTTCGGATGGAGTGCCTTTGTGGCGTTTGTAAAGCAGTTCACCATCTAGGAAAAAAAATCTAGTTGACATTTGTAAATTACCCTCACTGACACTAATGTGACTCACACTTCACCCGACACCTATATTACTATCAAATCAATCTTACCTTGAATGTCAAATGTGTTTGCTCTTTTTCGGAAAGTGTTTTTTTCCGTCTTTGTGAATCCATCAGGGTATTTTCCAGTGCTCTTGTAATTTGTAATTTGTCTATAAATGGAAGGATCCATGTCAATCAATGAACCAAACAAACAAACACAATAGATAAGCACACCTAATAGTACGTTGACTATAAGGATGAGCTCTCCTCCGCCCTTAAAAGCTTTCCTAAGCAGATGCAGGTGCTCTTCAATTACAAAATAATAAAATAATTAAATAATCAAAATCAGAATCACTTTTATTGCCAAGTACCTTGGGTTTGCATGTACAATTAATTTGTCTTGGTGTACTAATGTTTCCAATAGTAGCAAAGAATCAAGGGATGATATCAATAATAATAAGATTAATTCAGATGAATCAGACATCTGTGAGATAAGATAATAGAGTGAAAGATAAAGTTATGAAAAAAATACATAAGTACAAATAATCACGTAATACGAGTTTCATGTGTTTTCTCTTGCAAAGCTGACATTGGAGTGGGAGTATAAATTCGGCAGGTGCTGTGTTTAAAAATTATAGTGATTTTATGTGTGTCACTGCATAAATACATATAGTTATAATTTATGCTGTTAGGTAACCCTATCCAATTAGGCCTAGTAACTCAATATAATTCGTCATATCTATCTGATATAACAAAAAGTTGGGTTTTCCTTTAGCCCATTTTTGTTTATGGTATTTCCCCATAATCAAACAAAGATTAACAATAAAGGCCACATTTGGTGGTTATCTTTGTATATCAAAATAAAAAAAAATACATATTATTCAGAAAAGTAAACTTTCATGCCTAAGCAATTTACAAAGCAAACATATGAGCAGTAAAGTAATTGACCGCCGCGTCTAGTTAAGTGACATCATGCGCGTGCACGCGAGGGGAGTCAGATTCTGCCAGGGAGTCGAAATTCGGCGACTAGTGTGGTGACGTCATTGCACGTGCACGTGAGGGGGAGTCAGATTCTGGCAGGGAGTCGAAATTCGGCGACTAGTGTGGTGACATCATTGCGCGTGCACGCGAGGGGGAGTCAGAAATTCGGCACAACACCGGCCCGTGGCTTAGGAGACAATGGTCAATCAGAGGCGTTTAAGTTAGTCAAATTCCATTCACCGCTCAAAATGCTGGGCTTCCCGAGTTCTTTCTGCATGTTAAATACTATGTTGAGTGGTGATTGCCTAGAACTGTGGTTAATGAATAACGTGATTAATGACTGAGAGTCTTCTCGGCAGAACTTGCGGTAGAGCTCCCATTTCTTGGAGGGCCACAGCCAGGCAGAGTTTAGCTTAAAGCCTAATTAAACACAACCTATGCAGGGAATCTAGGCCTATTTGAAAACTACAGGTATGTGTGTTGAAGCAGGAATGAAGCTAAACTCTGCAGGGCTGTGGCCCTCCAGGAACTGAGATTTACAACCCTGTTTTAAGGGAAACGCACCTCAGAATTACAGACATAAAGCATTACATTCAATTAAACAACTGGACCAGTTCACCTACAAAACCCTGGTCCTCACTTACAAAGCCCTCCACCATCTGGCCCCCTCATACCCCACTGACCTCATTTCCCCCTACCAACTCTCACGGTCCCTCAGATCCACCTCAGCCGGTCTCCTCTGCATCTGCAAGTCCAACCTCCGCAGTTTTGGGGACAGAGCCTTCTCCAGGGCAGCTCCCAGGCTCTGGAACTCCCTCCCCCAAGAGATCCGCACCTCTGAGTCCCTCACCATCCTTTAGTCCCGCCTCAAGACCCATCTCTTCACCTCTGCCTACCCCTAGCCCCATACCCCCTCCATTTTCATCTGTGCCTGCATCTTGTTTTGTTTTGTTTCTTTTTCTTATTATCTACCTGCCCTGTAAAGTGACTTTGAGTTCGTGAAAAGCACTATATAAATTCAATTTATTATTATTATTAGGTTCAGATATAACAGGTTGTTAGGTTCCGATATAACAGGTTACACCTTTGTTAGTTGTTTAGTGGATATAGGATTCAGCATTCGTGTTGTAGGATTTGATGTTTTACATGTTTAAATGTGTTCATGTCTCTGTGCCATTAAACTGGTATTAACTTGATTTGTTTCTTTTTACCCTAGACCTGATGGAGCTGAAACAGGAGAGTCAAGAACTGAATGAAATGAATGAGAAATATTGTGATTTCATGACTGGGGAGAAATCTTTTAGTTGTTCACAGACTCATAAAACAGAAACTAGAAACCTCCAGATGAGAGTTCACTCTGGAGAGAAGCCTTTGACCTGCCATCAGTGTGGAAAGAGCTTCAGTCGAAAAGACAGCCTTAAAATTCACTTGAAAATCCACGCTGGAGAGAAGCCGTTCATATGCCCTCAGTGTGGAAAGAGGTTTACACAGAAAAAAAACCTTAATGTTCACTTGAGTGTTCACACTGGAGAGAAGCCTCACACCTGCCAACAGTGTGGAAAGAGATTCACACTACAAGCAAATCTTACGACTCACATGAGAATTCACACCGGAGAGAAGCCTTTCATATGCCCTCAGTGTGGAAAGAGTTTCAGATATAATGAAAGCTTTAATCATCACATGAGGATTCACTCAGGAGGGAACTGTTTTACATGTAATCAGTGTGAAAAAAGTTTCACAGACATGAATCACCTTGAGAATCATGTAAAAATTCACACCGTAGTGAAGCCTTACATATGCCATCAGTGTGGAAAGAGTTTCAAACACAGAGCAAACCTTGAGGATCACATGAGAATTCACACTGGAGAAAAGCCTTTCACTTGTCCTCAGTGTGGAAAGAGCTTCACGGTGAGGGGAAGCCTTAGGATTCACATAAGGGTTCACACTGGAGAGAAACCTTACAAGTGTCTTCAGTGTGAGAAGAGTTTCAAATATCACTCAGACCTGAAACGACATTTACAAACTCATTCTGAAAAGAAAATGTTGTTTCCCTCGGTGTGACAGGAGGTTTAAAAAAAGGAGAAATTTCAAGAATCATCTGCACATTCACTCTGTAGAAAGACAATTCAGTTGTGATCTGTGTAATAAAAACATCACACTTACAAATACATAAATAAAAATACATAAAGTCATGTAAATGTGAGACCCTGTTTGTGTCCTTTGTTAAAGAGTACGGCAATAGATAATGTGTATCTGTTTGAAATCAAGGTCATTTTCCCACAGCTGAATGTGGGCTTCATCTGACTGTTAACCTTCATTACCACTGCTTTTATTTGTATTATCATTTGTTATTTATATTCTTCATCTCTTTATACTTTCCCTTGAGGCTTTTTCTTTTCTTTTTGTGGTTGAGGTAGATGACCTTTCATTTAGACTGTGTGGGGGCGTTACATGTCATTCAGTTGTAATCAAAATAATTAAAGGGTTGGTTGATTATGATTTCACTTTTCTAACTTTAGTTAGTGTGTAATGTTGCTGTTTGATCATAAACAACATCTGCAAAGTTACAACACTCAAAGTTCAAAGCAAAGGGAGATATTTGCTTTTAAAGAAATAGTTTTTTTAAGGACTACAACAAACGGCTGGTAGGCACTACACGACATTCCTCCCGGGTTAGTGACATCACAAACTCTAAAATTTACATAAACCCCGCCCCCTGAACACGCAGTCCATGTTAAGTTGTTGTAGTTGAGCACATTTGTGAGTCAGCTCAAACAGTAGCATCCATCTTTTCACATGCAATAGAAAGTCACTCTGTGTGCATCTCACAACAGTTCCTGTATGAGTGATTTATAGATTGTCATGACAGAATACGCTAATTGAAGATAGTTAACTCCACATCAGCAACATAAATTCAACATAACCATTCAGAGACGTCCTGTTGCATTCTGCGGGTTGTCACTTCTTCTTGAGTCTCTCCATCTTTGTCTGACTCCGTTTAAACATAAAAGGCAGAACAGGTAATCGGAGCTGCTAACACACTCGAGCTCTTGAAGCTCCGCCCCCTTTGCCGGTAGCAGCAGCTCATTTGCATTTAAAGGGCCAGACACAAAACGGTGCGTTTTTGCTAAACCTCAAAAAGTGACAACTTTAACATGCTATACTGTATAAACATATCTGTGGGGTATTTTGAGATAAAACTTCTCACACACACCCTGGGGACATCAGAGATTTATTTTACATCTTGTAAAAAAGGGCATTATACAACCCCTTTAAACCCCCATTGCAAATAATGTTTATTTGCAAAATTTACAGACTTTCAGCTGTTTGCATTTAACAAATCAAACAAAAGTAATTGAAATACCTCAACACAACAAATGTTCAAGTGGTTTCACCAAATTCAACTGAAAATGCAACTTTTAATGGCTTTTTCAGGCTCAAAATTATTCAGCCCCTTCATGGCAAGCATCTGTAGTACTTAGTAGAACACCCTTTTGCTGTTCTGACCTGCTGCAAGCGAGATGTATACTGCCGTGCAAAGGCAAAAGACCGTAACTTCGTTTTTGGTCGAAAATGAGTTATTTATATTTTTGGCACATTCAAGACCTTCTTTATCATGTGGATAAGTATCTTGAATCAATTCCGTTTTTTTTTTCGAGAAAATAATGATTTGTCTTAACAGTAACTTCCAAAAGCCCATGAGAAACCAAGGCAGAACACCGTAACATCAGTTACCGCTCTTTGGCTTTGTTTTGGAACGCTCAAATTACGAGTTACGGTGCTCTGCCTTTGTTTAGCCGCGCGTCAATATGAAGTTACTGTGCCGGTGTTCAATCAAATAATGCTACCTACCAGATTGTACGGTTATCTGCCTTTGTTTTAATGTCCATTAAAATTTAAATTACGGTGTAGCCTGTGTACTTTGTACAGCTGCCATCAGTCGCTCTAACTTCTGATGTCCTCAGAGCGGTCAGAACATTTAGTATGGTCTGCTCCATCGACAAACGTGCGATATCGATCGCGAAGGATTATGCAGAGTTGACAGAAAAACGTTACACATTGCCGTATCAGATGAATACAACCAAGAATTAAAGCTTGGCAAACTAGCTGGCAGAGTGCCAAAACTTCGCCTTCAGCCCCGCCCTAAACGCGGTCGATCGAGTCAACGCTGGACTAATAGGTATTTTGTCATGTCAAATGTATTAATAATGCCATCAGAATGCAACCAAAGCACAGGATAGCAATAAGTAGATGGCTATAAATAATTGTAAATCATACAAAATAAATGCCATGATCACTAGATTTTATACAGGTGTTACTATAATGATTTTGTTAATGGTGATCAGCAACTAAATATTGATAATGTGGAAGTTACTGCCTTTTGCCTTGGCATGACTTCTCACTTTTTGCTGACAATACAAAGGCAGAGTACAGTAACTTTAAAATAGTGGTCAAAAGTCAAGTTTGAGCTCAAGATTTTTTTATGTATATAATTTCCATTACTAAAACATCTATTTGCCAGATTTCCAGTGTCCTACCTATAATTAATTTGGCGGGACAACTAAAAATCTTTAAAGTCATTTTTCTCAGTTCCACACTCTAGCGACTTAAGGTCTTTTGCCTTTGTAGGGCAGTATAACCAGACACCAGCTTCTGGAAGCGTTTCTGAGGAATCTGAGCCCGTTCTTCATGAGCAATGGCCTCCAGTTCAGGAATATTCTGGGGTTTGCGTGCTGCAACCACCTTCTTCAAATCCCACCAGAGGTTATCTATGAGGTTCAAGTCAGGTGGCTGTGATACCACTGTATCTTCCAGGACTTCTGCAACCAAGCCTTGGTGGAATTTGAGGGATGCTAACACAGTTGAGTTTGCTTCACATACTTCAACTTTGCCCAAATCAGAGTCTGTTCAAACCGACACTGTGACTTTACAACAATGATTGTATGATTTTTGAGATTCATCTTTTCACACAAAGTGCAACTGATGACCTGATGGACTCACACATAACTATTACAAATGGTAAAAACCATGGGCATCGGAAGCAAAAAAAAGGGGGGAAATGTTATCTTTTAATTAAACAAGTAAACTAAACTCTGCTTCACGTCGGGCTGTTCTTTGACTCCACGTCGTGCATTAAATGCACAGCTATCCGTAGATTATACCGCTGTTACCATGGTCATTTGCCACTGACAACTTAAAGCTGTTATTGATGTTTGCAACGCAATATTTGACAAAATATTTTTGTCAGTTGCAGCTTGTTGAGAAATATAATGTAGCGATTCAGCGGAAATGGAGTTTAATTTATTAGGCAAGGCAAGTTTATTTATATAGCACATTTCATACACTATGGCAATTCAAAGTGCTTTACGTAGAGAGGAATAAAAATAATCACAATAAAAGCAAGGAAAATACAAACAGTTATTCAAAAGCTTTACATAGAAAGGAATTATAATAATCACACTATAGCAATTCATAGAGCTTTGCATAGAAAATAGACACAAAATAAAAGCAGGGGAAATTAAGACAGTTATAAAATGAATTAAAAGAGATAAATAAACTTCTCATCTGGCAAAACACCGGTGTATCTTATTTTGACTCTGAGATTTCCCCATGACGGTCAGTATTCTTCTGTGGATTTTCACATACCGTGGATTATCTGAGTCCACCAGATTAGTAATCTGTACCAATCCAGACCAGTAATCTGTACTAGTCACCACAGCATTCCCTTGACCGTCATGAGTCAATCCCTATCAAACTCCTCCACAGAAAGGTGAGCACTTGCTCACAAATTTGGTCATCAGGACCATCAGGGTTTCCCCCACTACTACAATACCCTTCACAAAACACCGGTTATCAATCAGTGCCATTTGAGTTCAGTTTAGAGTAAAAAGGAGAATGCAGAGATAAAATACAGTGTAATAAGTCGGACGCACAGTGGCACAGTGCTCATTCAGTAAATGCACAGCTAAACAGAAGTGTTTTGAGTCTGGATTTGAATGTGACTACAGTAGGAGCACATCTGATCTCTTCTGGAAGCTGGTTCCAGCATAATAGCTAAAAGCGGACTCACCCATGCTTAGAGTGAACCCTTGGTATTTCCAGCTGATGTGATCCTAATGATCTGAGTGATCAGTTGGGTTTATATTCAGTGAGCATATCTGCAATTTATTGAGGTCCTAGGCCATTGAATTATTTATACCAGTAATAATACTTTAAAATTAATCCTAAATCTAACTGGGAGCCAGTGTAAAGACCTGAGGACTGGTGTGATATGTTCATATTTTCTGGTTCTGCTCAGAATCCTGGCGGCAGCGTTCTGTATGAGCTGACACTGTCTTATGGTCTTGAAGGGGGTGGATTGGAATCCACTGCTGCTTCAATGTATATGTAATGAGTGATTATAATAAAGGTATTAATCAATATTTTTCCTTCTAAATATCAAATGAGTTGAATGACTTCTCTGGAGATTTTACTTTGTTATAGAAGTTACCAGTGTGATTACTGAAATGTTATTTTCATGTATTCTTTAATGTCAGTATTTGATATTTGAATGCAGTAACATTGCTTGCCTATTTATCCCAGCTTCCAGAAATTAAATAGGGACTGGTTTTGTGTTTGAGAAAGGTCTTCAACGTGTTAAAACACATAGGGGTCATTGAAGCCAATAGTTTAAGGGACCATTTCTTTGTTAAAGCCTTACTTAGACTAAAATGTTGCCTTCCTTGAGAAATAACACATTATCTTGATGTTTTGAGATGAGGCTCCTGTTTATAGTTAGAGCCTGGCCAAATCCAACCTTGGAAAAGATGTGTGTCGGTGTGTGTGTTAGTCTTCTTGCTTCCAGGTTAAGGAACCACTGGCATTGTTGGAGATTGACTGAGTTGTTGTTCGGGACATGCTGGCACCCAGCATCCCAAATATGTGACCTGGAAGGTCACAACGTGCCTAACTTCAGGGTCCGAGTGTCAGCTGCATAATCTATGGAGATATGCTTCAGTCTGTCTGCATATGTGTGGAAAATTACTATGTTTATCAATTTCTTAGCCAATGAGAATCATTCTGCCTGTAAGCAATGGCGTAGCTTAGACCTTGGAAATGGTATAACTGCTGTGATCTTTGTAACTGTAAGCAGGGCGGCCTACGAACTCCTGTGTGAGTCTTGAAGCTGAGCTTCTGCTGATGAAACTGCAAACTATCTTCAGTAAAACTTTTCTTCAATTTTTTATAATTCTGACTCCGGGTCTTCTTTCAAACATCTGGTCCTTGGGTCCTAAACTGTTAACCCCTTACAGTCTTTTTAATAGGTCATTCCTCAAGTGGAATGGATTTGACTGACGGCGCTCTGAAAAGTGAACAAACATATGCACTGAATTAGAGACGGTAAAGTGAGTGGGTCCAATATCATTGGTCTTATAAAGTGGTTGGGTCTTGTCCCACCCATTTGCAATGGTTCCGACGCCCATGGAAAAAAAAATAACATTATAACAAATATGAAACTAAATGCGCTTATTTAATGGCTACAACACATATAGTAGGCTTACAGACTCTCCCTTTGAACAAATTGCTGCACATTCATTTAATTCTGAATTATGCACACATAAGTTGAAAGGCATTTGTTTGTGCATAGTAAACATATCTGCAACATTTATCAAGTTCACAGATAATTGTGCTTGCATTTAATAATCATTATGATACTAAAATCATAATAAAGTAGGTTATGCTAAGTACAAAAGATCAGCTGAGCCCAGAATATGAACGCAATTATGTCAAAATAACGAGATATGTCGAAATAACAGATAATTATGTCGAAATAACGACTTATTATGTTGAAATAACAACTTAATATCTCGAAATAGAAAGTTTTCTTTTTTTTCCTGCACCATTTGTTTCAGGGCTTCCACAGAACACAGTCTGTGTTTGGGGGTGCTATCGGGGTGCTTTGGTCTTTCTTGGGGGCGCTGAAGAGCTAGCCCCAGCCAAATCTGAATGATAAAAAAAACGCCAAGTAAATAAAATAAGCTATCACAATCTTGTAAAAATTAGCAGTATTCTTTACTGCTCTCAAACGCTGGGGGCGTGTCCGTTGGCAGTGCTGAAACCACGCCCACTCGTGGGAAGATGAAGGCCGAGGCAGGAGATAGTCGGTTCGGCCCCATTCACCAGTAACTGCGGATTATAGTGAATCCCAGTTGTCTCTGACAAAAGTTTATAGAACTATCCCGTGTAAAATGATCACTACAGAGGCGGGTGTTGATGGTGATCCTCAGCTCTCCATCAAGGTGGCTCTTCACAAAATTAATCCACCTCTTCTTGATGTGATCGTTTTTCAGAAATTTAAATAAGGACACCGATCTGTTTTGTACGTGATCGCATCCAGGTAATACGCATTTCCGTGACGAAGGCATAGCTAGCTAGCAAACTGTAGGCTGTAGTAATAGTAGGGGAGAGCCGGGATGGTTGAAACACTTTTCAGATTAACGTCGTTTTCTAAGATAAGGTTAAGATAGATTTTGTTTTGTTTTTGTAATCATCAACTCACATACTGTATGTGTTCTCTTAGTATCATGTGTTATTTGGTACAAATATAGAATGATTTAAGTAAAATTTGACTTTGAACGGTAGTTGTGCTTTGTTTCAATTGCAACACAGGGGTGGGACGGATGAAACATAACAGTTTAAACGGCTCATTATTCATCTAATGCTTGTTTTTGTGAACAATACCTGACAAGTAACTTATGTACATATTGTTACAAACATATTTTGTAATTTATTTTAATTTAAAGGTTCATATAAATCATTTGTGTTCTGTCACCCAATAAACAATAGGCGATGAGCCTATGCACATTTTGCGTAATCTTTCTAATGGGCTATTTTGACGAAGACGGACAAATCCGTTTACAATTCATATTCTTACATTTCTTCCTTGAGTCAAATTGAGTGTTTGCTAGTTGTATAGCCTGTTATTATAAATAAAACGAGGTCAGCCAGAAGACGAAAAATGAAATTTATTGAAAATTGGACAATTGATGATTATTAAAGAGATAACATGGAACAGTAGCCTATATGAATTTATTAACAGTAGCCTATAGGCTAAATAACAAATATATATATATATATATATATATATATATATATATATATATATAAACAATATATTATATAAATAATATATAAATAACAGGTTTAATTCATGTCACAAATATCACAGATGTAATGCTCCTCATGGGACCAGTGGAGGCAGAACAGGCACTGCACCCACACTTCCCCATGGAGGAATTAAAGGCCTCGCCGCACACCACACATTCCTCCTCCTGGGAACCTGCGTTTGCGGTGGCAGAAGCGGTAGCCGGAGCGATTGCAGCAAAGGCGGCGTTGTCAGGGATGGAGAAGAGTCTCTTTTGACTGCGGCGCTTCTTCAGAGTCACATCACAATCCTGTGTGCCCTGCAGAAGTCTATTGCTGCTACTGAAATGTGGGAGTGGGGGTTGTCCAGCAACAGAAGCAGCATAGACTCTTCGGACACACGGGTGTGAATGGCAAAATGCTGGAGGAAAAGCAAAAAGTCTGCCTCTTGCATCCACTCGGATCCATTTGCAGACCCAATGGAGCCAGCCGGACCATCCCTGACGAAGTGGTCCTTCCACTATTTTTTGTAACTTTGAAGTGTTGCCTTCTTCTCTATTGTTGGTTCCGAAGTACAGGACCACTAAATGCACTTCCGGGGCTATGTTGGTCTTGGATGTGGAAAATGTGCTCTAATTTGGTTCCCGGGTAACTGACTGTTTGTATCTTTTCGTTTTTGATTTTGGGTAGGTGAGTGAAATTTGAGTCTCCTAGAAGTATGATGCGTTTTTTGGGTGTTAGTGACCAATTCTCTAGTTTGTTTTGGCGGTGCTCTTGCCTTTCGAAAATGCAGAATTTTTGAATTAGTGTTTCTTTGTCTTTCATGGTTTTTGACTCTTGTGTGGGTGATTTTTGTGTTTCCCACTCACTCTCTTCCACTGTCGGAAAAAAGATTTCATCGTCTGAAAAGCCTCCACTGGTTGTTTTGGTGTTTTTTGTAGTGTGTTTGTGAATCTCATTGTCGGGATCTTCTTTAATGGTTTGTTCGTGTGTTCGTTTGCCAGGGTTGATTTTTATCTCTGTTTTCAGTTTTGGTATGGGGGTCAGCAACACAGTTCCAACCGTCCCAACAGCGCCTCCTGTCAGTTAAACCTGATTTGTCCTTAAACTAAATAACTCTTTACACACTTAAGGGTGTGTTGCAGTACTAATACACCTTCCGTATTATCATTACAATGGCACATGAAACAATAAATACAACTTGTCAGTCAAAAAAAGGTACTGCACGAAAGAATTCACTCACCACATTCAAAAGAAGCTTTCCCGCACTAACTATAAAACGGCACAACGTAAAGAAGAAATGTTTTCGCGGGTCGGGTAGGCATTGCGTGCTGTACGTGCTGACGAAATCTGACGTACATGACGTGAGTGTTTTTCAAGGAAATCTCAGTGTTTCATCCGTCCGCGTTTCATTACCAGCATTACCAGCATGTCATTATTAGGTCATCCGTGTCAGCTGTGTTAGTTTATCTTGTTTGAGTTTGTGTATATATGTCACCTTATCCTGCACTTGTTGTCTAGTATGGTTAACACTATGGTGTGTGTTTTCTTTGTATGGATCGCTACCTGTTGGATTATTATAAGTTACCCATTTGAACCTACATCTTCTGTGTCTCTGTCTTCCTAACGGCATGCACTAGGGATGGGCAAATGAAGCCTCATGAAGCACTGAGGCTTTCCCCTGAATGTTTCGGGAAAAGATTCGAAGCATCAAGAGTGTTGAAAACAGCGCCATCTTGTGGCAGGTCAAATTTACAGCAGCCATGTGTATGAGCAGCTGAGTGCGCAGCGCCGTTGTTTTATCCATTAAGCACAAATAAAAGCCTGACAATGCTAAATGTTCAGTTTTCTGATAATATAATTCACATATTAAAGTGTGGCAATAAATTAAATGTAACAATTATATTAATACTAATTATAAAAATACCAACCATTGATTGATGCAAGTAAATGTTGGTCTAATTATTTGATGGTTTCTATGCTGTTTATGTGTCAGAATATATGAGCATGTAACATAGGCTATAGACTTATTTATATATATATAAAAAAAATTGTATATGGACTTGAACTTCCAAAAACCTGTAGAGTAGTGGTCTGGGTTCAAGCATTCACAGGACTGGAGAGAAAGTGAGGCTTCGTTTTTCGTTGATCACGTGTTTCTCAGTCCGGCACGGAGCTTCACGAGAAATTGCATACTCGATACGTGCTTTGAAGCTTCAGTGACAAATGTAACATCACTAGCATGCACTTGTTACAGCTATTATGAGGATTAAAAGGGTTTTAAATCTATTTCCAGTAAATGAGAACCTATTTGTGAAGCTGAGCGCTTAAGAGATTTTTAGTCACACATCAGCACAAATTCCATTCAACAATTTTATTAAAGTTTGACATTAAAGTGTCATTTAGAAGAAAATATTTCAACCATTTTAATTTAAGTTTTCCACTCAGACAGTCAAAATGAATTGTTTTAAACCTACAATCAGTGTAATACTTTACAGTCAAGGCCATTTTAATAAAATGCACTTTAACGAAACAAAGCTGAAATGTGCTTATATTATGTAGATAAACTTGTAGAAATAAGATGATATATTAATCATGATAAGGATTCAGTTTTAGTTAATAAATTAAACAGCAGATCTTTCTCTGCAACCACAAAGTTAATTGTTTAGCTACAACTGCTCACTATTTGGTATAATTATATTTAGATATAAGCCAGAAGCTTTTGATAAAATCTCAGTGGCATTGAAATAATCTGCACTGGGAACCTGCGATTCTTACTTTGAATCCTTTATTTTATATTATCATTTGAATGTGTTTTCTGTGTGTGAATTTATATTTAGTGTGAACGGGACTTTTATTTTGGCGTGACAACATGACGTCATAAGGCTGCGCCGCTCCTGCATCTGTGATTCTGCTGAAGAAAGGTTTGTTTTTTTAATAATTTAAAGTATTTAAACCCATGTAACCAGTTCGGAAAATTATATAGAAATATAACATGTTCATTTTTTTGCAACATTATGTATTTAATGACATTAATGAACATAGTTCATAGTAGAACATAGTAGAGTGCATAAATAACATTAATGAACAGTTTTTGTGAGTAAACATGTAGAAAAATGCGTCTCATTTCGCACCCTATATTGTGAATCAGTTCATCATAAACACGCTGTTTGTTCTCTGGAGAGTAATGATAGAGAAACGGAGCTCTTTGAAACCGGTAAAGATTCAAATGAATCAAATGATTCAGAGTTTGTAAGCGCTCGAATCACCGAATCCCGCTGACGACTCCTGCAGTTCACCAGTGTAAATGCAGCAAGAACAACAACACACACATGAGGAATGACAACTTCTACAAATCAACTATGTTTTCATCACAGTTTAATCTAGAAATAAATACATACCACATGTAAATCATAATTCCTAAATATTAATTGCCTGTATAGTCTAATCAGATCATTTAAGTCCATTAACTCTCTCTGACTGACTCTCTTACCAGTGAACTGAACTACTGAACTAGATCTGATTGAGACGCACTCAGAGATTTAGTTTAGAGTGTTTTTAGTCTAATCAGATCATTTAAGTCCATTAACTCTCTCTCTCTGACTGACTCTCTTACCAGTGAACTGAACTACTGAACTAGATCTGATTGACACACACTCAGAGATTTAGTTTAGAGTGTTTTTAGTCTAATCTGATCATTTAAGTCCATTAACTCTCTCTCTGACTGACTCTCTTACCAGTGAACTGAACTACTGAACTAGATCTGATTGACACACACTGAGAGATTTAGTTTAGAGTGTTTTTAGTCTAATCAGATCATTTAAGTCCATTAACTCTCTCTCTGACTGACTCTTACCAGTGAACTGAACTACTGAACTAGATCTGATTGACACACACTCAGAGATTTAGTTTAGAGTGTTTTTAGTCTAATCAGATCATTTAAGTCCATTAACTCTCTCTCTGACTGACTCTCTTACCAGTGAACTGAACTACTGAACTAGATCTGATTGACACACTCTCAGAGATTTAGTTTAGAGTGTTTTTAGTCTAATCAGATCATTTAAGTCCATTAACTCTCTCTGACTGACTCTCTTACCAGTGAACTGAACTACTGAACTAGATCTGATTGAGACGCTCTCAGAGATTTAGTTTAGAGTGTTTTTCTTTCTGTTAATTATTCTCCTCTTAAACAGGACAGAGTGTCCAAACACACAGAAAAACTCCTGGTGAAGCGACTGAGATCCACGTGACACACTATTATAAAGATGGCCTTTATTAAAGAGGAGAGTGAAGACGTGAAGATTGGAGAAACATTCAGAGTCAAACATGAAGAAACTGAGGAACACACAGGTTAGTTTGTGTGTTTTACTGTGTGTTTCATGTGTGTGTTTCACTCCTGTCGATCCCACAATGTGTGTTTCAGGTTTTCAACTAAAAACTTCTGTTAAAAGGTGTTGTGTAAATACCCCTAAACATCCCAAAAGCAGGACCGGCCCGTGGCTTAGGAGACGATGGTCAATCAGAGGCGTTAGTCAAAATCCATTCACCGCTCAAAATGCTGGGCTTTCCGAGTTCTTTCTGCACGTTCACGAATCCTTTCGTTATAACAAAGTGTTGACACTATGTAAATAAGAGATTAATTATGCAGTGTAGACAGCTTTATTGATTATAACCAGGGGTGCACATAACTATTTTGGTCTGGTTCTCAAAGGAGCTCCTGGAGATCTGCTTGGTACTCACACTTAATGCAGCACACTTGTCCTGTAAGCTGTCGTCATCACACATGAAATAAGTAGTGCTTCGTGTTTTTCAGGCAAATTGTAATGTATTAATGTAATTTATACAATTTATACAATTTATCTGTGTTAATCCTATAAAAGTGATTTTCTCTTTTCTCTTTTGTTGTTTGATTAACATTGGGTTAACAAACAGCTGTGGTTATATTAGGCTGCTATCATTTAGACAAACGGGGGATCTTACCCATAACGCAGGCTCTGTGTGCACGCACTAAACAGCACGCCAGTTCCAGTCTTGTTCTTTTCTATTTTGAAAAACGTATGCAAATGATAAACTTTCACTCCACGATGGGTAAACTTTGCAATTAATCCGCGAATTGCATGCGTTCCAAACTGAAACCGGTCAACTTACATATGTGCATGACATCACTCATCCTGTGATGTGACTTTTTTGCGGATACGCACATCGTGATATTGATACTAAAATGTTATATTGTGCTGCCCTAATCATGATTGCTATATTACCAGAGATGGAGAAAAATCCTACTCCAGTAAGTAAACGTGTCCTTGTCCCCAAAAATGTTGGTACTCAAAAGCGATTCCCTCCACGTTTTCTGGTGCGCATTGTTAGTTTTTTCATGATATTCAATTCACATTTGCTTGTATTGCGCAGTTCTCTGTCTTCGCAAGGTTTAGTGGAAGGTGGTTCTCCTTTATCCAGCAAGAAATGTCTGTCAGACAGGCTGAGATGCGAGCAGAACTGAACAGTCAGTTCATCTGGTTAGAATGAGAGGTAGAGTTGTGTGTGATTGGAATCCATGTTTCTGAATCACAGATCCTAGTAATGACATGTAGAAAAGAGAAATGGTCCCAGCACTGAGCCCTGAGGCACCCCAGTAGCTAGATGTTGCACCTTAGACACCTCACCCTTCCTCGACAGCCTAAAGGACCTACCTGAGAGGTAAGACTTGAACCATTGGAGTGCGGTTCCCGAGATGCCCTTCATCTTTAGGATTGGCAGGAGGATCTGATGGTCAAACGCAGCAGACAGATCCGTCAGGATGGGAACTGATGATTTAGAGGTTGCTCTTGCCAGTCTCAGAGCTTCAGTGACCGAGAGCAGGGCAGTCTCAGTGGAGTGTCTGCTGGTTGTTGTCCAGAAGGTTGTTCTTCGTAAGAAAGAGTTAAAAAAAGGTCTAAAGTACCATGAAGATTAGGCAAATTAGTCTGTAAAATAGCACGCAGTCCTACATCATCAGTTCCCACTGGATTTCATCCTCTGAATTTAAGCTTAATAAAGCCTGAACCTCGTCGTAAGCCCCATCCGTAATCCAAATCCAGAGGGTAGCAGATGCTTTTCATCCATTCATTTGTCACGATGGAACTTCATTCAAAGCAGAGCTCCACCAAAGAGCCTGCACTCGTTGCGGAAGGTTATCTAAAGTGTGCTAAGAATTTTGGACGTGTGGGGCAAACTATTTCTTTACTTATCTGAAGCCGACAACAGGACAAAATAAATGTAAAGAGAGACATATTGGGGTTTCTATTTTCGTTTTGACAAGTATAATAAATTCTGTTGTCTATCCCCTAACATGACCTGGCAAGTGACATTATTCTAAAACGCATAAGAATAACGCGTAATGGGTGTGTACATAGTAATGGGTGTTAACCGGACTTAATATGTCGAGTGGTGATTGCCTAGAACTGTGGTTAATGAATAACGTGATTAATGACTGAGAGTCTTCTTGGCAGAACTTGCGCTAGAGCTCCCATTTCCTGGAGGGCCACAGCCATGCAGAGTTTAGCTTCAAGCCTAATTAAATAAAACCTATGCAGGGAATCAAGGCCTATTTGAAAACTACAGGTATGTGTGTTGAAGCAGGAATGAAGCTAAACTCTGCAGGGCTGTGGCCCTCCAGGAACTGAGATTTACAACCCTGTTTAAAGGGAAACGCAACTCAGAATTACAGACTTAAAGCATTGCATTCAATTAAACATACCATAAGATAAATGTGTTTAAAGGGGGGGTGAATTGCTGTTTCATGCATACTGAGTTTTTTTACACTGTTAAAGAGTTGGATTCCCATGCTAAACATGGACAAAGTTTCAAAAGTTAAGTTGTACGTTTGAAGGAGTATTTTTGTTCCAAAAATACTCCTTCCGGTTTGTCACAAGTTTCGGAAAGTTTTTTTCGAGTATGGCTCTGTCTTACGTAAGATAGGGCGGAATTTCCTTATATGGGTCCTAAGGGCACTTCTGCCGGAAAGACGCGCGTGCGCCCGTACACCAGACAGAGACGAGAGAGAGAGAGAGAGAGAGAGAGCGAAAGCAGTACGTTACCTCATCAAAGCGCTCTGCTCAGCTCACCAAAGAAGTGTGTTTTTGGTTGCCAGCCAGGGCAAGACACCCCTGCACAGATTCCCAAAGAACCCAGCGTTCAGGGAAAAGCGGATGTAGATTGTTTTTCCGGGGCATAAACGGAGTTGTGCGAGACTGTTTGTTCTCTGCATTTCGACTTTGATTGTTTTATAAACAAAGCCCACATCGACGGATTTGCAGATCGTCTAATGCTTAAGGATCGAGCAATCACAATGATAAAGGTTTGCGATCGCAGGCGGTGAGTAAACTGCCTAAAATGTCTCTCTGTGTTGTTGTTATAGCTTGGTTAGCACAGCTTTAGCTCCGCCCACACGGCCCGCCTTCAGCCGCTCGTTTTTTTCCGGAAAAACTCGGTACAGCCTATCTGTCTATTATAAATATAATAAAACTAAAGACTTTTTGGAGATATAAAGGATGCAATACTACTCTATAGGTACTCAGGATTAACAGGAGATTGAGTGAAAATGAGCATTTCACCCCCCCTTTAAATAAAAAAACCACGCATGACAATTGACTTGGGCCTAGTAGTGGGCCTCAACTTTTGTTAGGCTACAACAGTTTGGCTGCAGCGGAGCCTACAAAACATAATATTAAAAGTTATGTGCAATAACACACACTTATATTTGACAAATAACAATAACAGTTAAACACTGTGATAACACATTTCTCAGTAGTATCTTGTTTAGTATGTGGAAGAAGGAGGAAGGAACCCAGAGGTTCCAGATTTGTGCCCGTTGTATATGAATGATTTTGAATATTTGTTGCAACTTACAAAGTCAAATTCTTTCCCATTTTGTTTTTCAGTATGTTGTATTTCTATACCACTGTAACCAATAAATCATACTCAGACATATCCATAATCTGCTGCAATTAAATATTGCTCTTACCTGTTAGATCAAGGATGTAGGATGTCGATTCAGGGTCCTCGGCGGAGCCTCTAACCAGATCAATCATGAATTCGAATGCACTGGGCGTTTGCTAGTATTAATATTCCATGACCAAAATCATGAAATATTTATAGGAAAAAAATGACACTGAGACTTATTGAAAAAAGTTTTATGAATCACAACATGATTTTGTTATTTTAAAAAGATTCAGAATAATACAAAGACAAAATTTTCAAAGGCAAAAATAACATAAACACGTAAAAGTCTTCACCCGAAATGCAGCCCCGAAAAATACTAACCCTATTTTCTGGGCCGCCTTCTAATTATGGGCTGTCATTATAGTACAGCTAATTCCCTTATAAGGTAATTATTTGGGACTTATCCTAGTCCCTCTATTAGCATATGCTTGCACAAGCACATGTTCAAGTTATCTGTTATTTTTTCCACACTTATTCTATGCAGTACGTACGTTAAAAGCTTTATATGGTAAGTTGCTTTATCACAGCCCTTTTGACCCCTCTCTAACCTCACACATTTTCTATGTTTGAAGCAAGAGACGTCAAAAGTTCTCTTCAAAACTACATTGGATTTTAACACCCCTAAACATGTCATGTCCATATAGCTACACACATACATCACACTTCTAACAATGACCCTTAAGTCATACCGGCCAAGCTCAAACTAGGGTTTAAGTAACTTGAGCTTGCTCTGCAAATTCAACACATCCTCATTTGAACATTTTATTTCATTTTCAACCTTAAAACTGTTTGCAATGTCTATTATCTTCTTATTTAATCGTTCGGCTTGTCTGATAATTTGTATGAACAATGAATTGGTTCGTCTCGAGGGAGTTGAGCCTTAGTGGAAGACATTTGCCAACATGTTTCTCTCCTTCTCCGTCTTGCGAGCTTGCGTTGTCCCTCTGGAGGTGTTGAACTATAAGATCGTCCATAAAAATCTCAACTTTACCTGTGACCTTAACATTTTTTTTCTGTTTCATCTTCATCTGTTACAATCAATGCATTCAACCAGTCTTTAATATATTCAATTTCTCGGGGGGGGTTCAGAAGAAGATTTATCAGAAAAATTCATAATCAATTGTTCCCCAAGATTTATTACAAGTAACTACTGGGAAATTTGTCAGAGTATCAGACTTTTCTTATTTTGGTTTTGTGTAGTAAAAACACGCTTTAATATTTTCGGAACATTTGTTGACTAAATTGTTCTTGTTAAATCCCTGGACCTGCTGTATATTTTTGACCTCCCACTCCCACCTGCAGCAAAGGTAAAAATGCCTGATCTCACTAGATTTGTGTTGGGACCAGTGGGATCCCAAGCCAGTGTTCTATTGTGGGATTTAAAACTGCCAGCTTGTAATTATTTGGGATGTGTCCTAAAGAAAGCAAAGAATTAACAATATTGACAAGAGGTTCTCATTTCACTCTACACTCTTACTGTGTGTCATCAATTGAGTCGTGTCTTTCAGTATTCTTGAGAGGACGCTGGCGCTGTTTAATCGCCGCTTCTCCGTCTACTATTGCCTCTTGTGTTCCTGTTTCTTTGTGTTCGCTGTACCCCTACCTCTGGACAGCCTCTCAGCTGATTCCCAAAACTGCTTGGGCCCTTCGACTGGACTGTCACCTCGTCAGTTAGCCACTATCTGGCTGCCCTCGTTCACCCAATGCGTGGCGGCTAATCCTAGCTGCTTCAGCAGCTAACCCGATTGCCTACCTCCTTCTCACAGGCTACCTCCACCAGATGCAAGTCGTGACCTAGACTGGACTTTCATCTCCTCCGTCATGCCGTGGATCATTTTGGCACTCACATCAGTTATCCACCTCTGTGCTTCTAGTCCATGACTAACTGCTATCACGGAGCTCTCAGTCCTTCTATCATGTTCAAATATTCAACTCTGCAACTGGTCGAACTAATTAACTACTCCACTCCATCCTGCATCCCAGTCATCAAACAGCTCAGACTTCTTCGTCGACCCCGTTACATCCCCAGAAGCTTTCGCCGCAAGTTTGTTTACTTCCACCACGGACAATCCATTCCATCAATCTGGTCACCTGCACGCTCTGTCGCACCTCTCCCACGTCATCAGAATCCTTCCCCTACTGGATAACATAGGGCTGAACGCACCGTCAGGTTGCACAGTAAACCCAGTTTGGACTACAGTGCTATCCGCACTTCACATACACCTATTCTCCAATCATTTGCAAATTCACTCACTGTCCACACGCACTGTGAACTGGGACAACCTCAGATCTTTCCAGCCTGCCATTCCTGATGGAATTGAACATCCACCCTCTCACCGTGCCAACTTTGCCCTCCTCAACACTTAATCGCTCAACAATAAAGTCCCTGTTTTCCAAGAACTCATTCTTGGAAAACACTCTGGATTTCTTTCTGCTTACCTAAATCTGGCAACAACCCAATGATTTCTTCTCCCTCAACCAAGCATCCCCCCCCTGGCTACAACTACATCTGCAAACCCTGCCCCTCCCGCCGTGCCGGTGGCCTCGCCGTTATTTTCAATAAGGGTGCTTTCACACTAGCACTTTTGGTGCGCACCCGGGTTCGAATGACGTCAGATCAGCAATCGAACTCGGGTTCGGAACAGGCAATCGAACCTAGTGTGAAAGCGCCCTAAGAAATCGCGGATCGCAGAACTCACCCTCCCCTCAGTATCAGCATTTGAATATCTCGCCTTCACAGCTGTTTCCTCCTTGACAGTCATCCTCATTTTCCGGCCACCTAAACCAAATTCCTCTTTCCTCTCTGATTTTACTGAACTCCTTACACTAGTCTCATCTTTCTTCACGCCTGCAGTTACTCGGTGACCTAAACATCCACATAGACTCTCCCACCTGCAAGCTGTCATCAGAATTCCCCATTTTACTCTCACCCAACATGTCACATTCCCCACCCATGAAAAAGGATATATCCTCGACCTGATCTGCTCCACAAACCAACCGGTGCTCGACCTCCATCCATGCCTCTTTACCCTCTCTGATTACAAACTGATACGGTTCACCATCCATTCTCCAAACCCACGCCCCCACCTCCTCAGAAAAATCACCTTCCGCAACCTTAAATATATCGATCCCCACCATCTTTCTGACCTGCTCTCCACCACTCTCCACCTAGACTCAACCCTCACCTCACCTGATGATCTCACAAACCACCTTAACTCCACCTTGTCTACCTCCCTCAACACTCTGGCCCCCCTCAAAACAAAAACCGTCACTTTTAACACCTCTTCACCATGGTACACACCTGCACTCCGGAAATTGAAACAAACTGGCTGCCAACTTAAACGTCTGGCAAAAAAAAAATCTCTCACAGTCCACCATGAAGCCTATAAACTCAACCTTATTGCCAACAAAGACACCTTCATTGCTGCCAAATCTGCCTACCTCTCCACCATCCTCACCAACCTCTGTCAAAACCCCAGAACCCTCTTCTCCACAATAAACAACCTCATCAAGCCTCGGATCAACACCCTCCTTACCTCTACTCCGGATCTCTGCAACTCATTCCTACACTTTTTCGCTGAGAAAATCAACATCATTTACCAATCTCTATCCCCTGTACCTGACCTCCCAGTATCTACTCCGGCACCTACCACGGCCCCTCTTCTCCCCATCCTTCCTGACCTGGTCTGGATCCCTTTTCCCTCAACAGCTACCGGCCAATATCCAACCTCCCCTTTCTGTCTAAAACCCTGGAATGTATAGTCGCCTCAACTACAAACCCATCTTCATGCCAATAACCAATTTGAACCTCTCCAAACTGGTTTTCACCCCTTCCACAGCACAGAAACCACTCTCCTCAAAGTCCTCAACAACCTCCTCATCTCCGCTGACACTGGTTCCCTCAATATCCTTATCCTCCTCGACTTGAGTGCAAGCCTTCGATATCGTGAGCCACAACATCCTGATCAACAGACTCAAAGACCTTGGTATCAAAGGTACTGCACTCAGCTGACTCCTCTCCAATCTTTCAAACAGATCTCACTTCTTCTCTCTCCATAACCACATCTCTACCACAGCCACAGTCACCCAGGGTGTTCCCCAATGCTCTGTACTAGGCCCCCTCCTCTTCATCATCTACATCTTCCCCCTTGGTCAGATACTTCGCCACTTCAACGCCGATGACACCCAGATCTACCTCAGCACCAAATCCCCCCACAATCCTCCTCTCTCCCACATCAATCCTGTCTGTCAGCTATTAAAACCTGGATGCAACACAACTTCCTCAAACTCAACAGCGATAAAACAGAATTCCTCCTCATAGGCTTTAAATCCACACTCAGCAAAACCAATAACCCCACTCTCACCATCGACGGCACCATTGTCTCCCCATGTCCCCAGGCCCGCAACTTTGGCGTGATCTTTGATTCCACCATCTCCCTTGAGCTACACACCCGTCATGTCATCAAAACCTCCTTCTTTCATCTCCGCAACATCGCCAAACTCAGACCCTCTCTCACACCCCCTTGCTGCTAAAAGAGTCATTCACGCCTTCATCTCCTCCCGACTGGACTACTGCGACTAACTTCTCCTTGGCATCAGCTCTACCTACATCAAACGACTCCAACTGGTCCAGAACGCAGCTGCCCGACTCATCACCCGCTCCAAATCCTGGCACCACATCACTCCAGTTATAAAACAACTCCACTGGCTTCCTATCTCCCACCGGTTCACCTACAAAACTCTGGTCCTCACTTACAAAGCCCTCCACCATCTGGCCTCCTCATACCCCACTGACCTCCTTTCCCCCTACCAACCCTCACAGTCCCTCAGATCCACCTCAGCCGGTCTCCTCTGCATCCACAAGTCCAACCTCCGCAGTTTTGGGGACGGAGCCTTCTCCAGGGCAGCTCCCAGGCTCTGGAACTCCCTCCCCCTAGAGATCCGCACCTCTGAGTCCCTCACCATCTTTCAGTCCCGTCTCAAGACGCATCTCTTCACTTCTACCTTTTTTTTTTTTTTTTGCATTTTTCTTATTATTGTAAGCTCGCGCTCATTCGGCCCAAAACTGCCATCCGACCAGCACGGAAGGTCTCTACGTGTTACTGTCCTTTTCTCTAGGCAAAGTATTTTTTGATTAAATGCAATACATTTGAATGTGTATTCTCTCGTTATTTCATCTGACTCCATAAATGAAAAGGTTTTAATGATATCTTTGGATCATTAATTGTGAGCGAATGTTTGACTATTCCTTTTAACTCTTTAATGAAAATAATGTCAAAGTCTGTTAGAATAATCAAATGTAACAATTTATTATGTCAGGTAAATGTATCATGCCAATTTCATAATCAATTCAAAGATAACTGATACAAAAGAGAGAAGAGATGCAACCTAACATTAAGAAATACATGAGGTTGGGACGTCTCACTCTCATGGGCTAATCTGAAATACAGAAAAGGCCCCGAATTCCCCCGCTGCATTTCATTATATAGACAAACCTTTCACATGGAAACGTTCTAACAAAAGAAATTTTTGCATTCAGAGGTTACACCTTTTGGGGGGGTAGGAGACCATTTGTCAAGAGATCATCTTTCTTTGTCTGCCAGTTATATTGAAACTCTTAAAAACCTTATTACCTTTTGTTTACTTGTTTGGAAATGAGACATTTGTACCAGTCGCACTGTGACCATTTTAAATGATACCAAATATGTATTAAACTGTATGATAATTGTTAACATTAAACCATATGGATTTCTGGGTGATTTACATGTGGTCTCAGCATGAGAGAGGGGGAGTGGGGAAGAGGGGGAGAGCTGTATTCTGAAGTGAGACTCTTCATATGATGAGTTCAAATAGTAATGTCCAGAGAGGTCCATTGTTCTCTCGGGGTCTGGTTCGCTCTTCAACCAGACTGTCCGGTATTTCCTAATTTCTCAATTCTTACATTATCTACCTGCCCTGTAAAGCGACTTTGAGTTTGTGAAAAGCGCTATATAAATTATATTTATTATTATTATTATTAGGTTCCGATATAAAAGGTTACACCTTTGTTAGTTGTTTAGTGGATATAGGATTCAGCAAACGTGTTGTAGGATTTGGTCTTTTACATGTTTAAATGTGTTAATGTGCCATTAAACTGGTATTAACTTGATTTGTTTCTTTTACCCTAGACCTGATGGAGCTGAAACAGGAGAGTCAAGAACTGAATGAAATGAATGAGAAATATTGTGATTTCATGACTGGGAAGAAATCATATAGTTCACAGACTCATAAAACAGAAACTAGAAACCTCCAGATGAGAGTTCACACTGGAGAGAAGCTTCACACCTGCCGACATTGTGGAAAGAGATTCACACTACAAGCAAATCTTATGACTCACATGAGAATTCACACCGGAGAGAAACCCTTCATATGCCCTCAGTGTGGAAAGAGTTTCAGATATAATGAAAGCTTTAATCATCACATGAGGATTCACTCAGGAGGGAACTGTTTTACATGTAATCATTGTGAAAGGAGTTTCTCAGACATGAATCAACTTAAGAATCATGTAAAAATTCACACCGTAATGAAGCCTTACATATGCAATCAGTGTGGAAAGAGTTTCAAACACAGAGCAAACCTTGAGGATCACATGAGAATTCACACTGGAGAAAAGCCTTTCACTTGTCCTCAGTGTGGAAAGAGCTTCACGGTGAGGGGAAGCCTTAGGATTCACATAAGCGTTCACACTGGAGAGAAGCCTTACACCTGTCCTCAGTGTGGAAAGAGCTTCAGGGTTAAAGGAAGCCTTAGAAGTCACTTGAGAGTTCACACTGGAGAGAAGCCTTACAAGTGTCTTCAGTGTGAGAAGAGTTTCAAATCTCACTCAGACCTAAAACGGCATTTGCAAACTCATTCAGAAAAGAAAATGTTGTTTCCCTCGGTGTGACAAGGTTTAGAAAAAGGAGAAATTTCAAGAATCATCTGCACATTCACTCTGGAGAAAGATGATTCAGTTAAGATCCTTGTAATAAAAACATCATACTTACAAATACATAAATAAAAATACATAGTCATGTAAATGTGAGACCCTGTTTGTGTTCTTTGTTAAACAGTATGGCAATAGATAATGTGTATCTGTTTGAAATCAAGGTCATTTTCCCGCAGCTGAATGTGGGCTTCGTCTGACTGTTAACCTTCATTACAACTTCTTTTATTTGTATTATTATTTGTTATTTATATTCTTCATCTCTTTATACTTTCCCTTGAGGCTTTTTCTTTTCTTTTTGTGGTTGAGGTAGACGACCTTTCATTTAGACTGTGTGGGGGCGTTACATGTCATTCAGTTGTAATCAAAATAATTAAAGGGGTGGTTGAGTATGATTAGGCCTGTCACGATAACAAATTTTGCTGGACGATAAATTGTCCAAGAAATTATTGCGATAAACGATAATATTGTCGTTCTGAGACCATTTTCATCTAATATAATGATAATGGCATAATAATGCAGGTACAACTTTTCAAAGATCTATAAACTTTTATTTCTAAAGAATATTAAACATTGAAAGCGGAAAGATTTTAAATATCCACAAAAAATGAACAAAACAACCTAAAACAATAAAAGCAATGGACTCTCAGTGTCTGTTAACAAAAAAATTAACTTGAATAAATACCAAAAACAATTAAAAAAAAATGGATGTAAACAAAATAGTGAATAAATAGTGATACACTCCATAACAGGCAAAACTGCCAGTTAGGACCTTGGCTTTGTAAACAAATAAAAAAGCCTCAAAAGGCCATATCACACCATTTTGCACTGTCCTCCTGTTACTTTGTCGACTAAACGTGAGTGATTGTGTACTGTCGGGAAGACTGAGACGCACTTTATTGCGTGTAAATGCTACGCACTGAAAATACTTGATTAGGATTAGGGGTGAGGAGTGCGTGCGTATTACACGCCATACAGTGCGTATCATATGCACGCAAAAACTATTTTTGGCATATAAATGGCACGAGAAATAACATTCGTGGTATAGATACGCATTTTCATGAGATCGGGCTCGCTGTCACGTTTGGCTTTGAAACCAATTCCATCTTTTTCTTTTTTTTTCCTCTCCAACTCACAACTAGCGTCTTTCTCTCTCTCCCGGCAGTCGCCGCAAGCAGTCCCGCCGGCGCTTTCCCATACAAAGACCATGTGACTGACAAGCGCCGCGCTGCCGCCTCCCCACACAAAGACCATGCAACTGACAAGAGGGTTCACTCCTCCTATACGCTAAGTAACCAAGAGTGGTCATCCAGTCTCTTTGGTAGAGAGAAAGAGAGACGAGGAAAACAAACAAGCATGCAAATGGAATTATTGTGGCCGGAAAAATTATCGAGCTCATTTTTTTTATCGGGCGATTAATTGATTTATTGACTCTCGCGACAGGCCTAAAGCCCCGTTCACACTACAAGCGACTTTATCGCTGCATGTCGCCAGTGGCTGGCGATGAAGTCGTTAGTGGGCGTTCTCACTTCTGGTTGCCTAGGTAATGTTTGTGAGTGACATTCAAGGATGTTATGTGTTGTAGACAACAAAACTGTTTTCTTGCGCTACAAGCTAACATTTTGGAAGGTAAAAACTAAATATAAATGGGATAAAATGCATAATATTAAAGATGAATGAGAAACAGCGAGTGCCCTGTGCTATCGCGGCTATTTAACTGCAGAAAATGGGCAAATACTGGTCTTTCTGAGTTCACGAAACCATTCGGGTGAAACGAGTCAGCACGGCGAGTACCACTGTATGTACACAGAGACATATCATAAACTATTGGACAGTTTCTGACTGCTAAAATAAACTTCTCATTCATCTTGCCTCGGTCAGACGCTGCACTGAAGAGTGACGGATCACGTTTGCTCCACTGACTTCACTCCTATTGGTTGTCGCTCGTGAAAGTCGCTCTTCATTTGCATAAAGTTAAACATTTCTCAACTTTGTCGCGTCGCCAGACACGCCCCATCCAGTCGCCAACGGTCGCCGGAAGTCGCCTGCTCCCCATTGAAAATGAATGGTATCGCGTCGCTTGGTCGCGTGTAGTGTGAACGTACCTTAAGTATGATTTGACTTTTCTAACTTTAGTTAGTGTGTAATGTTGCTGTTTGAGCATTAACAACATCTGCAAAGTTACAACGCTCAAAGTTCAAAGCTAAAGGAGATATTTGCTTTTAAAGAAATAGTTTTTTAAGGACTACAACAAATGGCTGGTAGGGACTACACGACAATCCTGCTGGGTTAGTTACATCACCAGCCCTAAAATTTACATAAACCCTGCCCCCGGGAACACGCAGTCCATGTTAAGAGTTGTTGTAGTTGAGCACATTTGTGAGTTAGCTCAAACAGTAGCATCCGTCTTTTCACATGCAGTAGAAAGTCACTCTGTGTGCATCTCCCAACAGTTCCTATACGAGTGATTTATAGATTAACATGACAGAATACGCTAATTGAAGATAGTTAACTCCACATAGGCAACATAAATTCAACATAACCATTCAGAGACGTCCTGTTGCATTCTGCGGGTTGTCACTTCTTCTTGAGTCTCTCCATCTTTGTCTGACTCCGTTTAAACATAAAAGGCAGAGCAGTTTCTGTCATTTTAGCGTGTGTCTGCGAGAAGTAATCAGAGCTGCTAACACACTCAAACACTTGAAGCTCCGCCCTCTGCGCCGGGAGCAGCAGCTCATTTGCATTTAAAGGGACAGGTACAAAACGGTGCGTATTTGCTAAACCGCAAAAAGTGACAACTTTAACATGCTATACTGTATAAACATATCTGTGGGGTATTTTGAGATAAAACTTCACACACACACACACTCTGGGGACATCAGAGATTTATTTTACATCTTGTAAAAAAGGGCATTATACAACCCCTTTAAACCCCCATTGCAAATAATGTTTATTTGCAAAATGTACAGACTTTCAGCTGTTTGCATTTAACAAATCAAACAAAAGTAATTGATATACCTCAACACAACAAATGTTCAAGTGGTTTCACCAAATTCAACTGAAAATGCAACTTTTAATGGCTTTTCAGGCTCAAAATTATTTAGCCCCTTCATGGCAAGCATCTTTAGTACTTAGTAGAACACCCTTTTGCTGTTCTGACTTGCTGCAAGCGAGATGTATAACCAGCCCAGGTGAAAAATAATTATATTAAAAAAATATACTTTAGTAAATTGTACTAAGTGTATCTTCTACATTTTGTACTATTTTCATCAAATCCAAGTATAGTTAAGTGTATAAATTTTATGTATTAACTTCAACTTAACATCTATTTGACTACACTTCAAGTGTAAATAGTACACTAAAATGGAACAACTTTTTTTAAACTTCAAGCGCACTAAAATACACAGATTCATGAGCAATTAAGCACACTTACAGTACAATTGCATTATATCGCCATTCTAACGGAAATTTAAAAGACACTTAAAAGTCATTGCAGCGCAAATAATAGTTGTGTTTAAGTACATTTTGTGCATTCTGCTATCATACTTATAATTACTATAAACTATGTTAATTTAGTATGCCTCTGTAATATTTCAAGTGATCTACAAATGCACTTCCTAACTATACTTAGTGCTTTTAAAGTGTCCCACTATGACAATAATAATGTTTTTGAAGTGAAGTTCAATTACAACCTAAACATCATAGACACATACTTTCAGTGCAATGTTATTATAGTGTAAGGTAGAAACAAATTGTTTGAAGTATATTTCATCTGTACTTTTATCACAATGTTATTTACATTTTACATTTATTCATTTAGCAGACGCTTTTATCCAAAGCGACTTACAAATGAGAACAATAGAAGCAGTTAAACTAGCAGTAGGACAACAAAATGCAAGTGCTATGACCCTTCTCAGTATAATTCAATGCAATTTTTTTTTTTTTTTTTTTTTTTTGTTATAGAACAGAATAGAGTAGTAGAGAGAAGGTGTTAGTATTACTGGATCAAGTGCTGTCGAAAAAGAAGTGTCTTCAGCCGTTTCTTAAAAGTGGCTATGGACTCAGCCACTCTGGTTGAGCTAGGCAGATCATTCCACCAGCAGGGAACAGTCATGGTAAAGGTCCGAGAAAGAGATTTTGTGCCTCTTTGAGATGGCACCACAAGACGCCGTTCACTTGCAGAGCGCAAGTTCCTGGAAGGCACATAAGTCTGAAGTAAAGAGTTAAAGTAAAAGGGAGCAGAACCAGTGGTTGTTCTGTAGGCAAACGTCAGTGACTTGAATTTGATGCGAGCGGCAACTGGCAACCAGTGCAATTTTGTGAGGAGAGGAGTGACATGTGCCCTTTTCGGCTCGTTAAAGACCACTCTAGCTGCGGCGTTCTGGATCAGTTGCAGAGGTTTGACCGTGCAAGCTGGAAGACCAGCCAGGAGAGAGTTACAATAGTCAAGTCTGGATAAAACAAGCGCTTGGACAAGGAGTTGAGTAGCATGTTCTGATAGGAAGGGTCTGATCCTCCTAATGTTGTACAAGGCAAATCTACATGACCGGGCAGTTCTTGCAATGTGGTCTGTGAAGTTCAATTGATCATCAATTACCACACCAAGGTTCCTGGCCGATCTAGATGGAGTTATGGATGACGAGTCTAGCTGAATGGTAAAGTTGTGGTGAAGTGTTGGGTTGGCCGGGACTGGTAGCTCTGTCTTCGCAAGGTTTAGTTGAAGGTGGTGGTCCTTCATCCAGCCAGAAATGTCTGTCAGGCAGGCTGAGATACGATCAGCTACCGTCGGATCGTCGGGCTGGAATGAGAGGTAGAGTTGTGTGTCGTCAGCGTAGCAGTGATAGGAAAAACCATGTTTCTGAATCACAGATCCTAGTGATGTCATGTAGATGGAGAAGAGAAGCGGTCCAAGCACTGAGCCCTGAGGCACTCCAGTAGCTAGATGTTGTGTCTTAGACACCTCACCCCTCCACGAAACCCTAAAGGACCTACCTGAGAGGTAAGACTTGAACCATTGGAGTGCGGTTCCCGAGATGCCCTTCGTCTTTAGGATTGACAGGAGGATCTGGTGGTTAACTGTGTCAAAGGCAGCAGACAGATCCAGCAGGATGAGAACTGAGGATTTGGAGGCTGCTCTTGCCAGTCTCAGAGCTTTAATTACTGAGAGCAGGGCAGTCTCAGTTGAGTGTCCGCTTTTGAAACCAGATTGATTGTTGTCCAAGAGGTTGTTCTGTGTAAGGAAGGAAGAGATCTGGTTGAAAACAACTCGCTCAAGTGTTTTCGCGACAGTGGAAGGAGAGATACTGGTCTGTAATTCTCCAGATGTGCTGGATTTAGAGTGGGTTTCTTAAGCAGTGGGGTTACACGAGCCTGCTTAAATGCTGTGGGAAAGGTACCAGTGTGAAGAGAGGTGTTTATGATGTGTGTGAGTGTGGGTACAACTGAGGATGAAATGGCTTGAAGTAGGTTAGTGGGAATAGGATCAAGCAGACAGGTGGTAGGGCGATTGGAAAGGAGGAGATTGGAGACTTCTGTCTCTGAGAGTAGAGAGAAGGAGGGTAGAGAGTGCGTGTTAGCTGGAAAAGTGTGTGTCAATTTGTGGATTGCTAAATTGGCCGCTGATGGAGGTTGTTTTATTTATAAAGAATGTAGCAAAATCGTCAGCTTTTAGTGTTGATGAAGGAGGAGGAGGAGGAGGGTTGAGAAGAGAGGAGAAGGTTTTGAAAAGCATGCGAGAGTCTGAAGAATTGTTAATTTTGTTGTGATAGTAAGTCATTTTAGCAGTAGAGATATTAGCAGAGAAGGAAGAGAGGAGGGACTGATAAAGACAAAGATCAGTAGGATCTTTTGATTTGCGCCACTTCCTCTCTGCACCCCTAAGTTTCGAACGATGTTCCCGGAGAACATCAGATAACCAGGGGGCAGAGGGTGTGGCGCGGGCTGGCCTGGAGGAAAGGAGGCAGAAGGTGTCCAAGCAGGATGTTAAAGTGGAGAAAAGATTATCAGTTGCACTGTTAGTATCTAGTGTTGAAAGCTGATCAGGTGGAGGAAGTGTGGATGAGACCAGAGAGGATAGACGAGAGGGTGAGAGTGAGCGTAGGTTTCGCCGAAAAGTGACCTGTGGAGGAGTGCGTGTTGTGTTCTGTGGCAGGTTGATGTTGAGAGTGAGGAGGAAGTGATCTGAGGTGTGTAGTGGAGTGACCAGTGTATGGTCAGTGGAGCAGTAGCGTGTGTAGATAAGGTCCAATTTATTACCTGATCTGTGAGTAGTCGCAGTAGATACTCGCTTGAGGTCAAATGAGGCAAGCAGAGTGTGGAAATCAGCAGCCTGAGGTTTTTCTAGGTGGATGTTGAAGTCTCCAAGAACAACGAGAGGAGTACCATCCTCAGGGAAGGACGAGAGTAGCACATCAAGCTCTTCCAAGAAACTGCCGAGCTGCCCTGGGGGGCGATATACAACTACAAAATGGATATTACTAGGGCTAGTGATAGTAATTGAATGTGATTCAAATGAGCTGTTGTCACACAGAGTTAGTAAATGATCAAATTTCCAATCGTTTGAGATGAGCAGACCAGTACCACCACCCCTTCCAGTCAGGCGAGGGGTGTGTGAGAGAGTGAATTTAGTGGAGAGGGCAGCCGGTGTGGCAGTGTCCTCTGGTCTGATCCAGGTCTCAGTCAGGGCCAGTAGACTGAGACCCAAATGACTAGGGGGTGGTGTGGCGCAGTGGATAAGACACATGCCTTTGGTGTGAGAGACCCGGGTTCGAATCCACTGTGAGACACCAATGTGTCCCTGAGCAAGACACTTAACCCCTAGTTGCTCCAGACGTGCGACCTCTGACATATATAGCAATTGTAAGTCGCTTTGGATAAAAGCGTCAGCTAAATGAATAAATGTAAATGTAAATGTAGAAATAGATGTAATGAAATCGGCTTTGTTTACAGCGGACTGGCAATTCCAGAGACCAATAGGAAAAGAGAATATAGTACTAGAAGACACCGGAAAAGTACGCAGGTTGTTAGGATTGGACTGCCTCTGACGTGTGACATTTGATTTACGTGTGTTAGTAATAGTAGGGATTTGAAAACACATAGTGTAAGGTCACAAACAAATAGATCAGATGAAAAAGTTGTGTAGACGAGAAAGTAAAGGAATAAAGAGGAAAAATTAATACTCAAGTGCCTTGTCGGTGTCATTGCTCAGTGGAGTCGCACAGGTAGAGTCGTTGGTCTTTACACTCTTCGGTCTTCACACGATGAGAGCTTCACACGAGGGCTGCCGCGACCGCTGCCGCGGTGCACTAACCAATTTTATACACACCTAATACCTCTTTATTGAATACAGCAGGTCCCGCCCTCCTGTTTAGTCAAGCGAAACTAACAAGTCACGACGCACAAACAAAGTCACACGTGCGTTTTTACCACAGTAAAAACACGGTAAACAAGACACACTTCCTAGCAACACAGCCGCGCTAAAATCTACTGGGAAAAGTAAACACTCACAGACTGCTGATCTCTCCTGTTGTTCGACTGCTTCTTCAGTCATTCATAACTATGACATTACCTATAATTGCGTTGTTTTTTTCTGGCTCAAGCTACTCCTTCAGCTCGCCTTTTTTCCTTTCCCTGTGAGGGTTGCCTTGGCCAAAGTTTCCCTGCCAAACACCAATGTGGCCAGTTCCTGTGTGAAGAGGGACATCCTCCTCCCACTCAGCCTCTAATAGAGGCGTTTTGGGACTTGCACTAATGAGTTGCCCAAGGACACTTGTGAAAACACACAAGCAGATTAAGACAAAAGGTAAATTACAAACACTTCTCTATAGGGCAGGTTGGCACGTGTCTTGGCTTCAAGTGTTTTAACACAAACAGTACCTCCACAATATTTTTTTTTTTGTGTATGCTTATTGCACCCAATCATAACAAAGACATAACAAGGATTGGTTTAAGGTCCTTCAGTCATACCATGTCTTCTTCACTGCCAGTGTGACTGCCGGTGTGCGGTGATTCGCTTTGGCTGGAAATCATGGAAGACAAAGGTGAATCTTCCATTTTGTTTAGGACTGTTTTGAGTGAATACACCAGTCCTGGCAGCTCTAAAAAAAGGACATAGTATAAAAAGGGTCAGTATCACATTATGACACAAAGAATAAGTATCACATTATAAAATAGCACCTATATAAATGTCATTTTTGCGGTCCTTCACGCAAACTCTGACGCAGGCGTACGCACAAAAACGGGTGAAATGAGAAATGGCGACACCGTCGGCAGATGGAAGAAACACCTGAAAGTGTGTGAAACTGTAGACCGTTGTGTAAAAGAAATGGCAATACTGCCTCTCATAAATAAACATTTTTGTGCATACGCCTGCGTCAGAGTTTATACTTGTGCGCTGGTGTGTGCATCGAGCCAGCATGTGTGTGTGTAAGTGGCCTGGGGCCTCATTTATAAAACGTATGATTTGCGTCAGAAGTGGCGTACGGATGAAACACAGGACGTGCGTACGCACAGAAATATTCGGATTTATAAAACCGTGCGCACACACATCCTACGCAGTTTTCCCTTAATAAATCACAATCAATTCTAAATGTAGCGCAGCTTTTGCGGCTTCTTGTCATGCCCATAGTTGCCAATAAATAGTCCGTGAAACGCCCACAAGTTAATATTCATCGATTGCGAAATCATGGCAAACACAGAGAGGAAAACCAAGAAGCGTAACTTCACTCACGCGCAACCGTGAAGCGCATGATCCGCCATTGTGCGTCATTACGCATTGTGATGGCATCATTGCATTTTATTACCATCCATTTGATTGCATCTGACAAGCTACAGATGTGTTATGAGGATGAATTGCATAACATGCCAATATTATTGCAGAACATATTTCACCTTTCTTTTTGCAAATATGTGTTAATTTGCATTTCTGTTGTAGTGTTCGTTTGATTTTGTTTGTTTTACACTGCAGATCGATCAAACGGGTGTTCGTGTAGGCTGTTAAATGTAAGACTTGCTTTGTGAAGTCTTCATGTTATTTATGAGAGGCAGGATTGCCATTTCTTTTACACAACGGTCTAGTTTCATCACACACTTTAACGTGTTTCTTCCATCTGCCGACGGTGTCGCCATTTCTCATTTTACCCGTTTTTGTGCCTGCGTCAGAGTTGCGTGAAGGACCGCACATTAAAAATTGCGGGTTTGTTCAGGACACCCCCGTCTGTTACTTTCACGTCCCCTTTTGGTATCGGCTCAGCTTGCTTGGAACCTCGACTGAGGTGGTACTAAAAAAAATCACCTGTTAGCAGGTACCAGGTACTTTTTTTTGTAATGAAAAACCAAAAATGGCGAGTAGAGTCGAGGCGAGTCGAGCAGGTACCATGTAATGGAAAAGCGCCAGAAGCACGTTATCTCATTCTAATGTAACTGCCTCATATTAATCAATCATCTTATTAATGCATAATGTGTTGAAATTATATTTCAACGTATCATGACAAGCCTAACGTTACATCACCTTCCACCATTTTCTTAGGTTAGCAATCTGGCATTAGCTAACATTGCTGGCTAGCATATTTCAACCCATAGACTGTATTTATAGAACTATATATACAGTCTATGTTTCAAGCACTTCATCATCAGTACCGTTAAATTACATGACAGTAGTCAGTTAGTTAATGTTACAAAGAGTATTCAGATATTTCCAATGTTTTAGAACTTACCCGCCATGAACAGCAGTTTGGCTGCAACCGGCTTCGGATCTTGCCTGCGTTTAGTTGGCAAAATCACCTCTATCCAGCCTTCCTGGGACTGGAGGTCTTCCTTGCAGGTGACTGTAATACCAGCATTTATATATGCATCCTGTATAATAGATGTACTATCTGCAATAACGGACCCGTCTACGAAATAAAACAGCCCATACATTGTGCTAAATTTACCCTGTTACTGCCTGAGTATCAGCGATGAATTTCAAACATTAACCGTTACTATTTGGTAGGGCTTGCATAGACTGGTCGAGTAGTCGATAGATCGACTACTTCAACCACTAGTCGACGCTGTCGGAAACAATCGACTACTCGAGCGTCCATTAACCATAAATGAATTAAAAATTGCGAACGTCACCAACAGACACCACGCGTCAGATGTGTGGAAGTATTTCATCAAGGATGGCAAAAATATTGTAATTGGCCAACTCTGCAAGAGGCCGTTCACATATTGCGTCTAAAAACGCTAGGAAAGCACGCGGCCGTGCCGCTGTCTCCTACAAGCGCTTGCGCTCCCGTGGCGTCTGTCATCGCTATGCAACCAAACTGCGCTCTCCATGATGACGACGAAGAAGTTATCATTCAGCAAAGCAAGGATTCATTTATTTCTAGCCCTTGCATTAGCTTTACTACTAGATCTATTTCTGGAGATGAGAAGGAAAAACCCGCCTGGAAAAACTAGCGCACCATGTTTCTTTCATTATGAGCGCGCTCACCGCGCTCCTACATTTGAAATAACGACCTTGAGCGCGGAAAAGACGCGATATGTGAATGGCCCCTAGAAGCAGACGTCTGAAATGAAAGGCAAGAACGGCTATTTATTTGGCTTTAGACTGTTACATGAACATTTAAAAATAAAATATGTCATAATTATAATGTTTTGAGAGTTTACTTATGTAATTGTTGCATTAGGCTATGAATTAATAAATGTTTATTGATAAGATCTAGCTATTTCATTTACAGTAGCATGAACGACGAGTAGTCGAATAACGAGTAGTCGAGTATTGTTTTGATAAGAAATCGACTAGCAGAAATCAGTAGTCGTGCAACCCCTACTATTTGGCTACGTTGTAGCTGTGTAGCTAATTGCCGCCCAAACTTCTACATAGTGATTGGATGTCGATGATGCTGCGCACACTGATTGGATGTGGGATCCAACTGGTGGGTAGGTCCAATTCCTGGGTCCATTCGTAGCCATCTACTGCTTAGTCTTGATTTTTGAATCTTGATCTGTTACAGTGCTCAACAATAGTTTTTCAAATATGCCACCTGTACAATCAAAGTACAAGTCCTACTAATAATTGGTCACTAATAAAAAAATACCAAAATAAAAGTGTTGTAATCGGAGCGAAAAGATAGATCTTTATTCAAACGTCTTTTAAGACTCAATGCACGCTGTTCTACAACTGTCTTATTGTTTGGCATCTTGAGGTATCTTTGTCTTACCGGCAAACCGATACTATAATGAACACCAATGAGCTTGGCAGACTCAGAGACAGACTCAATGAAGCGCTTGTCCTCCCTTGACAGACCAGGTTGTTCATCCTGCAGAGTTTCAGGGAAATCTACCTTCAGCTGTTTCTCCCAGAGCTCATCAAGCCTCGCCACTGAAATACGATTGACTGTGATGTGGGGCTGCAAACTCTGATCATTAATACTACAATCTCCTCGGAGTGGGCCATTCACCGTCCAACCCAGGATGGTCTTAATTGCATAAGGGCCCCCATTCACTGCACGAACCACCTCCCACGGCTCCAGAGCTTGAGGGACATTAGTTCCGATCAGAAGGTCCACATCAGCATCGATCTCTGATATTTGTATATGTCTCAAGTGCAGCCATCTTTGGAGGTCTTTTGAGCGTGGAATGTTACCTCTATGAACAGGCATGCTTTTTTGAGTAAATATCTCAGGCAGGTCACAAAAGCTGTCCGAATCCAACCCCGCGACTTCCAAGTCTGACAACTTATAACTGTCCACCACTTTCTCTTGTCCCATAGTTCTAAGGAGGATTCCCAGCTTCTTCCCTGTAAGATTGAGCCGGTTCATGAGTCTCTCTGTACAAAATGAGGCGGTACTCCACGGATCCAGAAAAGCATACGTGACCAAGGTCTCTTGTCCCCTTTTAGATTTCACCTGAACAGGCAAAATAGAAAGCGTACAGTCCTGCTTACCGGCCCCAGTCAAGCCACTGGACTGAACAGACACCACAGCACCTTCTCTAGCCAATTCCAAGCCACTGTCGGCCTGAGTCGAACTCTTTTGTTTTGCTTTGGGGTGGAAATGCAACAACGTCGGGTGCCTATAATTGCATACTCTACATATTAGACGTTTTCTGCAATCTTTACTCATGTGCCCAATGCACAGACATCCCAAGCACATACGGTTCTCCTTCAAAAAGAACAATTTTTCATCTTGTGTCCTTTTGTCCAAAAGAAAGCAAACATCCAACGAATGTCCAGCTCCGCAAAACAAGCAAACTTTCGCTAGTGAGTTCTCCATTTTGTTCCCAGACTCCACTTTCTTCTCGGCGGGTGTTACAGTAGTGGCAAAACTACTGCCTCTAGCCTTTGAACTAGTTCGAGAATGAGACATGACCATTTTTAATTCCTTTCTTCCTGTAGCAGGTGTATCTTGTATATTTCCAAAAAGAGGGTCACTTGCTATCTTGACTTGCCTCTCAACAAACTTCACAATGTCTGAAAATGTAGCTCTTCGACAAAACTTCTCTTGAATATCGCAGGCCACACTTCTCCAATGATCCCACAGCTTATATGGTAGCTTTTTCACAATGGTTTGTATATTTGTAGGCACATTCAGGTCACTTACGGCAGCTCCCATAGAGTTGCAACATTCCTGCAACAATAAACTGTAGGCCCTTAAAGCATTGATGTCTTCTGCTTTAATCATCGGCCATAAAAGCACCTTATCCATATAGGCAGAGGCTACTTTGAATGGATCACCAAAATGCTCCTGAAGTAGTGACTTTGCCTTAGTGTATCCATGGGATGTAGGCAGATGTTGACAGCTTCGGATCAAATCCCTAGGCTGACCTCTCGTATACTGTTCGAGGTAATACAAACAGTCCTTCTGGCTTTGTGTTCTTCCTTCAATGTTGTGTTCGAATCCTCTTATGAAGGATTGATACTGCAGTGGATCTCCGTCAAAAACTTGTAGGTCTCGCTTAGGTAAGAGAAAAAGTGACTGTTGTCCAACCAATAAAGATGTAATTTCATTTTGCCTTTCCAAGACTGTGAGAAAACGCTGATCGGAATTATTCACGGTTACAGGTGCAGCTTCTGGCTGAAAATAAGTAACTGGTGGATGAAAGGCACATTCTGGCATAGTGTACATACCAACCCCAGTCGCAGCAGTGGGCGGAGAAATCAAAGTGGACCGACCAGCCCGGGTCACAGCAGCAGGCCGCTCAATTTTGTTGTGTGTCTTGGGCCTCACAGCAGCATAACCTGAAAGCAAACCTTCCCCTCCAGCCTCTGCAGCCAATGGTTGAGTGTTGAACTCAGGCACAAATGTTACAGCATCATGTCTCAACTGTGTTCTTTTCCCTCTTTCCAAATAGGAGTTCATCCCATCTGATTTCACAGAAACTCTAGACACACGAGATCCTTCTGAAGCCTTAAACACACTCACTTTAGCCATAGATGCTGCCAGCTCCATGTCCAGATCCAGCTCCTCCTTCTTTCTCCTCAACAGTTCCTGCTGCTCCTCCAGGGCGTGCTTCTGACTCAACATCCTTTGACGAGCCATAAGAGCAGCAGTCTCCGCCTCAGCCCGTAATCTAGCTGATGATGTAGTGGACATAGATTTACTCACCACTGTGCTGCATTTCTTTGACCTCACTGACACATTAGAAACACTATCACTTGGTCTAATGTCATCTTCTACAATTTTAAATATACGTGCATCATCATTGTAAACAGATTCTAAACATGGTGCAACGACGCACTCTTCTGGTGTGTCTGGCGCCTCCAGCAACCATTTATTTGTCTCCTTCACAAAGGCAATTTTATGTTCTTCAACACTACCAAACCAAGTGTTTTGTTTTTCTTGTTCCTCAGGTGGGAGCATAGGAACCACAACACCATGAAGATGACTTGCTTCTTTAAACAAGCTCGATATATTTTCAAGACATGACTGTATCTTTTCTGCATTATCAACACTTTGCATTAGGTCTTTAATTTCTCTTATTGCACCTTTAATCTTCCTTATTTTTCCTTGCCGTTCTTCTTGGAGCTTTTCCAATTTATATTCAAAAGCCTTGGGTGTAAGTTTTATTTGTCTTTTTTCAATTGACCTGGTATCATTCAACTCCATTTTTCATTTACCAAATAATCCAATAAATCACAAAAATATCTACTAACTACACTTAAACACAGCGCCCTTTTTTTTTAACTTGTGTTTTCACATGAAAGAAGTACAATGCATTGTCTTTGATTCCCCCTAACTTCCACCAAAGCTAAGCTAAACTCAACCCTAGTCTTCTGTGCATACTAGCGGTGGGTATTTATGTACCTTAATACCGATAGTCTTGAACCAGACTAACCGTCTTAGAACCAGAACTACGGCGGCACTCCCAAGCGCAATGCTTCACCCGCTTGATGCACGAACCAAAACACTACCAAAAAATCCCAAAACAAACAAAAAGTACAATCACCTTATGCGAAAGTACTGCTGAACCTAGCAGGGAATACAATGCGTCATTGACAAACAATGCACAAAGAATAATAAACGTGTACCTTTCAATAAAGGCGACTGTGATGACCAAACAAGCATAGTAACTGCAAATTTGTGAATGAATGGGCTTTACGCGAGTCCAATGAGCGTTCACGTCTATCGTTTACAAGTTACAACCTTGAAAAGCGATCTCAAACAACCAGTGTTATCCCGACAAAACGTTTCCGCGCTTTCAACAAACTTTTCTGTTGACAAAATATCGCGGCATATTAACTTAAAAACTAAATCGAACGCCGCAGCAGGCTAAGACATGCGGTTTTACACTGAAGACGCGTCACGCTGAACCATTGCACATGATGGGATGTCTTTATTGATCCATTTCACAAGCTTAGCAAGAACCAGCACTTACTTGAATTAATGCATCTCATAAGCCGTGCAAAGATACCTCAGACAGTGCAGAAGAACAGAAGATGACGATGGTGACGGTCAACAGAAAGTTTCTCCACATGCTCACCCTGCAGCCATAATCCAAACACGCCGCCGTGCCACACAGGTGAACACACACACACTAATACAAACACCACACCCCCGGTGACACCCACAGTAACCAATGACGTCACTATGCGCATGCACATACATAACAACATAGAAAAAGGAGGAATAATCATAAAAGACTAAACAAACCCAATGTATGGCTCCTACAGAGAGTATTTTGCTAAATATGTGTACTATATTACATATTTATTATATTTTTACTTATATCATTAAATAAAGTTATTATAATAAAAACGTATTATATTTAATTTGAGTTATTTTTAACCTTAAATAATACTAGCTGCTGATAGGGCTCTCTGTATGTTTACAGAATTAGGTGAGCTGTTTTTTTCATGAGGTAAATTAATGCCTATCTTGTGTAGCCTACCTAATATTTATCCAAATGAGTCAATATTAAATCAAATCAAAATAAATGAATTGCAATAATAAAAAAGTGTAGCTTACCAGAAATTGTACCATGTAAACACTGTAACATGTCACTAAACCTAATAAAATTCAGTTTAGTTACTAAAATATTTTGTCATTTTATTTTCACAAAAGTTTTTTTAAAAACATGAAAGTAGACACTTTACTTGCATTTTAATATGTTTTTTTAAATGTTTTATAAGTAAAATTACTTCTGTAAATTTAATTTGACGTGGACACACACACACACGCTAAAACACACAAACTATTTTGATTTAATTTTTCATAGATGGAGTACTCTTTTATATCCGCCATAAGGGCACAGAAAGACAGGTGAAAGTAAAAGTGGTCAGAGGTGCTGCAGAAGCAGACAGCATTTTTAAAGAATTCCATGCCAGTGAGGCAGGTGGGCATAGTGGCAAGGAGAAGACAACACATGCCATTTCTAATAGATACTATTGGCCTGGAATGTCAGTTGATATCGAAAACTGGGTGAGTTTTAATAACATTTTGCTAAATTGTATAAACAGTGCCAGTTCCTATAAAAATAAAAAAATAAAAGAATACTAAACAATGTTTTTTATTCCTCTCTTCAGATTAAATTGTGTTTTGCGTGCCAGGCGAATAGACCTATCAAACTCCAGGAAGAGTACACTCCAATAATTGTGTGTCTTCTTTTTCTTCTTCTTCTACAAATGTTGTCCAAAAATACATTGCCTGATTTGTTTGTGTAGGTGACTGAACCATGGCAGTTGGTTGGCATGGACTTAATTGGCAAGTTGACGATGAGTTCAAGTGGGAATCAGTACATCTGTGTACTCATAGATTATTTCACAAAGTGGGTGGAGGCTTATCCACTTGCAACCAAAACAGCCGAGGAGGTTACAACCTGCATTGTTAAAATGTTTTATCGTTTCGGGGCGCCGAAAAGAATACTCACAGACCAAGGCAGGGAGTTTGTGAATCAGGTTTGTATTTGCATTTGCTCAACTGTTTACTTTATTATTAATATTGTTATATATTTTTTTGTTAATTTTTTTTACTATACCAATACAATTATTTTCTCCAGATCAACAAAGAAGTTTGTGAATTGTTCGGTATACAACGCAGTCTTTGTTCACCGTACCATCCACAAACCAATGGGTTAGTGGAACGCATGAATGGCACAATACAAAGGTAAGATTAGTAATTGTAAAAGTCAAGTCAAGTCATCTTCATTTATATAGCACTTTTAACAATGTAGATTGTTTCAAAGCAGCTTTACAGAGATAAACGTATAATTTAAGGTAAGATTGTTTTGTCTTTATAGCGGTTCTTTAATAAAGTCATGTTCCATCTAAAGTTAGTTTTGATTGATTCGCTTCCGTCACAATGATCATTTGTTATTAAATTAGGGGCCGCTAAGACAACACCATTCTCTCTATACAGACTTTAAACGCGAACCTGTGAGAAACGCTGATGGCGTTCACATGTGCATTAAGAATGGGTTCTATAGTTATGTGCGTTTGAATATATGTGCGCAGGTTTGGAATTCCCTACAAACCAAGCCTAAACAAAGTACTGGTGTTTTCTTATAATTTTAAAACAGAAATATATATAAATATAAATATATACAAAAACACCATAAATATAAAAGTATTTATGCATCTGTCTTTCAGGTATCATTTAATTGCATTTATGAGACATAAAAACTTGATGTGTGAAATATAGTAAATTTCTTTTTATGTTATATATTTTTTTTATTTACTTTTTAGAATTTGAAAGAAATAAAAGAGATTATTATTGGAATATTACAATATAAGTGTAATAATGTAATTGAATTGTAGTCCTTGAAAACCAAAAATAGTGCTTGAAAACCCCTTGAAATCCCTGGAATTTCAATTTACAGTGTCTGTATGAACCCTGCAAATAATACCTACATCGGTGGCCTATGGGGCCTGAACATAAAGAAAAAGCAAACAAATTATACAGAGAAAGGGATGGATGACTGAAGGTGCACAATATACACCTACAGTGGGGAGAACAAGTATTTGATACACTGGCAATTTTGCATGTTTTCCCCACTAACAAAGCATGTAGAAGTCTTCAATTTTTATCATAGGTACTCTTCAACTGTGAGAGACTGAATCTAAAACAAAAATCCAGAAAATCACATAGTATGATTTTAAAGTAATTAATTTGCTAAATTAATTTGCATTGTACTCCCCACTGTATATGTTAAGTGGACCTGATAACATGGACATTGAGTTTTCATACATTGGTAGGCATGAGTCCGGTTCATAGTACTTTAATAAAGCAGTGTTTTGCTTCATTTACACATTGTGTTGCAGAAAGTGGAAAGCAGTAAAGAACTTCACAAACAAAAATGTATAAGCAGTAACCATATACCATTAAAGTAGTTGTTTTTTTCAGCGCCCTTGGAAAACTGTGTCAGGACAAACCACAAACATGGGACAAATACCTTGATGCTGTGCTGTTTAACATCAGGTCCAAAAAACAACTGACTACACAGTATTCACCATTCTACCTGATGTTTGGAAGAGAGGCACGCTACTTCTCAGAAGTTCCTGAATCTTTTAGTGTGAGTTAATTCACTGCATATCTATATCTTGTTTCAATCATTTTTAAATATTTACTTTTATAAATATATAATTTCCTATCATTGTCTAGGTAACTGAAACAGTGGAAGATGTGCTCCAGGAAGAGCTAATCAAGCCTGCCATACAGATGCAGGACCAAGTGTATGAGGCAGTGAAGAAAAATATGCAAGCCTCCAGGGACAAAATAAAAGCAAAAAAACAAGCCTCAAAGGCTGTAATTCACAAATTTGTTCTTGGGGAAAAGGTGCTCAGAAGGAACATCAGAAGTCAGCAGAGGAAAGGAGGGAAGTTAGACAGAGATTTTCTGGGGCCCTTCACCATTATTTCCTTACAAGGCAAAAGTGCAGATTTAATTAGTGATGATGGAGTAAAATTTAAGAAAATTAATCTAGATCACTTGGTCCCATATGTGGAGGAAGTAGCTCGAGTTCCTCACAGGCTCAGAAGGTTTGACACAGTGAACCCAGTGCCTCAGGTCCCAGACACAGCGTCTCTGGTCCTGGTCCCAGACACAGTGCCCATGGTCCTAGACACAGCGCCTCCGGTCCTGGTCCCAGACACAGTGTCCCTGGTCCTTGACACAGCGTCTCCGGTCCTGGTCCCAGACACAGCAGTGCCTCCGGTCCTGGTCCCAGACACAGTGCCTCTGGTCCTTGACACAGCGTCTCAGGTCCTGGTCCTAGACACAGCGTCTCCGGTCCTGGTCCCAGACACAGTGTCCCTGGTCCTTGACACAGCGTCTCCGGTCCTGGTCCCATACACAGTGTCCCTGGTCCCAGACACAGCAGTGCCTCCGGTCCTGGTCCCAGACACAGTGCCCCTGGTCCTTGACACAGCGTCTCAGGTCCTGGTCCTAGACACAGCGTCTCCGGTCCTGGTCCCAGACACAGTGCCCATGGTCCTTGACACAGCGTCTCCGGTCCTGGTCCCAGACACAGTGTCCCTGGTCCTTGACACAGCGTCTCCGGTCCTGGTCCCAGACACAGTGCCCCTGGTCCCAGACACAGCAGTGCCTCCGGTCCTGGTCCCAGACACAGTGTCCCTGGTCCTAGACACAGCGTCTCCGGTCCTGGTCCCAGACACAGTGCCCCTGGTCAGTGATACTGAAAAAAGTAAGTTGCATCTTAAATATAGTATTTAATATAGTATCTCACATTCCTGCATCCAGTGGTTCACAGCTGGAACTTCCAAAGGCGTACAGGGGTGGTTAGTAACTGGGTATGCACTGGAACGGTGCTTCACACTGCTTCAGATGAAATAGTTGATCATGTACTAGAGCGTTATCAGGTGCATCTGGTGCTGATGGCATGGTTGAATCTGTGACAGTTATATTATATTTTTATTATATTTTTTCAGTTCTGAATCAGGGTAATTTATTGTTATTAATGTAATTTTTCCCTTACATAATTTTTGCAGGCATCAATGCTATTTGGTCTGGTAAAAAGGTTTGTGTCCTGATGGCCAAAATTGGGCCATACAAATTTTTTTCCATGGACATATCAAACCTTGCACCTGGCAGGGAAGTGGAGAGCGAGGTACAGTATTCAGCATTTTCAGTCTAGATGTAGTAAAAATGTATTTATATTTTTATATATATATATATATATATATGGGTAGTTGACAAATGGCCAAGAAAAAGTACTTTTTTTGGAAAACATAACTTTTTAAGAAAAAATACATATTTATGGAGTATGAAAACTATGAAAATAGTAGTGGTCACTCATTTTGTCAATGTCTTCACATATTTTTTTTCACGTTTTCACTCAACAGTACTGTAACAGTACTGTGTCCTATGGTGTGACATTATAAAAGTACTAAGAAATTATATTAAATAACAAAAAAAAATACTTGAGGAAGAAGTGTTAACATTATTAAAACATTATTTTCTTAAAGTGATATTTATTTTACATGAAAGTACTAATTAGAATCATTTCCACCATGAATAGATGCACTTGATAAACTTTTCCCTACGAATTGTCAATAAAACTTTTTCGCCAACCTTACAAAACTGTTTGAAATTGTACCTATCTAAGAGGACATATTAAGTTGCAATAACAAAGACATCTCACACAATGTCATATTTGCATTAAAAATGTCATAATTAAGCGAATGACACTTACTGACATTTGTCATAAACATGCATAAACCTCCTTCATATTCATGTCTTATGCACACCCCTTCAAGTAAAGTTTTACCTAATACTACATAGTCCTGCTGTTAAAAATACAAATTTGAATTAAAAAATGAAATTTTACAAAAAAAACTTAACTTCAGTGCTCTGAAAAGATAGTTAAATATTTGAACAATTCTGAGAGAAATAATTACCATGTGCACTGCTCATGGGCTTCATAGGGCTCTTCAGTCACATGACCTTGAATGGGGTCTTTCAACTAAATGTAGTTGTCCATGATTTTGCCCAACTTATCAGGTTATTGCATAACACCAAAGGACATTTTTTTCTTTGACAAACTTTATGAAATTCCTACACTTTTAGGAATGTATGTGTAGGAAAAGTGATGACCACTTAGTGAAATGGACACTTGCACAATTGTGCCAGGAATGTTAATTAAGATTTTTAAACATTATGTTCTTTATTTATTAAAGTTAGTATTTATAAAATAATGTTGTCTACTGTTACACCATAGGACGATTTTGAGATTTGCCTCAAAGGTGTAAAAAAAAAAAAAAAAACTCAGGTAATGTGAAATATATTATTTTGCCACGTCACGTCAACTACCCATATATATATATATATATATATATATATATATATATATATATATATATATATATATATATATATATATATATATATGTGTGTGTGTGTATATACTATGTTACCAATGTAACACCAATATGTTTGTTTCTCTGAAGGTTATTAATGCACACATTTTTATGCTGGTGAGGAAGTATAACCAGGACAACGAGGACCAGGCATACTTGATAGACTCCTACGCAATGACCAAAATATGGGAAGGGTCATATCGCACCTTAAGCAGGGTAACTGTATCTAGGACTGAGACTATGTAATAAATATTTTACAAAACGCTGTCCTTATCTAATTTAACAATCTTTTCTAATGATTAATAATTTTCTTTATTGGTTCTATTCTGTATTGCTTTATTAATTTGATTTAGTAATCGGTTTTTATTATTTTTGTTATTTTAGTGTAATCCACGCCAGTATAAAGTTCTTCTGGGTGTGATAAATGAGCACAATCACTGGACTATTGTTGTGAGTATCCATGAATACACCTCAACATTAAGTCCATAGAAAGTTGCAATGAAAGCAGATTAAACCTGTATCAAATGTAAGTCTTGTAAATATGTGTAACGTTTAATGCCCAATGATGATGAAGGTAAACAAGGTACTAAACAACAAAGCAGTTTAGTCAATAAAGCAAAACAGATAATCCAACAGTAGCAGAGACTACTTTGTCAATCATTTGTGAAATAAAAGCAACAGTTTTGAAAGTTATTTTCAATATGTAGCAACTAATATACAGGTTGTGATTTGTTTAATTTTTAGGCCATTTATCCATCCCAAAAAAGAACAATTTTTTTGGATCCCATGGGAGAATCATCACACAAATTGAGTAAATGCCTGGAAACCACTAGGTAACAAATTCAAAGAATATTTAGTAGCGTTGTTATGGGTAATGAAACTGTTACATGAATATATATTAATTCTCTTTGTAGAGCCTTTATGAGGAGTAAAGGCTGCAAAGTGGCAAGGTGGACGTGTGATACAGTTAATCACCCTGTGCAACGTGATGGCACATCTTGTGGTGTTTTTGTATGTAAGGTAAGCATAAAATAAGATTGTTAGATTGTAATAAGTGTGTTTAGGTATGTTTATTTAAAAAAGTACTTTTTAGTTTGCAGAAAAAATCTTGACAGGCCAGCCAATAGCCTTCGCAAACACAGAAAAGGCAGTAAACCTGGTGAGAAAAAACTTGGCGGTGAACCTTATGCAGGAATCAGGTAAATGTTCCTAAGGGGGTTACATTAACAAAATGCAAAAGGTTCAGTTTATTTAAGTTAAGGTTCAGAGTATTTAAACAGTGCATTACATATCGACAAGTACAAATATTATTGTTCTTTATGTTTAAGCACATTATGATTTAATTAAAGAGGGCATGGGCAACTAATGCACTATATATTTAACATATGAGCAGAAATTGGCGAACAAAAGCTTATTTGATGTGGCAGTAGTCTATTTTACAGTAAAAATCTTATAATCTATCCAAAACTAGTCAACGAAATGTTGTGTTTTATATTTCGTCTGTAACATATCGTTTTTTATATATATATTAGGGCATATAAATGTTAATTTGCAGTTTAATAAGTTGCGTATACAAAGACATTTTATTTCAACATATTTCAGTCGATTTTTACTCATCTCAGTATAGCAATATAGTTTGGTAAAAGCTGTTCATTCATTTGTGAAAAAACTGAGGGTTAATGCTATTATAATGGGTAAGTATACTTTTGAATATAATGTTAGCATTGTGATCCTTACGTTTGTTCATTTTTTTCTGCTTCCAACACATCAACATTAAGAACTGACTTGTTCACCTGCTTACTTATACCACTCCCTGACAGGTGCCACTGTAGCAAGATAATGTTATTCACTTCACCTGTCAGTGGTTTTAATTCTATGACTGAGTGCTTTATGATTAATCCAGTGTCTAAATGTTATTGACACTCTGTACACTTTTGTAGAAGATTTGAGTGATCTCTGTAGGTTCTGTGGAGAAGACAGTGATCCAGTCTTGACATCTGCTTGGGTAATGGGATTTTTTATTTATTTATTAGTTTTTAGTTTATTTATTTAAAAAAATAGTTGTAACAGCCGAATCTAATCTAATATTGAAATAAAATTATTTTTTGACACTATATTGTATGATCATTCAGATTGCCTGTGATGGATGTGACAGGTGGTACCACCAGTCATGTGTTGGCAATCCACCAGCAGAGGCAGATTATTATTGCCCACTTTGTACTACATAGACCAAGGTGAATTATATACCAAGATTTTTCCTTATCTTGTTTAGGCGCTCTATCCTGCACATGCTCTCTGGCACAACTGTAAACTATCGCAATCAGTGTTCATTCTCTGCACTTGTGTTCATGAAAATTACACGTTGCTCCTTTGCTATTATCTCTCTGCTATTTAAGTGTTTGTTTTTTACCTCTTTGTCAGTTTATTGTTTTATTGCATGCTAGTTACAGACGCTCTACTTTGTGATTTACCCACCTTCTCCAGTCTAGCCTAGTCCTGTCCTTTCCTGTCTTGTGTGTCCAGCGTGAGCTCTGCTCAGTGATCCTGCTGCAAGACTGCTTCTCTGTGCTGCTGAGTCTGCACTCATATCTCCCTAAGTGTCTTCTGTCTACTACAGCATACCTCCTACACTCCGCCTGGTTGCTGCCAGGCCATTTTTGAGTTTCCTACTCTAGTTCTGTGTCCGCCAAAATGGCTGGTGAATGCCAGACTGCCTTATGCTACTGAGCAATAAATCTCAGTAACCAGCTTTCACTTTTTAGTCCTTTCTCCACATTACGACAAAGGTGAATTGTGAGTTTTCGAAAGTGTGTATGTTGTTGAAAGTGTGTAAAGTGTGTAGGTCAGGGGTGCCCAATCCTGCTCCTGCCGATCGACTGTCCTGCACAGTTCATCTCCAACCCTAATCAAACACACCTGAAGCAACCAATTAAGGTCTACAGGATCACTTGAAAAATAAAGGCAGTTGTGTTTGATTAGGGTTGCAGTCGATCGGCAGGAGCAGGATTGGGCACCCCTGGTGTAGGTTTTTTTGTTTTTGTTTAATTTAAAATGTTTATAGTTTTACAGATTCAGTGTAGTGTTATACATGCCCTGTTATACATTCATAAAGATGACACTTACATCACCAGCATCACTGTAGTGTGTTATAAATCCTCAAAAGGTAATATACAGGGGGGGAACCACTTTTTCTGGGCCTCCAGGTTATACTGTTCCCCCTGTGTTCTCAGTGGAAGAGTCTGATCTGTGGATGACAGTGTTTACACGTAAAAGAAGACACTTAAATGCATCACCAGCATCACTGTAGTGTGTTATAAATCTTCAAAAGGTAATATACAGGGGGGGAACCACTTTTTCTGGGCCTCCAGGTTATACTGTTCCCCCTGTGTTCTCAGTGGAAGAGTCTGATCTGTGGATGACAGTGTTTACACGTAAAAGAAGACACTTAAATGCATCACCAGCATCACTGTAGTGTGTTATAAATCCTCAAAAGGTAATATACAGGGGGGGAACCACTTTTTCTGGGCCTCCTGGTTATACTGTTCCCCCTGTGTTCTCAGTGGAAGAGTCTGATCTGTGGATGACAGTGTTTACATGTAAAAGAAGACACTTAAATGCATCACCAGCATCACTGTAGTGTGTTATAAATCCTCAAAAGGTAATATACAGGGGGGGGAACCACTTTTTCTGGGCCTCCTGGTTATACTGTTCCCCCTGTGTTCTCAGTGGAAGAGTCTGATCTGTGGATGACAGTGTTTACACGTAAAAGAAGACAATTAAATGCATCACCAGCATCACTGTAGTGTGTTATAAATCCTCAAAAGGTAATATACAGGGGGGGAACCACTTTTTCTGGGCCTCCTGGTTATACTGTTCCCCCTGTGTTCTCAGTGGAAGAGTCTGATCTGTGGATGACAGTGTTTACACGTAAAAGAAGACACTTAAATGCATCACCAGCATCACTGTAGTGTGTTATAAATCCTCAAAAGGTAATATACAGGGGGGGAACCACTTTTTCTGGGCCTCCTGGTTATACTGTTCCCCCTGTGTTCTCAGTGGAAGAGTCTGATCTGTGGATGACAGTGTTTACATGTAAAAGAAGACAATTAAATGCATCACCAGCATCACTGTAGTGTGTTATAAATCCTCAAAAGGTAATATACAGGGGGGGAACCACTTTTTATGGGCCTCCTGGTTATACTGTTCCCCCTGTGTTCTCAGTGGAAGAGTCTGATCTGTGGATGACAGTGTTTACACGTAAAAGAAGACAATTAAATGCATCACCAGCATCACTGTAGTGTGTTATAAATCCTCAAAAGGTAATATACAGGGGGGAACCACTTTTTCTGGGCCTCCTGGTTATACTGTTCCCCCTGTGTTCTCAGTGGAAGAGTCTGATCTGTGGATGACAGTGTTTACACGTAAAAGAAGACACTTAAATGCATCACCAGCATCACTGTAGTGTGTTATAAATCCTCAAAAGGTAATATACAGGGGGGGAACCACTTTTTCTGGGCCTCCTGGTTATACTGTTCCCCCTGTGTTCTCAGTGGAAGAGTCTGATCTGTGGATGACAGTGTTTACATGTAAAAGAAGACAATTAAATGCATCACCAGCATCACTGTAGTGTGTTATAAATCCTCAAAAGGTAATATACAGGGGGGGAACCACTTTTTATGGGCCTCCGGGTAGACAAAACGTAACCTAGGCCTATAATAAAATATCGTAAATGAAAATAACAACACAGTACTTATTGTGCAGTGCAATATAGTTTATTTATGTGTGCAGCAAAACTGACAAAACGACACAAACACGATGTAGGCTACATTAAAACACACAGTAATAATAATAATAATAATAACAATAATAAAAAGAACTTGAAATTAACAAATACGATGTACATTAAAACATCTGAAAACAATACATTCTATACTTTAAAACCTACACGTAACCGCTAATTATCTAGTAAACAACGTAAACTGTACATTACTGTGATGGAGAGTAGGTAAATGTATATAACTGCGATGGAGAGTAAATAGTAAAAACACACAAATGCACAATATATCCGCTGAACGAAGCTTGCGCGGAATTATGAGGTCACGCGCGGCCTATTTTTTACAGTCTATGCGCGCGGCGCACTGAGGGGAAACAGGGGAACCGAATTCTCCGGAACACCGGCAATTCAGTATGGAAATACACACCGACAATGACACGCCCCCTACTGCGTGCTAGAATCTCCGAAAAACAAGGCGATTTCGACATCAAAATGTACGCTTTTAAATATACCAATACTGCTATCTCAAACATGGAGAGGCTTCTTCGTGATCTCAACTTACAGATTCTGCAAAAAAAACGAAAATCACCAATTTTGAACAAAACCCGCTTCTTTCTCATTTTGCTCGAAAGTTGTGCTGCCGACTTGTGTCCTTGGTTTCCGTGACTGGTCACATTTGTTTATCAGCCAAGGCTGGATAATGATAAAGATTAGATTAAAAAGATGTATTGTCCCTCTTGTAGACAACAGTGGTATTTAAGGCTTCATCTTCAGTTTAAATGTTTTAAAGAATGTACTGTGAGCCCTCTGAGCATCAGAAATCCTTGAAACCTGGCACGTTTCTTCAAAATCAGTTGTCCTTCATATCTACACAGTTTTGTGAAGTTTCTACTTTGCGCACACAACATATAGACATATTACTCACAATGGCCCATACCAGAAATATATATAAAAAAATGTATCTGCTAAACGGTTTCTTCGATCGAAATTCTTTTGACAACTTTTTGTCACGAGGGTCGCTAGATGATGCATGTGAGTTTCGAGCAATTCGGACAAATGGCCTATGAGGAGTTTGAAAAAGTAGAGTTTTCAAATAATCACAAATATTTAACAAATTATTTGATTGACAGTAGTGGTTCTTGAGGCAAAGTTGTTCAGTATGAGGAGATCTATCAAATGATATGCATATTGTGTGGATGTGAGAAACACCACGTGATTACAGAGCCATAAAACTCGTTAGCGCCATCTAGTGGCCGATTTCTTTCAAAATTCTGACAGACCTCTAGGGCCATGAGTTGAACATGCCCACCATGTTTTTTTCCGAACCACCTTCGTTAACCTTGTCTAATAAGTGCTCAAACTTCACTGGCTAATGGCGGCCATGTTTTTCGAGATACGCCAATGTCCTCATAGAATGGCATGGCACCCTGGACAAAGACACTGCATGCCCATTTTCAAGTCAATCGGACTAACGCTAGCTTAGTTATAAGCCGTTTTATGCCTTTTTCGTTTTATAGCACCACCAAGTGGTGAATCGCTGCAGATTTTTTTGTGTGACCACAAAATGAGCTCGTACATGAGTATAACAAGTTTGGTGAAAATATCTCAATGCTTTCAAGAGTTATAGCCATTAACGTACTTATAACGTTTTGGCGTCCCATGGCGACCGTGAATCGCTGATCGTAATTCTTTTGACAACATTTTGCCATGAGGGTCCCTAGATGATGCACGACAAGTTTCAAGTGAATTTGACAAACGGACTATGAGGAGTACGATAAAGTAGATTTTTCGGAAAATACATTTTGTTTGTCTGGACTCAAGGATTCCAATGATATAAGACACTTGAGTCTACGATAAACGGTATAGGAGTTATGAGAGGTTTTTCGCATTGTTGATTGCTGTAGCGCCACCTATTGGCCAATCGGGGTCATATTTTGTGAGGTTCTCCCCAAATTGAGACCTACCACCTGGTCAGGTTTCAAGTCTCTAGGCCTTACGCTTTGTTCTGCCCGATGCGTTTTACGGCGTAATAATAATAATAATAAATATAGCTGCAAGCAGCAATTATCGGGTCCAAGCAGAATCAGATGAAAAGACATGCAAACATGTCTGAAAGTGTCAGACCAACTGCAACAATGAGCAATATAAGACATTTAAAGAGGATTTTAGGCGAAATGGCTGAAAAATCATTTAAACAGTAATTTAAAATATGATTTAATGGATTATCACTTTCGACCAATAAGTGGTGCAATTACAAAATTGATGTGATGTGGTCAGAGTAAGGTGACAATGACACATACAAAGTTTTGCATTGCAGAGAAAAAGATGGAATAGTCATTTTGGCATCATGCCTCAACTTTGCTGCTGCGGGATACGAAAACGGCTTTGTCTATTGGCACGAAATGCATAACATTTTGTTGGAGGTTTAACAAAATAATTTTTAAAAGTATGGTAAATAGCCTGCAATTTAGGCTAGAATGACTTGTATAGAGATGTAAATTATACTTAAATGATTTTAAGGCAACATATGAATTCGGTTAATGTGTTGAAATGGGTCAACTTCTGTAATAAAATGAATTATAAAATGGGCAGACATGTTTTGAGTTGGGCCGCCAGTGGGCGATTTTCAGCTAAGTTTGCTGCTGAGCAGCAAAGGAACAAATATGCTATTATTCCTCAGATCAGTGCTAATTGTGGATAACATTTTTCAAATCAATTTTGTTTTCAGTATTTCTTTAGTTGCCTGTTGTTGCAATATTCTTCTGGTGTTACTGGTCGGTGCTTCATTGGAAATAATTATAAAATCAGTTCATGTAATGTGCTGTATGAAATGTGATGAATTAAGTGTGAGTTACAAATATTCAAACCAGACATTATGTTTTGTAGGCTGCGGTGTTGAACAGTCAGTATGGCACTGCAAATGTCTTTATACTTTGTTAAAATATTGTCTCAATATACCTTTCAAGCTGAATTATTGGTGTTGCAAAGCATTACCTACAGTAGGCTACGACAATTGAGATACGCAATAGAGTACACTAAAATGGAGTCTGTTGATTATTTTTGTTTATTAACATGATATCATTTTTGTCAGTTTGCCAGTTTGTCAGTTGTCCAACGTCCTTGATTTGCAATGAAAATACCTCTTTGAATAGTTCTGGATCGTTGCAATCATGTTTTGTCTCCAAAACATCTTTATCTGCATGTTACAGCGATCTGTGGAAGCTTTGTTTATGTTAGGGAGTTCCTGGATTGTCACATGACATGGCTCTTCTTCATGTGTTGCATATATGGACTAAATGTGCGTAGGGCGCCCTCAGGCTGCTGGTATGGATTGAAAACACAGTACATCAAAGTATCCAGCACTCATAATGATTACATCGGCTCATTTTGGGTATAAATTCAATAAATATTATTACGATGAATAATTAAAGCAAAGCAAGTAGAACATATACTTTACCTGTGCACAGAGTTGTTGTTGACTGATCTCCTCAGACGCGGGCTGCAATGGCGGAATTCTCAAAACGGCCACAAGATGGCGCCGTTTATCGGCGAATCCGATATTACAAAACCGATACCCGATTATGGGAAAATGCTTAAATATCGGGAAAAATATCGGTAAACCGATACATCGGTCGATCACTAGTAATTACCTTGACAAACTCTACATCATTAAAAACATATAAGACTAAAGTTTCAATATTTGACCACTATTTTTTTCTGAGAAACTTATAGTGACAGTTATAATGTATTAATAGTCGATACATTATGAATTATGAGCTTCAGCCACTCCCATTCAGAAAAAAAAACTAATGTCCGATCGACATGAAAGCGCTTGACCAAACAACGTCTCTCAGGGCTTTTATATAAAAAAAATGTAACATTTGGAAAAATATTGATAGATTCTCATAGTTTTACAGCAGATTTGTATAGAGAGTTATTTAACATAACAGACATGCAGAAATGAGATTTGAGACATAAATGCCTGATATAGTTTATTTATGCAATTGGTTCTAAAAAATTGAGACAAACTCATGGAGTCACGTAGCGTAATCCGTCATGTCCTGCCCCAATAAAGACGTAACTTTACATGAATTAAATAAAACAGACATGAATGAGTGCATGTTGAAAATAAAAGCGCTGAATTTATTTCTCTATCTGTTGTATTTGCTCACCATTAGTGTCGGAAAAAAAGTTTGTTCATATTGCGCCTGACAGGGTTGATGATCAGGAATGCTGAAGCACGGCCACTGCATGAAACTTTAGACAAGATTATCTCGTTTAAACACCCTAAATTATATTATCATTTACTACATAGCAATTATTTCGCTAATACAAATCTAAATAAATACCGCTGTGTGGAAATTAATTATTTATTATCCCCACGCGCGATCGCGGTTGAGTAGCCTAAGTTATAGTTCTGTGTAAATGCATATAAACAGTGCTTTGTCAGAAAGCATTTCATGATCTAGACCGACAAATCATTATTAATAATTAATAACATACTATTTGGAAAATGCAATGATGTATATGCTGTTTTGTTTGTTACTTTCCTGACAATGTTATATTCCAGCTAATATTATTCAGCAATTAATATTACCCAGCGAATTATTCCTCACTCTTTAAACCTATTAAACAGCACATAAACCTTCTAAAACTGTTTAAAATGAATTACATTTCTGCAAAGGTGATATGACTCCTCTGTCAATTATTTTCTCCATATGAAAACATTAGACTTTTAACATTTATTTTGCATATTGTTAACATTCTTGCTGCTGATGCTTATAAATTATATGTATAATTTAGATATAAATTATATATAAATGTTTTTATTGTAATTTGAAGATTTAATTTAACATGAAAGACTGCTAACACTTTCAACACTTTTGTTTTGTTTTGTAAGATGACTGAAAGGAGGAAAAATCGAAGTGAAGTATGGACTTACTTCACTCAGTCAATGGCAGGGGTGGCAGTTTGCAAAGAATGCCAAATGAACGTAAGCATTAGGGTCGGGTATCGAGAACCGGTTCCATTTTAGAACCGGTTCCAAAATGCCAAAAACCGGGGATTCGATAAGACACGCGTATTTCGATTCCGCTTATCGATTCCTTTACTTTGGTAATGCTCGCTCGCTCGCGTGGTGAATGGCAGTGAGCATTTGTTTACAGTTGTATTGTTCTGCCAGGTCCTGCCTGCCGCACCTCGCTCGCTCACGATGAATGGCAGTGAGCATTTGTTTACAGTTGTATTGATCTGCCAGGACCTGCCTGCCGCACATGCGCTGTACGTTATATTTACGATGGCAGAGCGCGGCAAACGTTCGAAAGTGTGGTTAAGCTTTTTAAAAAAAGACGAAAATACAGCAAACTGTATCACATGCAAGAAAGACATTTCATGCAAGGGAGGAAGCACCTCCAATATGATGAAGCATTTGCTTCAACACGGGGTCAATCTGAAGGAATGCACCGCATTTGATTCGGTGCGATCTCTCAGCAGCAGTACAGGTTTCCACACACCAGATAAAGCTACTAGTAGCAGCAGCAATAGCAGTCTCTCACACTCAGGTACAAAACACAGATGAGCAGACATTCGTCTTCGAACTAGAGCCGCATAACTCTGGATAAAATGAGAACCAGTTTTGTTTAAAATTGTTCTTGTTGTGTTGTTTTGTTTTAAATAGAGATCATGAATAAATACATCAGACAATTAATGAGTCGAGTCTATTAAATGTATTTTTTTGAATGAATACTTGTTTGATACTCCATAAATACTTTTTTAGTTAATGGATGATTCACCATTTCTGAACGAATCTTTTGAATAAACGATTCAATGAAAAAAAAATACATTTAACACTCACTTGCTGCCACCTATTGGTCTAATAATGTAATCAACACAATCTTTATTTGAAGAGACTCCATTCACTTTAGCCATGAAGGGGAAGATGAGCAAGGAGAGAGTGGATGAATGTCACAGGGCGGTGACAAGATTTGTGGTGAAGGGGTTACATCCTTTTGCTACAGTTGAGTCACCTTCATTTAGGTATGCAAATTCTTTCTTGATAAAGTTTTCACAGCAATATCAATGGATTTGATCCTTTGATATTTGCCTGTGTCTCAAAGCAAATCAGAAACAGAGCTAACAGAACATTATATACTACAGTAAACTATGATTAGGTAGGTGAAGCATTATATGTGTACATTTTTCTGTGCAGGGAGATGACAAAGGCCCTAAATCCCAAATACAACCCACCCTCCAGGGATAATCTGTCCAATCATTTGATACCAGCTTGGTTCAACATAGAAAAAGAAAAAATTAAATCCGACCTGGAAAAGGTCAGCAGAATCGCAGTTACCAGTGATTGCTGGACAAGCATTTGCCAGGACCATTACATCACGGTCACATCACATTATATCACTGAGGGAAAGATGAATCAGAAAGTCCTTAAAACAAAAGCTGTCTACAAAGCACAAACAGGGGTAGTGGTAGCAGAAGAAATTGGGGATATTTTAGATGAGTTTGGGATAAGGAGCAAAGTTGCAGCTATAACAGTGGATAATGCATCCAACATGAATGTGGCAGTACAAAAGCTTGACCTCATTCAAATAGGCTGCTTTGCACACACACTTAATCTTGGGGCCCAAAGTGTGTACACAATTACCTCAGTGGCAAAATGTACAGCAAAGATTCGGGACGTGATTGTCTGGATGAAGAGGTCAACGATGGCCAAAACCGTGCTCTGGGAGAAGCAACACATTCTGAGTAAGAATTATTACTCATCATCATTTAGTTAATTAATATTAGATATTATTGTGTATGTGTTAGTTGTATAGAGTTCTAAGAACTGTTTTTGTTGTAGATCTTCCCCAGCACTCTCTACTTCTTGATGTCAGAACCCGCTGGAACTCTCTTTACCTCATGTTTGAGAGGTTCCTTGAGCAGTATGCAGCAATTAAAGCAGCCTCTTTGGATCTACGGCTAAAAAAAACAATGGAGAGGGACAGGTACAATAGCTTTTGGAATGCTGATTGAAGAATAATTCATAATTCTTATGAATATCTATGAATTCTCATAATCTTTTTTGTCCTGAACAGACTCGCAAGAGTAACAGATGAGGACTTAAAAAAAGCAGAGGACTTTGTCCAACTCATGCGAGTTATGTACACATCCACACTCTGTGTCTCTACTGAAAAGAGTCCAACCTGCCGCCAGATCCTTTCCATACTGCAAAAGTCAAGAAAACATTTCACTGTGCTTGAAGGAGATACAGTGTTTGTGTCCACTCTTAAGACAACAGTCTGGTCTGATCTGTCCCAGCGTTATCAGGTAAAATAATAATTAAAATGAATATCACTTATAACAAAAATTATGTTATGTTTTGTTGTTCCAATTTTATATCTACATTTTATAGAGCGTCAATGTCAGAGCCTTCCTTGAAGAGGCAACTGCATTGGATCCTCGATTTAAGCAGAAAGTGGAGGATGAGACAGTCTGGCACCGAATAAAAGACAAAGTACTGGCAGCAGCACATCCTATGGAAACAGAGGAGGTATTTATTATGAACATGAATGTAGTGTGAAATTCATTTAGACCTTAAAGTTGCTCTAAGCCATGTCACGAGTTTTTTAGGCCAAAACATTTTTTGTCACATACAGCAAACATCTCCTTGCTATCTATCTGCTAGCTGCCTGTCCCCTGTATACACTGTAAAAAAATGCAATCTCTGTAGACAGCCCAGGCTCCAAAAATGGCAAGAAAAACAAAATGGGCTAACCCGCACCACGAAACATAACAAACTGTTCCGGCCAATAACCGACAAGAAGAATTTGGGGGTGGGGTTTGGGGGGTTAGTGCTCGGATGAGGAGGAGTGAGGGTCTAGCTAGCCTCAGGTTTGTTTGACAATACTTCAAACGTCAACAAGAAGTGACGTCACCCAACATCACTTAGAGCACCTTTAAGTTATCAAATACTTATTTCCAGCATCATGTCCTAGGTATGTTAATCCTTTGTTTCTTTAAATGGCTTATTTCACTTTCAGCTGACAGAGCATAGCGATGGAGGGAGGGACATGGGGACAGTTCATCAGGATGAAGAGGAGACTCTACAGGTGGTGAGCACAGCATGGTATAAAATTGCAGAGATAAACTATGCAAATGGCTAAAGGTTTTCAATTTTTTTTTTCTTTTGTTCATTGTAGATTCAAAAGTGCAAGAAGACCAAGATGACTCCCTTGGAGGAGCTTTTTGCTGAAGACGATGCCCTTAAGGAGAACCTAATTCAGAGCACCTTGTCCATCCAGGAACAAACTGCCAAAGAACTGGAGATGTATAGGGACATGCCGCCTCTAATGACTTCTGAAGACCCTGCATTCTGGTGGTGGAACAGAAGAGACACATATCCTTTCCTGTCTGACCTAGCACAATCATACCTTTGTGTACAGGCCTCTTCGACCCCCAGCGAAAGGGTTTTTTCTACTGCTGGGGATACAATTAGCCAAGAGAGATCACGTATACTTCCAGAGAAGGCAGACATGGTGATTTTTCTTCAAAAGAATTGCTGACTCTACATCTGATGATGTAACATTTTTACGTCTGTTACATATTTTGTTATGTTCTGTTTTTTGTGTTAAAAAGAAATATTTTTGTAATTGTTTTTCATGATAATTCCTTAAAGTGTTATATATATTGTAAATTAAGACGCATTGTCACAGTTTTACTGGTAATAGCCTAAATGTGACAAGAATAAAAGGTAGAATTTTTACAAGTATTTGCTCTCCTTTTTCTCTCCAATAAATACTGGAATCGAAACCAAGAATCGTTAAGAACCGGATTCGATAAGCAGAATCGGAATCGGAATCGTTAAAATTGAAACGATACCCAACCCTAGTAAGCATGGGGTCAAAATCTACTACAACAAAAAATACCTCTAACATGTGGAACCACTTAAAGATACATCACTCAACTATCTTTGAAGAGGCAAAGAAAAAAAAGATGCTGAAGAGGCAAAGAAAAAAAGAGATGCTGAAGAGGCCACATCAAGCCACATTCAAGCTTCTCTTCCTATGATGTTTGAAAAGCAGACAAAGTGGAAGACGTCCGATGTCCGCTCAAAAACACTGGACAGGATGATTACAGAAATGATAGCTACAGACAATCAGCCTTTCACCATGGTTCAAAATAAAGGCTTCCAGAGACTCATGGCAACTGCAGAACCAAGATATACTCTGAAGAGTGAGAAGTTCTACCGCACAGAGATGTTCCCCAGTATTCACAACAGTATCGTTGAGAAGGTTAAGGCACTGCTAAAGCCTGATAATGCAGGTTATAACTTGGCTTTTACCACAGACTGCCGGTCCGGTACAACTGAGTCCCTAATGAGCTTAACATGCCATTTCATTGATGATCAGTGGATTCGCAGACAAGTCATTCTAAACACAAAAGCAATGATTGGATCACACACTGGAGAGTACATTAGCGAGATGTTTTTGGGCATGCTGGAAGAATGGGACATTGACAAAGATAGTCAGGGACAGTGGTGCTAACATTGTTAAAGGTATGAGAATTGCTGAACTGCCTGACATGAGCTGCAGTGCCCACATATTACAGCTAGTTGTCAATGACGGCCTCAACTCACAAAGAGCTGTCCAAAATATTCTGTCAGTGCTGAAAAGCTGTGCTACACATTTTAATCATTCACTACTAGCTAAACAGTGTTTAGCAGTGATCCAGCAGGATCTTGGGCTACCTGCACATGCCATCATTCAGGCTGTCCCAACCCGATGGAATTCCACCCTGCACATGCTGGTCAGGATGCAAGAGCAGAGAAGGGCTCTGAACATATATGCCAGTGAGCATAATGGGTTCACTAGCCTGAGTGCTGATCAGTGGAATATTGTCACCAATCTTATTGAGACACTTTCTCCAGTGGAGGAGGTCACTCTTGAGATGAGCCACTATGAGAGTTCAGCATCATGCATCATCCCATCTGTCAAAGTTCTGAAGATGTTGCTTAGCAGTCAAGGTCCCTCCTCTCATGGGATTAAAACAATGAGACAGGAGATGCTGGAGAGTCTCACCCGACGGTTTGCAAAAGTGGAGGAGGTGAAATGTGCAGTCCTTGCCTGTCTTCTGGATCCAAGGCACATGCCTTTTCATCTGAAACCACACTGTTGAATGCAAAAGATTGGCTTAAGGAGGAGACAGAAACCTTAGAACAAGACATGGGCGTAGATTACGCGGGGGACGTGTCCCCCCCACTTTTTATAAAATGTAAATTCGTCCCCCGCACTTTTTCATAGGGCAAGTGTGTCCACGACAAGCTGAGGTTTTCGCGGGTGTGTATAGCCTATACATCGAGATTTAAAATCCAAAGAGTCAAGGATAGTCTATCTACATACGTGACTTTCACATTTCCATGGTAATCAGTCACTCGCACATCACGACACGCCCATGCTCGCACCCGCGCGGCCGCGCCAATCCATTTTTTTCATAGAGGTCGTCGCAAACTCGCAATGAGTTCAAAACGGCAAAAAAACTCTTCACTCCTTTTTCACGAAAAAGTCAAGCACTGTAAGTAAGTTGTCATGTGGTATCCGAATTGGGTTGCACAATGATGAATAACTCTGTCTATTTCTCTTGTTGAATAATTAACAAGTTTTCTACTAAAAATATTCACTACCCGCGAAACGTGCACTTATTTTCAGTCTTTTTTTATTCGTAATGTATTTTATTTTCACAGATGTTATCAAAGCTCTTCAAATTAGAATAAACATGGTGATTGTTAATGCTGAATTTGTATTTTAATGCATTAACAGCCTGCTTGAATCAGGCAGCGTTGTAACGTGTACATGATGACAAACATGACAAAAAAACTCTTGAAAAACAAGCCTAACCAGAAAGTTTGAAGTAGTTTTAAAAGCTTGAAGTTTGAAGGTTTTCAATTGGAAAGTTTTAGTTTAGTAAGACAGACAGACAGACAGACAGATAGATAGATAGATAGATAGATAGATAGATAGATAGAAGCAGCCTACTTCAATGTGACATTTTACCATATTATCATGCTTAACACTGAGAATTTGAATAATTGTAATTGTGATGATAAATATCATAGGTTTGGGCGGATGGCGGGTGGATTTTTTTATTTTTAACAGCAGATTCGGGTGATTCAAAGTGCACCAGATTAATGAATTTATCTTTAAAATGTAAAAAAATTCTTCCGGGGGGGCATGCCCCTGGACCCCCCTAGAGGTACCGAGTTCCACCCACAAACACAGTAGGCTATATAATGGTCTATGAAAAATACAAATTTTATTATCTTATTATTAAAATACATGATCAGGATTTTACCACCTCCGCCTAGTTTGGAGCCAGGAAAAACCCTGCATGTGTGATATAAAGTACTGAACATCTTTCTTTCTTTCGTTCTTTCTGTTTTATTGCTTTAAAAATAAATAGCATATTAAGCCAATTAAGCAAAAACCTGTCAACAAAAGTCTGAAAAAAAACTGGTATTACACTTGACATTCTGTCCCCCTCACTTTTGAAATGATGGCTACGCCCCTGGAACAAGACAACACACAAGGTGAAGGAACACAGTCAGATGATTCCAGCACAGTTTCAAAAAGGCCCCGGACAGAAGAAACTGAAGAAACTGATTGATGAGATGTATGACACTCTGCTTGGTGCTACTAGTTCTGAAGTTGGTGGGTCTAGCCTTGAAGGAGAGCTTCAGCAGTACGTTTCAGAACCAGTGATTGATAGAAGGATGGGCAAGCCACTTGAATGGTGGAAACAAAATGAGAAAAGGTTCCCCATCATTGCTCGTCTGTCAAGAAAGTTCCTTTGCCCCCCACCGTCTTCGGTGCCCAGTGAGCGAGTCTTTAGTGAAGTGGGAGCCATTTATGAAAACAAACGAAGCAGGCTTACAGGGCAGAATGCTGAAAGACTCTGTTTTCTACACTACAACCTAGTTCTGCTTAACTGGGAGTATTAAGTTACACTACTAAAATAGCTATGCAAAAACAAAATTCAGGTAATTTAGATTCCCCCCCCCCCCAATATGTTAGAATCATTTTTTGCTGTATATATATATATATATATTTTTTTTTTACCTCATCAAAGCTTTTATTTTTAAACAAAGACACACAGTAACAGTGCACTTTATTTTTTGGACTCAGACCCCTCTATTTATTTGTGTATAAATATAAAGTTTTTTTTGTTTTTGTTTTTATGCAAGGAGGGAGTGATTGTTATAAATAAAATGGTTTGTTCAGTTCATTTGTGTTGTAATAATTGTATCAAAAACAGAAGTATAACAGTAAATAAATATCGGTTCTGCATATCGGTTATCGGGCACATAAACATGCAAATAATCGGTATCGGTTATAAAAAATCAATATCGGTCGATCACTAGTAATTACTGATAGTAACTTTGAACTATTCAAACAAAGAAAGATTCAGTGTGTAAGCGTCCTTTTGCTGGCTAACATTAAATGCAGCATTTTTGAGGAATGTTAGAATAAACATTCGCTGCAGTGCATTAGATACATTCAGTGAGCGGAGATATTAGTGCTTGTGTATTACATAACATGCTGATGATAATGGAGTTGGTTACTTGCAATTGATCATTGTACAAAAAAGATTGCTAAATATAATGGTGGAATTGTATGTAGGCTATTACGTTTGAGTTTGGGGTCAATGTGTCAAAGTTTCGTAGAGATAGCCTCAGATTCAGTTTGACATTATGCCATCAAATTCATTGATGTGGTATTGACTATGTGCAGCACCACATGTGTCCTGGTCAAAGTGGAAGAAATGTGAGTTTGATGCATGTACAGTAGGGTGGAATGGTACACAGAAGTCACGGTTCGGTTCATACATTGGTTCAGACATCACGGTTCGGTACGAGTTCGGTACAATGGAAAATGGAAAAGCAAAACAAAAATGTACAAGGCTTTTTTTAATTGTGAATGTCTCAGGCTGTACCACCAAAGGAAAATAAATGTGTTAAGGCTTGTATTTTTAAAATAAGTTTTATTCATAAAGTTGAGCCATAGAACTAGTTTTTTCTTCTTTTTTTTCAACAATGTTTTTTTTATTGATTTTCCAATAAAACAAACAATAACCAAATAACAAAAATTATATCACCAAAAGGAAAATAAGTTACAAAAACATTCCAAATATGTTGATCAAAGCAGCAGTAATTAAAATAAAACAAAACAGAACAAAAATGTCACGCTCAGAACATTAATACACCTTCTTATTTCTTAAGGAAATCAATTAAAGGTGCCCACATCTCTTCAAATTGTTGTGCTTTACCCCTTGTAATGTACGTTAACTTCTCTAAAGTAATACACATTGCCATCTCCTTGATCCAAAAGTGTGCAGAAGATATTTCAGTCTCTTTCCAACTCAAAGCAACCATCCTCCTGGCCTGAAGTCGATAAGAGTCCTCTGATTGTTATTGATAGAAAGATGATCTGGGTATATCCCCAGAATACAAAGTTTTGCAATGCACGGTATTTGGGTTTTTGTGATGTTACTTAGGGTACATACAACCATTTTCCAAAAAGTTACCAATTTAGGGCACTCCCATACACAATGAATTAAAGTTCCCTTCTCAATTAAACACTTCACACATGTGTCTGGAATGTCCGGGGACCAATTAAAGTTCCCTTCTCAATTAAACACTTCACACATGTGTCTGGAATGTCTGGGGACCATTTGTTAAACAAGATCTTGGGGAATGGATCGCTGAATGTGGAGTGCCACAGATATACAACGCTAACCTTGAAAGCCTTCCCCAAATTTATGGACGGATTGTGAAGCACTTCATTTTTCACAGGTATTATTACCAATTACATAGTTTAAATGTGATGTTTTTTTAAGACAATGAAACACGCAGTGACACAACTTTTCTTCCCTGTTGTAGGGTAAATCCTCTGTCATTTATATTTGAGCAAAATGAGAACAAAAATAATTAATGTTGGTGATTATCTTATTCACCGCCGGTGAATTTAACCAATCTATGACGACTTCCTTTTTTGCAACGCACCGTCACGGCCTAACTGACGCTGGAAATTACCATAGACACTGCTCTCGTGGTGTATTTTGTGGCGAGAACAGTTCAAGGCTGACCCATCATGTATTTCGCGTGACTCCTTAAAAAACAATTTCCTGCATCATGTCTGAACGGTAAGAGAGCTGTTCAGGTATTGAATTACCTATTTTACTGCAATTTGGACCTTTTACTTTTCTTGCTTTCCTAATTTAGAATAACGCTGCCGACCAACAAAATTATACAATATTTACTCATGAACAAATGTATGTTATACATGTATAACATAAGTTATATATAACATTTGTTTGTTATAGATGGAGATAATAACATTTAGCACATTTTTTATCTGCAGAATTATTGTTTTGGGGTGACCAGAATAGGGACGGGACTTACCTTAAACAAAGAGTAAGTTATAGAAGCCAATAATTATGCTTACCATATTTGTTATCTAAGTTTTTATCGAATAATTATATTATTATCGTAGATGGTGAATAAAATGTTATCCGATCATTTCGGATAGCTGTATGCTATGCTACTATCTAAGCTAACAAACAAAAAAACAATGAGTTCTGTTTAATGTCACAATTTCTGTTATATACTAGTATATGAAACATTTAAGTTAAAATACATTAATTGACGGCACTAAAGCGATTAACGTTACCCATAAAAACTGGAGACTTGTATAAAATGATCAATGATGCAAACAATTTTGATGTTCAATTTGGATGTAAAGCTGCTCTAAAAATAAAGTAGTGTTGTCTGCAGCTTCAATTTCGGAATACAGGTTTGTGAATGTCTTCAAATGCAAATGTCAACAATCAACTTCAGATTTTTATTTCACAGGGTTTCACATTGGAGCTATGAATGTGAATTTTAGCATACAAGTACAAATATTTATTTAACAAATTTTAAAAATTAAATCCTCTCTAGTTTTGCTTCTCAAGTTAGCTATCAGGCATCTGTTATTCACACATGTTGGTTGTAAGTTGGATGAAAACAACATTAGATAATTAGGCAGGATTTGGATTAGGGTGACCACCTGGTTATTGTTCTGTTGCAGGACAGTAGTTGCGATTTTGTGGGACATGTGAGAGATCAATTTACTACTATTATATACCAGAGCATGTGAGCGGAGTGGAGCGGGAGCGGGAGCGGGCGGATCTTGGACAGAGCGCAGAGCGGCATTTTTAAAAGGACGGAGCGTCGCCTTATTTCCCGCTCCAATTTCGCTCCGCTCACACCACGAGTCTGAAGCATGCTCAGTCAAACCTAAACCAGGATCCATCTGTCTTGCACAGTCATCAACAGTAGACTATTTTCAGTCAAAACTCGGCTCAATAATGGAGTTCAAAAAGGAAAATGAGAAGTCATACAGATCAGGTGTACTATTAAAGCTGCTGTCGGCAACATTTTTTTGATCATATTCAGTGAAATCGACACTATAATCCGACAGAACAACATAAATAAGGTGGTTTTAGAAAAAAACCCGAGCTTCTAACTCCACCTGGAGCGTGTTATTTGTTTTGCAAAAATCCACCGCTCCCGGATCATCGTGTCCAATCAGCGCAGGGGGGTGTGAGATCTGACTGTCAATCACAGTTCGTGCACACGCCACAGATCCCCTCTCCCTCGCGGCTCGCGCACGTTACAATATCACCAGGGTTCTAAATTAACACCCGCCAACCCGCCAAATGCGGGTTCAAATTCATTTTGGCGGGTGTTAATAAAAACTTACTAGCCAGTTTGGCCGGTGATGCATGAGGCATTACATGCAGGGATGTAGTGGAGGCTAAACGCCGTTTACGTACCTTCCAAAATTCGGAAATAGCGTTTACCCACCTTTAAATTGCGTTTATCCACCTCTAAATTTCACGCTTTTCCAGTGCGTTATCCGATCAGTACATGATTCGACTGCATTTGGGCCGTTAACGACAGAGCAGAACATTGAGCAGAGAGCGCAGCGCGGCGACACACACACACACACACACACACGGAAGAGAACGGCGCACACACTGAGCGGAAAAGACACGCTCGTGAAGTTACTAGCTGCGAGAGAATGAAACCTGATCGCCGAACACGGAGGGGCGGGACGGAACATTTTTGTTTTTATTTTGTTTATTTTTTGCAAAATCATCTGCCAATGTCGGCTGCCATTACACTTGTGGAAACTACAGTGCAACTTATATTGTCTTCTGTTAATTACAGAAACTTTTTTCTGACTTTTCTTTAGCCTAAAGTTTACGAGAAACCATGGAAACGAACGGACACAGAAAACACAAGAAATAAGACAAACGGAGTTGGCTAGTAAAGTAGGTTAATATTAAACGAAATGCGGCAGTGGTTGGGGCAGACTTCTGGGGGGCGAGAATAGGAACGAGGCAGGGGATGAGGATATCTACATACATATATAAGAAAAGAAAATGTAATGCCAAATGGCTGACGGGTCGTGAATGGCTAGTGTTTGATCACAAGAATGTCATCATGTATTGTCAGGATTGCCACATGTAGCCTACTCAAAAAAACAAAAACAAAAAAAATTTGGCTAGTGGATATTCTGATTGGCTGGTAACTTTAGAAAGTTACCAGCCACATTGGCTGGTGATCAAAAAAGTTCATTTAGAACCCTGAATATCACATGCACACGACACGCCTGAAGTTCGCCTGAAGATTGTACGAAGCGTGATGGCGGAGAGAAAATCTACTAACAAGCTTCCAATTCCTCGGTTATTGCTATCTATGGATAAATTAGCCAGGGCAGCCTACCTCCGAGTCCATGGTGTTGATCGAAGCTGAAGAGACGGACGCGTTCACAGAAAATCAGGTGCACATGCACTGACGATGGGCGGGTGCTCGTTGGTAGTGGGGGAGGGGCAGGAGAGTTGTAAACATTCAAAATTTTGGCTAAGTCCACTCAATCTGCCAGACTTGCCGACTGCAGCTTTAATATAACTAACTAACAATGACAATGTGGTACAAGAAAACGAATGTGGAGACATCGTTTCAGTCAGTAAAGATTCATTTTGGAATCTCAAAAGACACATCTCTCCCGAAAACATGAACGTGAGCTACGCGAACACGCTGGGAAGAAAACAAAAGGTTAGCAAATTGAATACGGAAACTTGTAACAAAGTGTTAATTAAATATAGCGTAATATTCAAACAAATTCGTTTTTTCATTCAAGTAGACCTAATGGTTTGTTTTATTTAGCCGAATTTGTGTCGTCCGTAATAATATTTATATTATTAGGCCCATTTATTCGTTTAATTTTACAGCAGTTTGTGTGTATGGAAGCCAATTTAAATTTTTATCGTGCGCGTTGCGCAAAAGTTCACTTATCAAAATTCTGGCCTTATAGTTAATTTACTTTTAAAAAATGTATGTATATTTATATTATTAGGCCCATTTATTCGTTTAATTTTACAGGACTTTTTGTGTAGGCTATATTCCTTCTTACATAGGCCTGTAATTTGAAATAAAACATTTCTATTTGAAGAATGTTGTTGTTGCTCATTAGTTCTTTAGGAGGTAAGGCTGTGGTCTAAGCTAAATGTGCTATACATGTAGATTTTTTTTCCTTTTTTGGAGCGAGCGGGGGGCGATTTGAGTGGAGCGCTGTTAGAAATGTATTTTCTTATCTCATCTCTGTCCATATAAAAGGCTCTGTGCTGTCTCATAGAAAGGCCTATGATTGCACATTCTTTTATCTACATGTAATGCAAACATCTGTTTCATATTAAGAAGCACCCCAATGTAGAAAGGGGGAGAGAGATGTGTGTGTTTTCTATGTATTGTGTGTTGCAGAAGCCCTTCGGATCTAAAGGACCTAAAGGAAACTGTATCGGATATTGACCATTTATAGTTAGGTTATACAACGGTATATATGATACATATGATGTCATGTATTCTCTCATTGGTTGAGATTGTGATACTCCCTATACATTTTCAGTATATATTCTTTGTTCAGAATACTGGAAGCTAAGCTTTATCTCTTAAGCTTCCCAGGCTGGTCTCTTTTCTTTTGTTTTATTCATTCACTACCAAATAAAGGACGGAAAGAAAAGGCACTTCGTGTTGGAATGAACTTTATTTCTAACAAGCGCGAAGCAAACCTCGTTGAGCACTGAGCGATAATGAGCGGAGCGGCCTGATGTAGCTTTGAGCGGGGGAGCGGAGGGGTGAACATTTCCGTGAGCGATGAGCGGAGATTCTCACCCTGTGTGTGTGTGTGTGCGCGTGTGTGTGTTAGCAGCTGCGATTACCTCACGCAGACACACACTAAAATGACAGAAACTGTTCTGCCTTTAATGTTAAATGGAGTCAGACAAAGATGGAGAGACTCAAGAAGAAGTGACAACCCGCAGAATGCAACAAGGACGTCTCTGAATTGTTATGTCGAATTTATGTTGCTGATGTGGAGTTAACTATCTTCAATTAACATATTCTGTCATGATAATCTATAAATCGCTCGTATAGGAACTGTTGTGAGATGCACACAGAGTGACTTTCTACTGCATGTGAAAAGATGGATGCTTAAGTTTGAGCTGACTCACAAATGTGCTCAACTACAACAACTCTTCCTCTTCTCAACATGGACTGTGCGTTCAGGGGGCGGGGTTTATGTAAATTTTAGGGTTGGTGATGTCACTAACCCGGGAGGAAGCTCGTGTAGTCCCTACCAGCCGTTTGTTGTAGTCCTTTTCTTTAAAAGCAAATATCTTTCTTTGCTTTGAACTTTGAGCGTTGTAACTTTGCAGATGTTGTTTATGCTCAAACAGCAACATTACACACTAACTAAAGTTAGAAAAGTCAAATCATAATCAGTCACCCCTTTAACAAACTGAAACCATCACACTTAAGTGTTGTTTAAAGTTTTTAATTACTTTTTTATCTTATGATACGGATAATTCTGGTCCTTTATAATGATTGGCTGATCTGTGATAGAAGCCATTGTGCCATCACAGTCACACCTGTGACGACATTACATCAGCATACTGAGCAACTATGTTTCTTAGCAACCATTCTAAATGCTGCTGAAGATCTTAATTGCATATAATAGAAGAATTAGGGTAAACGTACCTATTAAGCTCAAGTACCCATTAAGCACACTACCATCTTAGAGCTCAGATTATAAAAAGAAACAGCAATGTATTATCCTATTTGATGTATTAACCAATTGATGTGTTTGTTACTATATACCTCCTGTAATTTTAAACCAATCAGACCATTGCACACTGAGATATGTGTATCCATGTGTTCACACTGTCTGGCGGCTATTTTCAAAGCTGTCTGAAAACTTTCACCAGAAGAGGAGCCCCTCAAATGTGCATTTTTTATATGTTTAAGCCTTTATTTTGAAGAAGTACATCTTCTTATTGCAAAATTAAGAGATTAATGTTTAGACTTTTGCATATTATAACTTGGAACCTGGATGTGGGAAATATTTACAGTTAGATCTAAAGGATAGTTTTAGCAACATAGCCCAGATGCTACGAACATAGCTAGCTTACTAGCTGTATAAGATTGTGTGCTACACTAATATATTACTTCACAGGCATTAATTGCTTGTACTTTTAAATCCATAATATTATAAATTTACATTTTATTGATAGTCTGTGGTTTTAAACTGCTGTAATTTTTAAAGAATTCATATTATTGTTAGGTGAGCTTAAAGGGTGCACTACTATGACAATCACACAGCTTCAGTGTGACATCAATTAGAAAAAGCATAATTTCATAGATATTGTCAATAATAGTTGTTCATATTAAAATTGGTATAAACTTAATACATTACCTAGATTATTAATTTAGCTAAATATTTTCCTTTAAATTTAATTTAATATTTATTAATTAAAAATTATTTTTGCTCCAATTAAGCACAGTGTGTGCTCCCTTTAAGCTCACCCACATTAAACGTCTATGTAAATACTTAATAATCAGAATTTAAATATTAACTGATGGTTGTCACTATGTTATTCTTCAAAAAATGATTAATAAACTTATTTTCACAGTCTTAAGATGACAAAAGCTAGACGAAACTATAGTGTATGCCCAAAGATGAAAGAGGCATGTCATACAAAGAAGGAGCCATCAGAAACCTGTTATATCTGTCCAAGAAGTTTGGAGTAGACAGGAAAGCTCTGACCCAGAGAGTTAAAGGGATACTCCACTTTTTTGGAAATAAGCTCATTTTACAACTCCCCCAGAGTTAAACTGTTGAGTTTTACCGTTTTCGAATCCATTCAGCCGATCTCCGGGTCTGGCGGTACCACTTTTAGCATAGCTTAGCATAGATAGATCATTAAATAGGACAAGACCATTAGCATCTCTCTCAAAAAAATGACCAAAGAGTTTCTATATTTTTGCTATTTAAAACTTGACTCTTCTGTAGTTACATCGTGTACTAAGGCCGACGAAAAATGAAAAGGTGCGATTTTGAGAGTATAGTTCCTAGCCATATCAGCCTAGAAAATCGCAACTTTACATTTTCCGTCGGTCTTATTACACGATGTAACTACAGAAGAGTCAAGTTTTAAATAGGAAAAATATCGAAACTCTTTGGTCATTTTTTTGAGAGAGATGCTAATGGTCTTGTCCGGTTCAATTCATTATGCTAAGCTATGCTAAAAGTGGTACCGCCAGACCCGGAGATCGGCTGAATGGATTCGAAAACGGTAAAACTCAACTGTTTAACTCTGGGGGAGTTGTAAAATGAGCCTATTTCCAAAAAAAGTGGAGTATCCCTTTAAGGAGCACATTGGTTTGTTTTGTTATTTGATTTTTCAATATGTGTTACATAGCTGAACGTGGACTAGTCTAGATGTTGCAATGAGTTTGAATGACACGTCACTATGAATAGGATAGGCTGATCAGACCTGATCAAATTGAATGCCTTGTTGCTTGATTTTAGTGTTCTGTTTTTTTGTGATTGACTCTGAACCTTCAAATAAAACTTTTTTCAATTATTCCTTAAAAAGGTTGTTTAAAATAAACAAGAATTTTTAATAAAACTTGTTGTGAGCTTATTGGGAACAGGGGTGTGCTTAAAGGGTACAAAACGTACCCATTAAGCACAGCCAGACTTTTTATATTTAATGATGTACATCTTAATTGAAATACTTTTGTCATTTAAAATAAAATGAAATATTATAGTGTGAGAGATTGATATTTTATTTTAAAATAACTTCTTGTACTAAAACCAATATCTTGTGCACTAAAAATGTCTCAATGTAGATTTTGGTGAGCTTAATAGGTACGTTTACCCTATTAGTTATTAATAAATTACATTTTGTTTGCTTTGTTTATTTTATGGAAACTTGCATTTTATTTTGGAACTGCTAAGGGGGTTTAGGTACTCTGCACTATGGTGTGCCTGAGAACGTCCTTTAGCTTTACAATCTCTTTTAAAGACAGCAGCTTCTGGCTTTTTTTTTTTTTTTTTTTACATTAAATACAACTTTTAATTGTCTATTATGATTTAAAAAAAAATTTTATGTAATGATTTGGTTCATTTTTAACAGTAGTTATTCCAAACATAACTCCATCCTTCCCTCCCCTTATTTTATTTGGTTTTAACAGATGGAATGCACTAACTTTGGAGTGGACTGGGATGGTCCTGTGCCCCCGCATCCCTTCAGGAGTTTGTACTGGAAGAAGTCAGCCACCACATCCATCCCCTAATGTCAAGTCAATCTTTTGGCTTAGATGTATACTTGGAGGCACTAAGATTGAGTGAAATAGTCACTATTTAGGGGCCCAAGCAGTGTAGGTGAGCATTATGCATCTGTAATAAGTTGTGATGTGTGAATGACCATTGTTATACTGAATGACCATTGTTATACTATGCGAATTGTATACATCAGACTAGTGCAAACGTGCTTTGCGCAGCATATACACAGGATTTCTTTAAGGAATTGATGGAAAATAATGCACATTTAAAAAAATCTCAATTTAGATCTATTTTTCCACAATATAGATCTATATTACCACAATTTCTCAAATTACCAATATACATATCTACTATCTCAATTACTTTATAAATATATGAATATTTTAATAGAATAAAAAATAATATAAATCTCCAAATTACTTTGCTTGTGCAAATTTTTTTCCCTTTATTACTTAAACTGTTATTAATCAATTAACACAGGGGTTCTCAAAGTTTTGATAGGTGAGGGCCAATTTAGGAACCCAACATTGAACTGAGGGCCGCCAAAGTGGCGGGGGAGAAAAAGAAAAAAAAAATACTAAAAAGAAAATCCCATTTGAAATAATTTTAATGACCAGGTTGCATCTGTTTACATTTATTGAGGCTATTATTTTATAACTGAGGCTAAACCTGGCAAATCTTGAGAAAAATTGCAATGCAAACAAAATCCCTGGGGTTCTCTGCCCTCAACAGACAAATTTGGGATATAACAGTCCTGTGTGCAGTCCATTTCAAGAACAAACTTATTTAGAACAAACAGCCTCAGTGTGCCTTGCTTCTTATCAGCATAGGCCTTATTCAGGGGCAATTCCAGCTACCAAAGCACCACAGGAAAACCTGACAGGGACAGAGAGAGAGAGAGGGACAGAGAGAGAGAGAGAGAGAGAGAGAGAGAGAGAGAGAGAGAGAGAGAGACACTTTTAAAATAGAAGCTTACCAAACACGTCATCATCATTCATATAATTGCCTGTCAGTCGCGTTTCCATTATTACAGATTTGCGCAAATGTTTAGCGCTATTATTATCTATCTTTTTAACCCGTAATTGAAAAACGAAAAATGAACGGTTGTTGTCTTTTTAAAACGCAAAGTTGAACACCAAAATCTTAATTTGAACTGGCTACAACTGCTGCGCAAAAAAGTAGGCTAAATATCGACGAATTTTCAGATTTTTGTTTTTAAAATATTCACAAATTAATATGGAAAACATGTCGATTTTACTGGTTTTCTAAGGCCAAATTAGAACCTGGAATTGATATTTTTCCCACAGTGCTGAATATAGCCTGTGTCTCTGGAACCACAGCCCACAGAAAGGTGAGTTATAGAATAATGATAATAAATGTGTCTGAAAAAACAGCGAGGCATTTTAATTGTTTATTAATAAACTATTGTTTTCTAAGTGTCGGCTAAAAACATATCTCCATCTCCGCTGTTAAGCAGATGCGCTTTTAGAGAGAAATGCACCTTTCATACGGATAACATCAGAAGGTAGGCTAGCTTTTGATTCGAGTTTGTTTGTTTAAAAGTGGACATTTCAAGCTTTAACCTACATAGGCTAGGCCTATATTTTGTTTCAGTTCTCGCGCTCCAGTTCACGGAGATCATGAAAGTGCGTATAGGCTGATTGTTTTATTTTATTTTACAAAAGCACAACTTTTTTTGTTATTATGAGTTTACACAAATAAAAGTAGTTGGGAATAATGTATTATTATTTTCTGTATGACCAGAAATGATTGAGTATTTTAAGTTGTTTCCACTGTTGATAGGAAAATACAAGTGTTCGCGCTGTGAAAAATTTGAAAGGTAATGGAAACGCGGCTATAATAAGCTTGTCATTAAGTCACTTGTCACTTGCGATCGGTCGGACCACACCTGTAATTACCGCTTATGCCTATATGCCTCTAAACACCACTAAACGGAGATTAATTTTTTCAAAGCAATGTAGCCTATGTTTTACAGATGTTATCAGATGTTATCGCGGGCCGCCAGAAATGTTTCTGCGGGCCGCACTTTGAGAACCTATGAATTAACAGTACTTCAATAATTTTTTTCATTACAGATCACCAAACTGGAGGCATCCATCTCCACAATGGACATTTCCACTACCACAGTCACGATCAGGGAGAATGACTGCGAACTGAAGACCTGCTGTCTGGCAGATGCAACTGGCACCATCTCGCGGTCTTTATGGGACACACAAATTAGCCTTATAGATGTTGGCAAAACTTACATTTTCACCAATTTATCCACTAGACAATTTAATGAAAAGATCACACTCACCACTACACGTGCAACCACTATAACCCCATCCACAAAAAACTTGCAATACCGCCTACTACTGATGACACCCAAACTCCTCCACCCACACTACACACAATAACCGCAGACATCATTGGTGCAGCAATCACAATAAAAAAACAGTGCCCCAAGTGTCATACCCCCCAACATGCCTTGGCCAAAAATGACAATTTTCATCGGTGCACTTCATGCAAAATCCTTCGTAAAAGTACCAGCTATAGCACTAAATGGCTTCCGATCGCATCACAGCACAGAGACGGCGCTCATTAAGATAATAAACGATATTCGCTTAAATACGGATTCAGGCAAATTATCAGTGCTGGTTCTACTCGACCTCAGTGCTGCATTTGACACTGTCGATCACAAAATACTTCTAGACAGGCTGGAAAACTGGGTGGGGCTTTCTGGGACAGTTCTAAAATGGTTCAGGTCATACTTAGATGGGAGAGGTTATTATGTGAGTATAGGTGACCATAAGTCTGAGTGGACGCCCATGACATGCGGAGTCCCTCAAGGCTCAATTCTTGCGCCACTCCTGTTCAACCTGTACATGCTCCCAATGAGCAAAATAATGAGAAAGAACCAAATCTCTTACCACAGCTATGCAGACGACACACAGATCTACTTAGCCCTATCGCCTAATGATTACAGCCCCATTGACTCTCTGCTTCAATGCATTGATGAAGTCAACAGCTGGATGTGCCAAAACTTTCTACAGTTAAACAAAGACAAAACTGAAGTCATTGTGTTTGGAAACAAATATGAAGTTCTCAAGGTGAACGCATACCTTCACTCTAAAGGTCAAACAACTAAAAATCAGGTCAAGAATCTTGGTGTGTCTTTAGAGTCAGACCTTAGTTTCAATAGTCATGTCAAAGCAATAACTAAATCAGCATACTATCATCTGAAAAATATTGCAAGAATTAGATGCTTTGTTTCCAGTCAAGACTTAGAAAAACTAGTGCATGCTTTCATCACCAGCAGGGTGGATTATTGTAATGGACTCCTCACTGGCCTTCCCAAAAAGACCATAAAACATTTGCAGCTCATACAGAACGCTGCCGCCAGGATTCTTAGCAGAACCAGAAAATATGATCATATCACACCAGTACTCAGGTCATTACACTGGCTGCCAGTTACTTATAGGATTGATTTTAAAGTATTATTACTAGTATATAAATCATTTAATGGCCTAGGACCTCAATACATTGCAGATATGCTCACGGAATACAAACCCAACAGATTACTCAGATCATTAGGATCACATCAGCTAGAAGTTCCAAGAGTTCACTCTAAGCAAGGAGAGTCTGCTTTTAGCTATTATGCCAGCCGCAGCTGGAACCAGCTTCCAGAGGAGATCAGATGTGCTCCTACATTAGTCACATTCAAATCCAGACTCAAAACACTTCTGTTTAACTTTGCATTTAATGAATGAGCACTGTGTCACTGTTTGTCCGACTGTTTATACTGTGTCTTATTTTAGTCTTTATTCTAAACTGTTTTAATTATTTTTAGTTCTTTCTCGTTTCTTTATTTTAAACTGTTCTTTATTCTAAACTGTTTTAATTATCTTTAGTTCTTTCTTGTTTCTTTATTTTAAACTGTTTTGTATATTCTTATTTCTTCTGATTATTTTTAATAGTATGTAAAGCACTTTGAATTACCATTGTGTATGAAATGTGCTATATAAATAAACTTGCCTTGCCTAAATGATTTGTCACATTGAAAGAGAAAATGAGGAAGTTTCTCTCTCTATTACAAATTCACTACATACAAAGTTCATCAACATAGAAAACAACATTAGCACTATGGACAGTCAGGACATTGAGGAGTACTTTATCTCAAACGGCCCTCTCACACTCACATTTACAGATAATAATCAAATAATAGACCTACTACACACAACCAAACAAAGCACGGATGACATCTGCGACAGTGATGAAGAACTGACCTCAATAATGATAGACATCCCAGAAGAGAAAACACAAACACCTGACACACAAGAGAACATAACAAAAAAACACAAAGCAATCTAGCACACACACACACACACACACACACACACACACACACACACACACACACACACACACACACACACACACACACCTACACACACACACACACACACACACACACACACTTTAAAACACACAATGCATTACATGTTTATAAACCATTTTTATTTACACTAACTTTTTTGTTTACAATTTAACTAACAAACCAAATTTGCTAAAATTGCTTTTTCCACAGTCATTACACAAACGTTTATAAAGCTATATTTGATTTAAATGCATATTCAGATTTATTTAATCTATAATAACGTAAAATATGTATGTAAATAGTTCACATTTATCCAATTTGAGGTCCAACTTTCTATTTTTTTTTTCAATTTTACATTATTGCTCATTTCCTTTATTTGTTTAATGAAAACATTAAGCAATGTTACTGTACAACACAAATTTGTACAACAATTTTTGCGATGCTTATTTTTTTCTTTTTTTCCACTTGTTCACCTGTAAACTAAAAACTCAACAGTTTTTGAATGCTAATACTAAAATTGTTACTCTGTATAACAATGTTGATTGCTTTAACATAACCAACTTGTTTTATACTGTTAAAAACACATCTTAACTACTTAATACATTAAAGTGTCCAATGATAAATTTCAAATTTGTGTACTTCAAATTCTTTCAACTCTTTACCTATTGAAAAACAAAATAAAACATTTTTAAGCATGCATTATAGACTATGCATGCATTATAAAATACAAACCCTGGTTTGCCTTAGTGCAGAAACTGGTGAAAATCAGTTTAAAATGAAACATGAGACAATAAGTGTGTCACAGTTCTGTTCTGTCTGAGTGTTTTTTGTCACTGATCACATGTCTTCCTTTGTTCTGTTTTCCCGCCACTCCTTGGTTTCCACGGTAACTGTCAATAAGTTCATCTGTCACACCTGTTTCCTCGTTAGTCTTGTCAGCTGTGTCTTGTTTCCCTGATCAGTTCTCCCATGTATATAAGCCCAGTGTTTTCAGTCTGTTAGTTGTCTGTCGTTGTTGCTACATGCGTGGTTGTTCTGTTCTTGTTCCCTGAGAAACTTGTCCATGTAATATCTTGTTTGTTTAAATAAACACTGCTGCAATTGAGATCCCGCTTCTGATCCTGCTTCATCCAGCCCGTGACAAAGTGATCTTCAACTGCCCTACAAGTTTATTATAGTTTAGCATTTTTCATTACTTATTTTTATTTTGTTTTTACTTTGTTTTCAAATTTAGTTTAGTTTTAATTAGTTTTTAAAGGGGGTTTGCAAATTTACTTTTTTAAAATGCTTAGTTTTATTTAATTTTTATTAGTTTTAGTGTTAGTTTTAGGTTTTTTTGCAATTTGGGTTATTTTAAAAGGCAATATTAAAAAAAGGCAGAAAAAATGGTGTAATAACTCAATAAAAGCATCATAAACTACAATTTTAGAAATAAGTATTCAATAACCAATACATAAAATGTACGTATGGGAACAAATATGTGAACAATCTCAAGACTCTGCAGTCAGTACAAATAGTGTAAGTGACATGTGCCTAAAAAAACTTAATAGCCAACAGACTAAAGACATACATGAACAGCATGTATTCAAACCATTTATGAGCCACACAAGACATTGCTATCAGATTGTCACTTTAGAGGGTTAACATTTACATGAACCATCTCAAAATTAACTAGGCTACTCAATGAATTGGACTGCCCAGCATTAGATGCATGTGCTGCAGCTCTATTGCAAATCAAAACAATACTGTAACTATGATCATATAATTTTCATGTCATAATGTTCAAAACTAGTGCAGTACAATTCTCTGGACTCTCTAGATCAGGGGTGTCCAAACTCAGTCCTGGAGGGCCACTGTCCTGGAGAGGTTAGCTCTAGCCTGCCTCAACACACCTTCCTGGAAGTTTCTAGAATGCCAAAGACCTTGATTATCTGGTTCAGGTGTGTTTAATTGGGGTTGGAGCTAAACTCTGCAGGACAGTGGCCCTCCAGAAGCAGGATTGGACACACCTGCTCTAGATCAATAATTATCAGAAAAAGTTGAACTTCTTCATTTGGATGGCTATAATAGGGTCACTTCAAAACGTGGCCTTGACCAAGTGTCCCCGAAAGCCTTTATCTCTTCAATGAATGCTCAGATCTTCTTAAAAACAAGTCAGAACATGTGACATAAGACTCTAAACAAGCATTAACATTTTCAGAGAGATCAGACAAAATTTGCCTCTATCCTCCTGAGACCCAGAAAAAATACGTTTTTTGAATTTAGTTTTTTCCATGTCATCACATTGTTTAGAGCACAATAAACAAATGGTAAAAAAACATTTTTGAAAAATAATATTTTATTCATACGTTATGCTATGTCCTCTGTAGTGGACGCCAGGACTAAGTTGTAAATAAAAATAAAATAAAATGACATGAAATTATATGTATAGGCAAAAACAATGGGATTTTGTTTTTCAATCACCAATACATTTTTGGGTTTCAGGATTTTTTTTAACCAAAATTTGTATAATGATGATTCTCAACTATGTTGTGAAAGAAATAACAGAATGAATTGATACACCATTTTACTTTATGCAATATGTGGGTAAAATGGCCATAAATGAATATTCCCATTCAATGCAATGTATCTATACACTGTATCTAATGTGCACATTAATGTGTTTTTGGAGCTACATTTAATGAAAAAAGAAGTGTAATAATTGGAGTAATAATTGGCAACATTTTAATAATAATATCTAATATTTCATAGGAATATTAATGTATAATTTATTTCCATATTCACTTGTTGTGTCTCACAAAATGCCTGATAAACATGATTTAAGTCCTGATGTCCTCTGCAGTGGACACGTTTGAAATCAATGCCCTGTTCTGTAACAGAAATTTTTTTTTTTTGTTCTATCAACAGAAAAACACTATGCACTTTAAAAAAAAAATGTCTGAAATCACAACTCACTGTTAACTACGCACAATATCTGAAGCAGAAATATTTTGCTGGTCATGTAATTCGTGCTGCTGTGACTTGCAAGCGACCCCAATAATGTGAACCACAGTAGGCTATATCTGTAGGCTTTAGCTGTGCCCCGCCTTCTGCATCACACCTCTCTTCCGCGCTGAGAGCAGGAGCCGCTGCCTCTGACGAGCCGACCTCACGAGCACGAGCTGCCCCGATGGACACAAGGAAACCGTCCAGGTTCACTTTCAGGTCGAAGGTGGGGGACAGTAAGAAGTGATCCTCGATCGCCTCCGCGTCGTTGAACAGATTGGCAAGGCCGGCGCCGCGGAGATAGGTTGACAGTGCCGAGCTGGTCAACAACACACTCTCTTCTCCGCTGTCAGTGGAGACGACTGCTTTCCCTCCAAAACAGGCGGAGAAACAGAGGGACGCCTGCTTCAGCTCGCAGCCCTCGCACCTGAGCATCGTCGACTTCTCCACGAACGCGCTCTGCTTGAACTGGCAGCTAGAACACTTTCGTTGAATAGCCACCTAAATGCCCTTTATTGTGGCGCGGAAAAGTGCCGTTGATTGCTCTTTCTCTCCGCCTTCTCCCTCCTCCACCTCCAGATCAGCGATCTGATCTACGGTGCTGGACGGACCAGTACACAGACAAATGCACCCGTCTCTCTCTCGCGTAGACAGGTTCTTGAACTTGTAGGAGTTGCCGCCCTCAGCCGAGTTGACGAAGCTGTCCCACAGCGTCACCTTTATCTCGCCCGTCCCGTCACAGATCCGCACCTCCTTAAGCTCGCAGTCCGACCCGTTAACGCTAACCACTCTGCTCACAGATCCGTGGAGTTGAACCTTTCCTTGCAGCTCACCCACCTAATCACATCACAAACACAACATTAGTTTTCTATCCATTGCCGCCATAAACAGAAGCGGTCAGGAAAAGTTAGCTCTTCAATTTACACCTTCTGCCTCGGACCGAGAGCTTTCACCTCCGCTATTGCCATTGCTTTGCAGCTCGGCGGCGCGCACCGCCAAAACGGCAGACTGGTCACCTCCACGGTCGAGAGCACAAAACGTCAAAACCGTCTGGATCAGAGAAGTCTACAAGAAAAAGCAAAATAGTTTTATTAAAACTGAGCCCACTGGCGATCCAGAACTGAACCACAACACATCAGTGAGGCTGTTCTGTAAAAAGAACTAGGCTTCTTACTTAAACTGCGCCTGACGTTGCGCAGCCTCACTGCGTTGCCATTCTTTTCGGCTTGACTGAAGATGGCTTGCTTGTCCATGGAGAAAACGACCACCCTGTGGTACTCCTGCCTGGCGCTCTGAATAACTGCGGTGAAAAACGGCGAGCTGTTGCGGCTCTGGCGTCTGGGTGACATGTTATATATAAATCCTTCGACAGCGTCTTCACCCTCCTTTCGGACCTTTGCAGGACTGGCCATCCATCCGCTTCTTTATTGGTGACAGATGCGTGTTGACTTGGAGCTCCAAATTTGCTGTCTTGGACAAATGACTTAATATGCCACCAGAGAACAATTTATACCTGTGATATGCAAATTAAGCTGAGAATGATGATTGGCCGCTACTATAGCGAGGGGCGAGCACAATCATTTCATCATTCAATTTCGTTTGTAACATTTAGTTAAAACTCAAACCTTTTGCCTTCAAAGCTGCTGCTCTAATATACTTCAGAAAATAAAAAATTAAAACAAAAGACTACATTTGCAATACGCTATAACTCACGCCATGAAAAACATCTCAATTAGCAAGGCGCAACCTGATGCTCCAGCGCTCAGTTAGGCAATATTTTCAATCTATCCAACTAATTAATTCACGCCCTACATTTCCTTCTTATTCTACCAAAAAAAAAAAAAAAAAAAACCTCTCCCAAAAGACAGACACTACAACTTAAGCCCGCCTTTTTTCAAGCTCTTACAAAAAAAACTAGATTGTGGTTGCATGCATAACGACATTATAAACATGATGCATATCGAATATTTGTAAAACTGAAACTTAAATCATCACGTTTCATTCAGAACATTATGACTGGAAATTAACTTTATAAGTAATAAAACGCAGACCACCCAATACAATATAGCAACCACAGACAAATGCAGAAACAAACAAAGCAAATTTATTTAAAACCTGTAAAGCTGCGATTATCACTGATCTGATAATATTATATCATTACCGAAAGGAATATCAGTTACGTAGCCTTAAGGCTGATTTACACTTCTGCGTCGGACCTACGCCGGAGCCTCTACGCTGTAGGCAACGCGTTGGTTTTCATTTATACTTCTGCGTCGTTGTCCGCGTTGACGCGCGCAGAGGGAGCATGTGAAACCTGAGGGAGCGGTCCTAGCAGACCAATCACAGCGCTTGCGTCCGCGTAGAGTTGACGCGTTGTTACATTTTTGGAGAGGTGCACGTCAGGGTACGCCGAAGGGTACGTGCGCTACACACAGCCTACGACGTAGCTACGGCGTAAGTTCGACGCAGAAGTATAAATTGGGCTTTAGACGTACAGCTGACATTCCAAAGTGGTGATTTATTATTAGCGTCGTCTGCGATCGCACGCGGACAGATTGCATAACACATAACTAATAACTGACTTACTCAATAGGAATAAAAGCAGGATAAGAGCAACAGAATATAAAACGGGCTTGCACGCATAGCCTACATGCGATGTTCAAAGTGCGTGCTTCTCATACCGACTCCACTCTGAGTGAGGGAGTAACAGAGTGCGTTCTACTTGTTACAAACTATAGTTCCCAAGTCTTTTCTAAATTTAACTGTTTTAAACAGACTTTAGAATCGACCTGAATCTCGTAACTTATAAACAAAAAAATAATAATACATTACTACTTTGATAAATTAATATAAAACACTTCTTCCTATGGCTTATTGATCTTTTAGGCCTAGGATATATATTTTTTACATTCGACCTATTTACCATAAGAATGCATTTACTGCTATTATATAAGAAATCCCATTTGTCCCAGTCAAATAAGCAGACAATACAAATAGAATCAAATAAATGAACATTTTATTAAACATTTGAACACGCAAAACACTTGTAGTTAAAGAAAAAAATATATATAACAGTAACGAAGCTGAACTTGGCATCTCTGCTTCAAGCCTCCGAACCAGCAGACACCGTGTTGCTTTCCTCAGTTAGCTGTGCCCCGCCTTCTGCATCACACCTCTCTTCCGCGCTGAGAGCAGGAGCCGCTGCCTCTGACGAGCCGACCTCACGAGCACGAGCTGCCCCGATGGACACAAGGAAACCGTCCTGGTTCACTTTCAAGTTGAAGGCGGGGGACAGTAAGAAGTGATCCTCGATCGCCTCCGCGTCGTTGAACAGATTGGCGAGGCCGGCGCCGCGGAGATAGGTTGACAGTGCCGAGCTGGTCAACAACACACTCTCTTCTCCGCTGTCAGTGGAGACGACTGCTTTCCCTCCAAAACAGGCGGAGAAACAGAGGGACGCCTGCTTCAGCTCGCAGCCCTCGCACCTGAGCATCGTCGACTTCTCCACGAACGCGCTCTGCTTGAACTGGCAGCTAGAACACTTCCGTTGAATAGCCACCTCAATGCCCTTTATTGTGGCGCTGAAAAGTGCCGTTGATTGCTCTTCCTCTCCGCCTTCTCCCTCCTCCACCTCCAGATCAGCGATCTGATCTATGGTGCTGGACGGACCAGTACACAGACAAATGCACCCGTCTCTCTCTCGCGTAGACAGGTTCTTGAACTTGTAGGAGTTGCCGCCCTCCGCCGAGTTGACGAAGCTGTCCCACAGCGTCACCTTTATCTCGCCCGTCCCGTCACAGATCCGCACCTCCTTAAGCTCGCAGTCCGACCCGTTAACGCTAACCACTCTGCTCACAGATCCGTGCAGTTGAACCTTTCCTTGCAGCTCACCCACCTAATCACATCACAAACACAACATTAGTTTTCTATCCATTGCGGCCATAAACAGAAGCGGTCAGGAAAAGTTAGCTCTTCAAGTCACACCTTCTGCCTCGGACCGAGAGCTTTCACCTCCGCTATTGTCATTGCTTTGCAGCTCGGCGGCGCGCACCGCCAAAACGGCAGACTGGTCACCTCCACGGTCGTCCCCCGAGAGCACAAAACGTCAAAACCGTCTGGATCAGAGAAGCCTAAGAAAAAGCAAAATAGTTTTATTAAAACCGAGCCCACTGGCGATCCAGAACTGAACCACAACACATCAGTGAGGCTGTTCTGTAAAGAGAACTAGGCTACTTACTTAAACTACGCCTGACGTTGCGCAGCCTCACTGCGTTGCCATTCTTTTCAGCTTGACTGAAGATGGCTTGCTTGTCCATGGAGAAAACGACCACCCTGTGGTACTCCTGCCTGGCGCTCTGAATAACTGCGGTGAAAAACGGCGAGCTGTTGCGGCTCTGGCGTCTGGGTGACACGTTATATATGAATCCTTCGACAGCGTCTTCACCCTCCTTTCGGACCTTTGCAGGACTGGCCATCCATCCGCTTCTTTATTGGTGACAGATGCGTGTTGACTTGGAGCTCCAAATTTGCTGTCTTGAACAAATGACATAATATGCCACCATAGAACAATTTATACCTGTGATATGCAAATTAAGCTGAGACTGATCATTGGCCGCTTCTAGCAGGGGCGAGGACAATCCCTTTGTAACTAAAGGGTAAACTGTTTGCCTTTAAAGCTGATACTATAGGCTACTATACTACACAAAAAACAGATACAACTACAATACACTGTCACTCACGAAAACCACTCTTTTAAACTAATTCGCCTATTTCTCGTAAATACAAAGAAATAAATACTTTTTCTATTCCCGCCGCAAACTAATATAAGAAGTTCATCTCAATGTCTCTTTCTACAATTTCATTCCTACACTCCTTAATATATGAGGCACATACAGGATTTGGTTCTGGAGGATTTGGATTTGGGTGCTGTAGCCCCTGTCCTTTTCTAAAATTAATAAAAAAGTACCTTCTCAAACAAATATCAATGATAATATTGTGTCCATTAAAACAAAATGCATTTCATTATAATTAATTATTAATTATAATTTGATTTATTTTTATGTTTCTGTCAGTCTGATGTGTTGCCATAACGTGTTGTTATGGGTTGCATCAAATTGCGTGAGGATCTAAAACTCTGGACTAATGTGTGTGGACAGCAAGCGTAACCGTAGCAAAAGTTATGCGTTTAAGATGAAACAACACTCGTGTAAACACAGGTATTTCACAGTCTGCTCGAGAACCAATGCTCTCGAGCTAACTATTTCAGTAATGGCTCCATGGCAAGAAGGAATAAACAAAACAAATTTTACGCGTTTTTTTTTTTATAGTATTGTGTCGATTCAATAAAAAAAATCCGGTAACACTTTATAATAACGTTCAGTTGTAAGTCATTTATAAGTGATTAGTTAATGATGAACTAATCATTTACAAAACATTCATAAATAAGTAGCAAGTGACATACTAACATTTTATGTATGTTTTGTAAATTGTGTTACAAGTCATTTACAATTGATTAGTTAATGATTAACTAATCATTTAAAAACATGACTAATCATTCATAAATTATTAATTAGTGATATGTTCATTATATGTTTTGTAGATTCAGTTATAAGTCAATTACAATTGATTAGTTAATGATTAACTAATCATTTACTAAACATGACTATGCGTTTTATAAATGTTTAATAAATGATGTTACATTTTTTTTGCATGTTTTGCTCACATCAGGTGCACAGTGGTTAAAGACTCCATGCGTTTCAGAGAAGACAGCTGTCTATACCCTCATCAGTCAGCACTTACACTGCAGTACACACTACAGTGTTCAACACCTGTTATAGATGTGTAAACGCATGAATAAATAATTTACAAGTGATGAATAGTTTACACTTTAGATTAGGGGATGCAGAAAGTGTTGTAAATGATTTATAACTCTTTCTGCATCCCCTAATCTAAAGTGTAAACTATTCATCACTTGTAAATGTCTTACACTTCATTTGTAGATTACCACTTCAAGAATCAAAAAGGCATAAGGTCTGCAAATGTTATCTATGAATGTATATGTAACACATTTACAAGTGATGAATAGTTTACACTTTAGATTAGGGGATGCAGAAAGTGTTGTAAATCATTTACAACACTTTCTGCATCCCCAAATCTAAAGTGTAAACTATTCATCACTTGTAAATGTATTACATATACCTACAAATGATCTGTATGTGTATTCAAGGCATTTACAACACTTTTTGCACCCTCTAATTGCTACATATATACAAAAAAACAAACATTTATTAAACATTTATGAAATGCATATTCATGTTTTGTATATGACTATTTAATCATTAACTAATCAATTGTAAATTACTTATAACTGAATCTACAAAACAAACATCCAATAATGAACATATCACTTATTAATCATTTATGAACGCATAGTCATGTTTTGTAAATAATTAGTTAATCATTAACTAATCACATGTAAATGACTTGTAACGGAATTTACAAAACATGCATAAAATGTTAGTATATCACTTGCTATTCATTTATGAATGTTCTGTAAATGACTAGTTCATCATTAACTAACCACTTATAAATGACTTACAACTGAACGTTATTATAAAGTGTTACCCTGACACAAGTTCAAATTTCTTTGAAACTGGGCATGTTAATTGACCCTTCGCAGGGAGCTTGATTGACAGGTGATCTAACCAATCATAATCTGCCATCCGCCATTTTGTCCGACAAAGCAGTCAGGAGAGATAGCAGATTATGGGAGGATTTGAACTTGAAAAATGGAATGTACTGACGCCTTTCCGCGGTTTAAAACAACATTCCTTCTTATGTTCATTCATGTTTATTTGATGCTATAAATGAACTAGAAGGAAGAGATGATCGGTTCACGAGCAGCTTTAAAGCTAGGGTAGGTAATCCTGTTCAGAAACACTTTTTTTTATACTGGGTGAAATGGTCCTTCCATCCTGAGAGTAGTCAATACATTATGTGTTCAGAAAAAGGAATGAAAACAATCAGACCTCTGTAGCAGCTGCAGGACAGTAAAAACTCTGACCAATCACTGCCACTCGGTCCGAGTGTAAAGAACCAATCAGATGCCTTCAGAGCCAGGAGGAGTGTCTTAGCAGTGTCAATCAAGTTCGCGTACGCGCACGCGCTGATCGCCCCTCTCTTGCACAGCGCGTACCGTCATTCAAAATCAAGATTGCCGGTGTTCCGAGCAGCTGTGCTAATGGCGGACAAACAACCAAAACTGCCAATTTCTCGAGTGGAACCTGCTCATACAACAAAGACAGGTAAACGGAAAAAGACCGATGACGATAAACAAGCCCGTCAGAGCCCATTGACTCAGTGTTAAAACTCTAGCCGCATAACATACAGATAAAATGTCTCGCACTGTGCAAAGCAACAATTGAAACCTGCTAATTCACTGGCTTGTCATGTTGCTAAAATAATGTACTAGCAAACCTTATTTAGCATTCAGGGCTCCAGACTAACTTTTTTTATTAGGAGCGCTGTAGCCCCTGACCTAAAATTTTAGGAGCACAAGCAGAAAATTTAGGGGCGCACCTTAAATCATCTTACAATGCAATTATTCACATTTCCCCCCAAAATAACTGTATTACTGACAAATGCTTTGATAATAAATAGCCTTAACGTACAGAAAGTATGGTGCAGTTTTATTTTAAGATCACAGGCTCCAGACTAACATTTGAGGGCAGCGGCACTAAGTTCTACAGAAAATATTTGGTAGCACTGTGGGATGACAAAGCACTGAGCTTAATTTGAGGTGTATAGATAAAGTTAACTTTAATTATTATCATTCATAATGTCTTAATAATTCAAAAGCAAAATGAGTGACAAAATAGATATTAGGGAGTGAAAATAGCCAATAAGCGTCCTCTGCAGCTATGTTTACAATATAGTAATTTAATATTTTTTTCTTTTCTTTTTTTAAATAAGTGTGAGTTTTCCTACTTCTTGAAACTTTTAGTTTTATAAATAGGGACAATCTTTAAAGGATGAACAAAAAATGTTTTGGTCAACACATTAAAAATAACATTTAAATATGATATTATAGTTTTGAAGTGCTGGAAAAAGATGTGTAGGCTACTGTTATAAACACAATATACCATAGTTACAGTAAGTGGTGTTACTACATTAAATCCATGGTGAATGTTGCTGATCTGTGGACCTAAAGCCTTCTATAACTTGTTCGTTCATGGCACATGTTTCTCCTGGTTTCCACGTCAGCGCTGTTTGATCTGATATGGTTTATAACAGAGAATTCTGCGTCAAATCTGAATGTTTCTCACTGGATCTCGCAGCAATGTTATTAATTCTGTCGCGAACTCAATGGATTTCTTCACTGGATCTCCACGATGTAACTGTTTCGCGTGATCGCGATCGGCCCGCGACTGGCGAGAGAAGCTCTGCGCTGTCTATTATTGGTTCGAACTGTCGGTACACGATCCGTTCCACCTGCACGATCCGTTCTACGCATGCGTATAATGGGATTTTAGCAATATTGCGATTATACTTTACCAGTTTACCTCATGTAAACACAATACTTAATAATGTGATTAAGCTCATAATTGCATAAACTATAATCGTATTAAAACAGGCGGCGTACGCTGTTTTAAATCGCAGCATGCGGCCATGTAAACACTTTAATCGCACTAACTGAAGTGCGCGTGTGTTTTTGTCATATTCATTTTAAACTTGACATTAGGAAGTTTTCCCTGAACTCGTGTCAACACGACTCACTGTCAAAATACGTCCATAAGTCTGCCTTCATCCAGAAACAGCTCAAATAACGTGACAGCAGTGTATAAAACTGTTACAGGCACCGACATAATATTTCTGTCTTCATCACGGCACAGAATAACAAAATACGTCCATAAGAACCCGTTTGTTATTTAACGTACGTAATTATGCGCATGCGTGAAACGGATCGTGCAGGTTGAACGGATCGTGTACCGACACGAACTATTAAACGGTCTATGAAGTAGAAATGAGTAGCGCAGCGCAGCGCAGTTTTTTTCATTTTATTTAATAACATGTCACGGAATACTTTGCTTGAGGCTGAGATGCGTTTTGTGTTTAAACTGCGAAGTGCCTGCAAACTTCTATTTCCCCGCAGTTCTGGGGTAGCGACTGCAACATTCGCAGCTCATGGAGTTCGTCACCTTACTTACAGTACCTCAACCAGCTGAATTTTCGTAGCCAGTCTTCCCGAAAATAGTGGGTTCAGGCCTTTATCATCATCCGACCGACTGTGTCTGTCCCATAGACTGTAAAAAAATAGGTCTGTCCGTGACATTGATATTTGTCTCCGTCTCCTTCCCACAGACGTTTAACTTACGCGCGCTCGCTTATCTCTAGGACCCTCCCCCTTCACACATTAGCCAGTTACAGTGGCCATTCCCTATTCTTCTCACACTCATTGGCCTGCTACACATTCCGGATTCTTTGACGCGCCCCTTCCACGTTTAACGTAAAAAAAAAAAAAAAAATTACTGGTCGCACATGTGCGACTGGATGTAAAATTCAGTCGCACATTCTCAAATTTTGGTCGCAAAATGCGACCATTTGGTCGCAGTCTGGAGCCCTGGCATTACATATCGCTAGAATAATTATTTACATAGCCTACTGCAACGTTAGTTACCGTTATATTATCTTACTAGTTATTTATAACTCATAGAAAGAGTGCAACGTTATAAAGTTACATTACATGTATTGCATAATACGTAATGATTTGAGGACCAAGTTTGTAGTCAAAGTATGGGCAGGCCAGTCAATGTAAAGCATTTCGTCCCTACCAGTGAATGTGCCATAACTGTTTATCCGTCGTCATCGGTGACCCTGCATGTTTACTAGCCTGCGCGTTCACGGCAGGCTCCGCTGTGGGGGGAACTTTACATAACAAAATACATGTTTAACAGCTAGTAGGCCTAACGTTATATGTTATGAATCTTACACGAAATTCATCTTCATCACAGTGCAACTAATGGAAATGGAAAAACGTGTATCAATGCAACCTGTTTTTAGCTTTGCCTTATAGTTATAACTAGCTCGTTAGCGAATCAAAAAATATATATTTTAAACTTTACCAATATCGATATGATAGCTTGATAGTGAGTAGGCTACTAAAATACATCTTATTTGTTTATATTCATAATGATAAAGTTAGATTTTTTTATTACATGTGATTCTGACATGATATCACTACATGCACTGCGCTCCTTCCTCTCTGCTCGTCTCAGGTAAATAATGCGTCTTCCAGCTCAGCGGTCGGAGTCGCGTGTTCATGTGTTTTGGGGGCGTGGCTTTGGAAGGACCCCAGAAGGGAGAGGGTGGACTGAATGGAAATAATGAGCTGTATTTAAAACAGTCGTTAGAGGTCTACATACACTCGATTTTTATACTTTCTTTTTCAGAATACTTACATTTTAATTATGTATTGATATATACATAAAGTTTAAACAAATTTGAAAAATACGTTTTTTAGACCATTCTTACCTACCCCAGCTTTAACTGATGCTCTACACGTCTACAGCGATCTGTCAGACACATTTAAGAGCCACAAAACGGTATGTATCGTTTAAATTTCTTTTAAAAAATGACCAAATTTGAAAGGTGAGACTTTGTTTAAAATGTTTAATATCAAAAGTAACCGAAAAGTAACCTGGTCTGTCCTGTCTGTCAGCGTGTTGTCAGTCTCCTCTCTGTTCCGCAATGTATTTTTCACTGTGTGAGAACATGGTGTGGCGTGAGACAGGGGCGGACTTTACCATTAGGCAAAGGTCTGCAATTGCCTTGGGCCCCGAGCTACCTAGGGGCCCCCAAAATGCCCTATTAACTTATGCTTAAGTTTTATTTATTTTTATTTTTTTTATTATATATTTCTAAAACTCCATTTGCGAAAAATGGCATCAATCATTAGTGTCGCAGAAAAAGAGCTATAGAGAGTATTTGGCTAAATATGTGTACTTCTTATTTTAACCTTAAATTATACCAGCTGATTTGGCTTTTTTTCTTTCTTGAGAAAAAGTAACGCCTGTCTTGTGAAACGTTACCTAATATTTATCCAAATGAGTCAATATTGAATCAAATCACAAGAATTGAATCGAAATGGTGAAATTTTCCAAGCAAAAAACAAAACAAAAAAACATAGCTTACCAGAAATTGTACCATGTAAACATTGTAACATGTTTCTGTTTTGGAGTAAAGAAGTGTATGCAGGGTTTAAAGGGGCCGTTTTTTTCTCCTCTCTAACCTTTACTTCCCGTAGATTAGCTTTGCCTGCCTATCCACCATTCAGTTGGTACATATTTTTTTCGTTCTCTTTTAAAGATTGGATGGGTAGGGGCCCATAGCCTACCTTCGCCTTGGGCCCCCGATTTGCTAAATCCACCACTGGCGTGAGAGCAGCGTAGCTTGTCGGACATAGCAACAGTAACTAAGGGGGGTGGGTCTTTGCGAAGGGTCAATTGAAAGGACTTGCACGTCCCTAAACTGGTTCTATATGAAGTGCCTGAAAGAACCTTTTAAAATTCTATTTAGAACTATGCACCATCAGACTGTAAGCTACACCAGCAACAACATTTAAACAGTTAAAAAAAAAAAAAAGATTGGCAAACCACCACAGTTTACTATCATTCTTGCAATAGTTTAGAAATGCTGTTGGAACAGCATACATAGATGAGCGGCTAGCGCGGTCATTGGCAGGCTCTGACGCAGCAGGGGGCGAATTGCCCTGATTGGACTGCGCGTCTGAGCCGCCCCGTCATAGGTTCGTGCAGTTGCCGCAGCACAGCCAATGACCGCGCTAGCCGCTCATCTATGCTGAGCAGCTGCACTGCGTTTGGCTTCATATTCTCGAGAAAAGGAGTTTTCCCATAGGGTAAGCTACTTACGCAATAGTCGTTCCCTCTTCTCAGGGAACTGAGGTTACGTTAGTAACCGAGACTTTATGTTAGGCTACTCTACCTTTGTTTATCTATGGGTCAATATAAATTTACCAAAAGAATGCTACCTATCAGATTGTACGGTGTTCTGCTTCTGTTTAACTGTCAATGTCCTGTCCATTAAAATCTGCTGCAATTAAATTACAGTATAACCTGTGTACTGTGTAGGCCCACGTACAGCTGCCATCAGTCCTAACCTATAAAATCAAAGGGATAGTTTTGTCCTGCACAAACCCGGTCAGAACATTGTATGATCCCTCTCCATCGATAAACGTGCACTATCTGTCACGAACACAATACACATGCCATAGCAGGTGAATACGGCAAAGATCTAGCCTCCCACGACTCGGATAACAGACCTAGTTGAAACACTCATGCATCTAGCTGGCAGAATGCCAAAACTGCGTCGGCGCCTTTGGCATAGCCTTAAACACGGTCGAGCCAACGCTGGAATAATATGTATTTTGATGCATACGGTGACAAACCAAACGCAAGCAAAGCATACTGAAAAGATGCAGAACACAGAACGCGCTCCAATCTCAAAGGGGAAAGCACTGCGTTCATACTTTTTGTGAACGAGGACCGCAACACCTTTGAAAACGAATGTGGAAGTTACTGCCTTTTGCCTTGACTTCTCACTTTTTGCAGACATTACAAACATCAAAATAGAAGTCAAAAGTCAAGCTTGAACTCAAGATTTTTAGATAGGCTACTTTTTATTATAAAAAAATAATAATAATTGCCGCATTTTTTGTATCATAACTACAATTAATGTGGCTGGACAACTACAAATCTTTCAAATCATTTTCTCACTTCTACACTCTACCAATTAAGTTTAGCTCTTCCCTTTGTAAGGCAGCACTGCCAGACACCGCCGGCGTTTCACTGGCGTTATTCTAGCGGACCAATAGTGGCGTCTAGCATCCGCTACCGAGCCGCTGGTTTATAATATGTTTTCTAGGAGACCACGGTTTATAATCAGTTAGACTCATGCTAACCAAAATGACCTTACACGATAATTAATACAAAACACAAAAAGATAAAAACGTACATCATTCTCAATAGCAGTTTCAAATTTATTTTTATTAAATACATTTTCAGTGAACAGATTAAATAAATACTTTTACATTTATTCAATATATCAAATTCTTTTATCCAACATGACTTTAGAGAATTTAAGTATATTTGTACCTTTATGAAAATTAACCATGGTTTTATAGCATTTGCAGTAAAATCATAGCTAACAAAATGAACCATGGTTTTACTACAACAACCATAGTTTCACAATTTATGATTACTATGATTACCATCATTTTACTTTAGTATTGCTACAAAGAACCATCTTTTGAATGTAAGATAATAAAACTCATGACTTTAAAGAAGTATTTAGTTAAACAAACATTTTTAAAAGTCAAGTGTGCAGGTTTTCAACCTACTATTGTTACAATGTGTAACGGTGGCAGGCCCAAACGAAATGTAAATCAACAAATGAAAGATATATGTATAAAAAAAACAATTAGTTCGGGCGCCAGACAAGCTCAATCTTGTCAAATGTTTTTCCTCAGAATAGCTCTTTAAGCCACCAGTTACGAATAAACATGAATCAGAGATCACACAAAGAAAGTTCAGTTTCACAGTTATATTTTCATAATTTTTCAAAGAAATCAGACAAAAATCTCAGTTTCACCATAAGCAAAGAATCAAAACAAACTAAAATACACACCAAATAACTTTTTGGTTCAAGTTCAAAATCCTACAGTATTTACACCACTGGTTTTTGTATTGGAGAAAAAATAAATAAAAAAGAAAATACAATAAATCAAACTGACAATGAAATCAACCGTTTAAACATAACGAAACACTTCACTGTATTACACAGATACGAAATACGTGGCGAAAGTGGTTGCGTGAATGTTTGGTTTATTAGAACCCGGTGGTGCATGCGTGTGCGTGCAGGCATGTGTGTGTGTGAAAGTGCGTTGGCCGATAATGGCAGGAAGGAAAGTTTTCGAAGTGAGGGTAAAACAGGGAATAACCTGGAGAACTTGCTCACTCGTCAGCCTCAAAGACAAGCTTCGCTGTGCAGCCGGTGTACAGAGGTGCAGCGCACTCTCAGTGCCAATCGCTAGGCAACTCCCGCTCACTCTAGATCCACGCACAGCCCAAACACAGCGTCTCGCGTCTCACTGACTGTGGATTCGTCTCAGGTAACCCGTTCCTTTTTCCTTTTTTCTCTCTTTTTTAACTCCACCTTATATACTCATTTCCTCACTTCCGGATAATTGATTTCCCTCCTCCTTCCAGTCACGCACCTCACGTTTTTTCCTTATCGCCACACTCTCCCCCCCTGGAGAAAGCAACCCAAGGTTGTAGGATAGAAAGTGTGGATTAAAATCCCAAGAACTCTTCATCTTCCTCTGACGATTCTTGGAATATTTCAAGGAGTCTTTTCCTCTCCTGGCTTTCCAACTCCTCGGCTGTGGGGAAGCATGCTTTTAAATTACTCACATGCACATTACGCACATCTTCCCCAGAGGACTCCAATGCCACTTGATAATTTATTGGTCCCTGCTGCTTTATTATCCGATAAGGACCCTTCCATTGTTGTGCAAGTTTTGCACTGAAATGGTGTTGGGCACTAGATTGGGGGAAATTCCTTAGCCACACACGGTCCTTTTCTTTAAAGGAGGCATCACGTCGGTTCTTATTGTAGCTCCGTAGTTGTCTTTTCTGTGCCTTTTGGCAGCACTCTTTCGCTTTAGCTTGAAGTTGAACTAGATGACTGACCACATCATAGGAAGGTAAATCGGGAGAGATGTTCTTGCCACGCAACAGTTTGTCCATGGGACCTTGCAATTTCCTCCCCAGGTGAAGCTCTGCTGGGGTCATGCCGATGGACTCCTGGACAGCTGAATTGACTGCAAATCGTAGTTCCGGCAAGTACTGATCCCATTTTTTGTGGTTATCTTCTACATAAGCCGCCATCATGTACTTTAGGTTACGATTTACTCTCTCTGTCATATTCGTTTGTGGGTGGTAAGCAGTAGTGAGTTTCTGTGTGACCCCCCATTTACCACATATCTCCTTGAATACAGCAGAAAGAAACTGAGAACCTCTATCAGACAGGATAAAGTCAGGAACCCCCCATCGAGTCAGAATCTCTCTCCTGAAGAGTGCTGCAACAGTCTCTGCACGGGCATTCCGCATAGGAAACAGCTCCACCCAGCGGGTAAAATAGTCCACAAAGACAAGAAGGTACTCATTCTGATGGGTACTGCGGGGCATTGGTCCCATGATGTCTACCCCTAGCATCTCGTTGGGATGTGATGTACTGACTTGTTGTATTTTTCCCGCAGGTTTACGATTTTCCCCTTTGAGTGTTTGGCATTTAACACATCTTTTGACATGATTCTTCACATCCGACCACATCCCAGGCCAAAATGCAATATCATGCAGCCTCTGGTAAGTCTTGTAGATACCCATGTGGCCACTTAAAGGATTTGAATGGTAGTGGTGGAGAACGGCTGGAATCAGACTGTTGGGAAGGTACACCCGATAATGGCGTTGGCCACTCTTCAGCTGAGTTGTGTGGTACAATTTATCCTCTACTACCTCGTACTGATTTTTCAGCTGATCATCTCCTGCCAGTGTTTGGAATAGTTTTATGATTACAGGGTCCTTGTGCTGTTCCTCCCAGATGGCAGCGGCAGTGATTGGAAGGTCTGACTCCTCCGTTTGCCTGACATATAAGCTACAACCAGGTTGGGTGTGGATCCGAGAAAGAGCATCTGGTGCTACATTCAGCCTTCCTTTACGATACTCAATTACAAAATCAAACTTCTGCAATCGAAGAACCCATCTAATGAGACGACTGGTGGTTTTTGTAGAGCTCATTACCCATTGCAGGGCTGAGTGATCAGTCACAACCGTGAATAGTTTAGGCTCTAGGTAATGTTGCCATCTTTCCAGAGCCCATATGACGGCAAGGCATTCTTTCTCTGTCGCAGAGTAGTTGGTTTCGGCTTTGCTCAGGGATCTACTGGCGTACGCAATCACCTGCTCTGAGCCCTGGTCCTTCCGCTGCGTCAACACCGCACCTAGTCCGATGTCACTGGCATCCGTGTATACAATAAATGGAAGTTCAAGGTTGGGATGACCCAGAATGGGAGGTGAGGTAAGGTAGGCTTTTAGCTGTTCAAAAGCTTGTTGACATTGGGGTGACCAATGAAATGCACGACCCTTTTTTTTCAAGGAATTGATGGGCTCAGCGATCCTCGAGAAATTTGGGACGAACCGGTGGTACCACCCGGCGAGTCCAAGGAAGCGCTGAACCTCTTTGATGTTACGAGGTACAGGGTATGCACGTATGGCTTCTACCTTACTCAGGTCTGTGGAAATACCATGAATGTTCACCACATGTCCAAGGAATGTTAACTCCTGAAGACAAAACTTGCTCTTCTTTAGGTTGATAGTCAAACCCGCTGTCTGCAATCGACGGAGAACAGTTTGGAGATCGAAGAAGTGCTGGTCCATGGATGGTGAGTAGATTATAATATCATCAATGTAAACGAAGCATATGTTACCTCGTAATTCCCCCAAAACCGTCTCCATCAGTCTTTGAAATGTCGCTGGGGCATTTTTTAACCCAAAAGGCATGACTGTAAACTGATACAACCCCGATGGAGTGATAAAGGCAGTCATGGGTTTGCTATCTGGACCCATTGTCACCTGCCAGTAGCCACTGTTGAGGTCGATTGTAGAAAAGATCGATGCACCAGAGAGGGATTCAAGAATCTCTGTAATGTTAGGGAAGGGGTATGCATCACTCTCTGTTATGGCGTTGACCTTCCGGTAATCCACACAAAATCTCATTTTACCATCTTTTTTTGGAACTAGGACAACAGGGGATGCCCATGCCGAGTGAGATGGTTCCACGATACCTGCCTTTAACATTTCCTCCAGTTGCTCTCTCACAACAGCTTGTTTAGAAGGACTCATGCGATAGGGTCGCTGTTTGAGGGGCACTGGATGTGTGATATAGAGGTGGTGTTGGAGAACATCAGTTCGTCCAGGTTGGAGGGTACACACCTGAGAGTTGGACTCCAAGATTTGCCGTAGTTGTTGTTTCCCGTCAGGTGGTAAGTGAGCACCATTTACAGCAAGGTTTATTAATGCTTGTTCATCCAGGCTATCAAGTGGTCGTGATAGCAATGGGAGTTGGGGTGGAGGAATGGAACTGAGTAGGGAGAGGCTTTGATTAACACTGTTCAGATGTGGTCTTTTTTCCAGGTGTGATGGTTTCACCACAGGTACACTTGCCTGGCCGGGTTGGAAGAGATAGTGTTCATCAGGGGCAGACTTGAAGGAATATTTCCTGTCTGTCACATCAATCTGCAGTCCGCTGGAGAAGATGAAATCTAATCCCAAGATCACTGCATATGCAAGGGCTGTGTAGGAGAGGACAGCAACCTGTACTGGAAAAGTCTTATTATGAAGAATAATTGGCAGGTTTATCCATCCTAATGGAACTTCTGCTTCACCATTAGCTAAATAAAGAGGACCAAGGGTCCAAGGGTGAAGGTTATCAGGTGGATTGAGTTCAGTCCATAGGCTCTCATGGATAAGGGTGTAACTTGCGCCTGTATCCACAATGGCCTTCCCTCTCCAAGGACCAATACTGATGGGCACCACTAATTGTTGTGGTACAGCCGTTAGCTGATTTGAAGTATTGGAACAAGTGGGGGTGCTTTCTTCCAAGACTGCAGATGACCAAGGTGTAGTTGTTGCAGATACCGTGTTGCTGGAAGGAGTAACTGGCTGTCGAGGCGGACCTCCAGACTTCATAGGTTGGAAGAAACGCTTGTTATGGGGGGGACGCTGCTGAACAGATGGCTGGTTGGAAGCAGACATAAAGTGAGGACAATTTCCAGGTGAATGGGAACCTTTACACCGCCAGCACTGTACTTGAGGCTTCTCCGCAGGTTGGCTAGAGATTGGTCTTTGTGGCATGGTAGGTTGTGGTTTAAAATCCTTGCGCCCCTCATATTGTACTTGTTGCAAGTAATCCTTCTCCAACTGATGTCCCAGCTTCACTAGCTCCTCAACATTGCTGACCCTGCTGCGTAACTGGCTGGCGAGATGGGGCTTTATGTTTTTAAGGATCATTTTTACCATGTCACTTTCTGTTAGGGAAGGCTTCCACCTTTTGCAGAGAGCTCGATATGAGAAAGCAAAATCCCTGATGGATTCCTTCTCTCCCTGGGTCCTCGTTCTGATCCGATCAGCCAGCTCATCTTCGTAATCTTCAGATAGGAAGGCAGAAAGAAAAGCTGATTCAAACTCACCCCATGTTGTTACAGAGGATCTGGCAACCTCCCACCAGTCACGGGCAGTTCCATAGAGTACAGTTCGGAAAGTGGCTAGCAGGTCTGCATCAACCAAGGGATGTAATGCTAGAAAATCTTGACAGCGTGTCAAATATAGTAAAGGGTCTGGATCATCTGATGGCTTTCCAAAGGTGGGAAAGGTTATCTTAAGGTGGTCACTTCTTACCACTGTGGTAGTGGGAGGAGTTGCAGGAGCAGTCAATGCGGACGGTAGTGAAGAGAGGGAGGTAGTGCCAGGTAGTGAAGGTATACTCTCCTTAATTAGATCTGCTAATTTCTTTTCGTGCATCTTGCTTCGATCCACCATTTCAGTTTGAAACTTTTTAAAGTCTGTACATAGACTAGCAATTTGGACGTTGTGCTGATGGATTTCAGTTGTAAGCTGGTCATGGCTTTGTTGAAAGTTCTGTTGCAGGGTTTTGAGATCTTGTTGAAGTTCCTGCTGAAGCTGATCCACCATGAAGCGCACCTCTGAGACAAAGGTAGTTTCAACTTTTTGAAGTTCGCCTGTAATCATGAGTTTAATGGCTTTAGTTAGTTGATCAGTCTCCTCCTCATCCTGTTTTTTATTTGAAGCAACTAGTGTGAGAACTTGCTGCTGGTTGTCCTTAATTTTTGTAGCAAGGCTGGTAATCTGGTCATAGTGCTGAGAAGAAGTTGCTTTCCACCCATGGGTAAGTTCAGAGATTGCTCTCTCCTGTTTCTTTATGGAGTCCAGCAGTTTATCCCAATTACCTTGAACTTGTGAAGTAAGTTGTTGCATTTCTCTACCAGGAGTGGGAAGTACACCAGGCAAATCCTGCTGTGCCACTGAAGAGGGAGTAGAAAGTTCAGGTGATGTGCATAGATGCATAGGACCTGGTCCCTGGTTCCAGGTAGGGGTTTGCATTGGAGTGCTGCTGCCAGCCAGTGCTGAAGCGAACTGCACCTGGGCTCCATGGCCTCCAGGATAGCTGGAAGGCATTTGGATGTATGGGCCATGGAAGACCGGAGGTGAAAGAGGTCCAGGAGTAAACCGGGGAAGTGATGCAATGGGCCAAATTGGGGTTGCAACATCTGGAACTTCAATATCCACACACGTTGACAAAGGAGATGGTGTTGTGGTCATGATTCACTGGTGTCTCTGGAGAACTCAATGAAGTTTGTAAAATGTTATGCAAAATGTAATGTATGTCAGCAAAAAATAAATAAAATAAAATACAATGTTATTTCAGTGTTCAGTAAACAAATAAACCCAGAAAATTTCACACTTTAATCATTACCTTAAAGCTAACCCTCAATTACTGCAACCAAGAAAATAAGTAATCATATACACTCACATAACACTTTCCACCAAAATTGACAATTTGATCAGTTTTTTTTTTTTTTTTTTTTTTTTCAGAGAGTTCAGTTCAAGTGTCCTTCCTTTTTCTTAAAGAGTTCAATTCAAGTGTCTTTTCTTTTTCTTAAAGAGTTCAGTTCAGTCCCTGTTCGGGCGCCACTTCTGTAACGGTGGCAGGCCCAAACGAAATGTAAATCAACAAATGAAAGATATATGTATAAAAAAAACAATTAGTTCGGGCGCCAGACAAGCTCAATCTTGTCAAATGTTTTTCCTCAGAATAGCTCTTTAAGCCACCAGTTACGAATAAACATGAATCAGAGATCACACAAAGAAAGTTCAGTTTCACAGTTATATTTTCATAATTTTTCAAAGAAATCAGACAAAAATCTCAGTTTCACCATAAGCAAAGAATCAAAACAAACTAAAATACACACCAAATAACTTTTTGGTTCAAGTTCAAAATCCTACAGTATTTACACCACTGGTTTTTGTATTGGAGAAAAAATAAATAAAAAAGAAAATACAATAAATCAAACTGACAATGAAATCAACCGTTTAAACATAACGAAACACTTCACTGTATTACACAGATACGAAATACGTGGCGAAAGTGGTTGCGTGAATGTTTGGTTTATTAGAACCCGGTGGTGCATGCGTGTGCGTGCAGGCATGTGTGTGTGTGAAAGTGCGTTGGCCGATAATGGCAGGAAGGAAAGTTTTCGAAGTGAGGGTAAAACAGGGAATAACCTGGAGAACTTGCTCACTCGTCAGCCTCAAAGACAAGCTTCGCTGTGCAGCCGGTGTACAGAGGTGCAGCGCACTCTCAGTGCCAATCGCTAGGCAACTCCCGCTCACTCTAGATCCACGCACAGCCCAAACACAGCGTCTCGCGTCTCACTGACTGTGGATTCGTCTCAGGTAACCCGTTCCTTTTTCCTTTTTTCTCTCTTTTTTAACTCCACCTTATATACTCATTTCCTCACTTCCGGATAATTGATTTCCCTCCTCCTTCCAGTCACGCACCTCACGTTTTTTCCTTATCGCCACAAATGTTGGTCATATATGTAAATGTAGACTGTTTAATCTTTCTCTAAGTTACAGGTTTATTTATCAGCAAAAACATTCCCTTTAAGACACTTTGCCCAGTTTCACAGTCAAGGCTTAAACAGGACTAAAATGCATTTGACTACAAGACTACAGGATCAGTGGTCAGCATAGAGGACGCACGGCAAGAGCGCGCAAGTGGTTTTTCAGAATACTCAGTTCTCCTGTTATTTCAGTGTTGTATTTGACTTAAGGTAAGCCTATCTTCGATTCTCTGTTTATTTTTCATTTTTAACTTCACATAATTCTGTATTTTATTTAGACGCGTTGCTACATTAATAAACAGCCGCGTGTGAAAATTATTATTGCAGTTTAATTGTACTTAAGTATTGGCTCCTAGCTAGTTTCGATTTGGCCCATTTTCGCTTTATTGACTTCATTGCCGGACCGAGACAGCTGTCCTCACTCAAGCGGTGATACCATTATATCTATATCTATGTAATTTGCGCGCTGTCACGGAAGCGTCAGCGGAAGCGTTCAGCTCTCGTGTTCAGACCAACTCGGGTAAAGACCAGCGACTCTACCTGCGCGACTCCACCGAGCAAGGACACCAGAAAGGCACTTAAGTATCTCCTTTTCCCTTTCCCTTCCCACTTTTTATCTTATTTTTCACCTTACTCAACATGTGCTTTCAATACATTCCTGTTATCTCTCGGCAACGCCCTTTCATCACGCACAAAATGCAGCGCAATACTGCTAATCTGCGTGCCATTTTCTCATCCTCACACACTCCTCTCTCTCTTTCCGTGGGTCTATGGAATTGTCAGTCAGCAGTCAATAAAGCTGACTTTATTCCAGCCTTTGCATCTCATTCTACTCTTAGTATCCTGGGCTTGACTGAGACCTGAAGACTCAGCAACCCCCGCTGCTCTCTCTAGCAATTTCTCCTTCTCTCACTCCCCTCGCCAGTCTGGGAGAGGTGGGGGCACAGGGCTTCTCATTTCCAACAATTGGAAATACTCAGCGCTCTCTTCTCTATGCAACAACAACTCATTTGAATATCATGCTATTACACTTACAACTCCCAATAAGATCCATATTGTAGTCATTTATCGCCCCACAGGTCAGCTGGGTAACTTCGTCATTCATCTCGAAATGCCGCATGCAGCAGACTTCGTCTCTCTCCTAGCCTCTTTTGATCTCAAACGACTCATCACCACAGGAACTCACAAATCAGGCAACCAACTGGAACTGGTTTACACACGCAACTGAATCACAGACAACATTTTGGTGAGACCTCTCCATGTTTCAGATCATTTCCTCATTACTTTCAGCCTACAACTCTCTACCCCTGCATCTCCAACCCCACCACCAGTCACTTTCAGACGAAACCTGCGCTCACTTTCTCCCTCCCATCTTTCCTCTGCCGTGTCATCTTTTCTTCCCCCACCCTCACAATTCTCATCTCTGGATGTGAATACCGCAACGGATACCTTATGCTCCACTCTAACCTCTTCTCTAGACAATATCTGCCCTCTCTCCTCCAGGCCTGCACGCGCTACTCCCTCTAACCCCTGGCTGTCAGAGGTTCTTCGTGAACACCGGACCGAACTCAGGGTAGCGGAGAGGAAATGGCACAAATCAAGAGACACATCTGACCTGAGTATGTACAAATCTCTCCTCTCTTCCTTTTCTATTGATGTTAATGCTGCAAAGTCTTCATACTTCCACAACAAGATCAACAGCTCCTCCAACACACGATCACTCTTCAAGACATTCAACTCCCTCCTCTGTCCACCCCCACCACCACCTGCCGCCTCCTTAACTGCTGACGATTTTGCGAACTTCTTCACCAACAAAACAACAACTATCAGCAGTCAGTTCTCAGCTCCACACACACAGGAACCCAGTCTGACCCTTTCCACGTCCAATAACCCTCTCTCCTCCTTCTCTGCGCTAACCAAGGAAGAAGTATCTACACTTCTCCTCTCCAGTCACCCTACCACCTGCCCTCTTGACCCCATCCCCTCACACCTTCTACAAGCCATCTCTCCCACACTTCTACCAGCACTCACACACATCAACTCATCCCTCCATACTGGCACCTTCCCTACAGCATTCAAGCAGGCTCGGGTTACTCCACTGTTAAAAAACCAACTCTAAACACATCATCTGTAGAGAATTACAGACCTATTTCTCTCCTACCATTCATTGCGAAGACACTTGAAAGAGCTGTTTTCAACCAAGTAACATCCTTCTTGTCTCTAAACAACCAGCTGGATGTCATCCAATCCAGCTTCAAGAAAGGGCATTCAACTGAGACTGCATTACTGTCGGTCACAGAAGCCCTACGGATCACAAAAGCTGCTTCCAAATCTTCAGTTCTCATTCTCCTGGATCTGTCTGCTGCCTTCGACACTGTGAATCATCAGATCCTTATGTCCAGCCTCTCATCACTGGGCATCACAGGTACTCCTCTCCACTGGTTTGAGTCCTATCTCACAGGTAGGTCCTTCAGGGTCGCATGGAAAGGCGAGGTATCCAGAGCACATCAACTGACCACAGGGGCTCCCCAGGGTTCAGTTCTTGGTCCCCTCCTCTTCTCCATCTACACCACATCACTGGGACACATCATACAGGCACACGGCTTCTCCTACCACTGCTATGCTGATGACACACAGCTCTTCCTCTCGTTTCAACCAGATGATCCCACAGTAGCTGTACGGGTCTCAAGCTGTCTGGCGGACATCTCCACATGGATGAAGGAACATCACCTGCAGCTCAACCTGGCAAAGACTGAGCTTCTCGTCCTCCCTGCCAATCCAGGAATGCAGAATCCCTGACAAAATTCAAAAGACAGCTGAAAACTCATCTCTTCCGTGAGCACTTAACCTCATAAAAAACAAAAACAAATAAAAAACCTTCCCTTTCCCTCTAAAACCTCACTTATCGGGCTTATGCTACTCTGAATAATGCCTGAACTTCGTATTTTGAGCACTTCTTGCGTTGTTTTTGCCTCTTCATGATGACTCGCTTAATTTAGTCCTAATTTGTAAGTCGCTTTGGATAAAAGCGTCTGCTAAATGACTAAATGTAAATGTACTACAATGCATATTTGCATATTTCTGTCTTAACTGGAAACAACTTGACCTGACATATTGTAAAATATGTCAGTTCTATTGTTTTGTCTCAAGATTCACTTCCAGTAGATAGAGTTCTCAACGGGCCTGAAAATTACAACCCGACCCGACCCGGCCCGTGGCTTTTAAAGCCCGGACCCGATGTAACCCGACACATAAACATGAATTATCTGCCCGAACCCGACCCGCGGCCCGACGCCGCGTCAGTTTTTTTTTTTTCTCTCATACACATATTATAATGACCAGCAGACGGGAATTCAAATCAACCTTTAATGTTCACGCCTTTTAACAATACAAACAACTGAAACAATACACTTTAAATATATAATTAGGCTGTAGTAGCAACGGTGAATTCACCTGCGGCAAGTTTACTTCTCACCAACTCCATCTTCTTCTCCAGGCTAAAGGCGTGCACGCAGCGGCGTCAGGTCTGCCCCCGCCCCTCTCCATGATGCACGTTACACGCAGCAGCCAGACTTTCTTTACGGTGACCAGCAGCGATGATTAATAAATGTTTTTTTTTTTTTTTTTACTGAGCGGAAAAGATTAAGCCCGAGGTCCGACCCGACCCGAGTCATTTGATTATATTTTCGACCCGAACCCGGCCCAAACCCGCGGGTCCCGTCGGGTTTGTCGGGCCGACCTGACCCGTTGAGAACTCTACCAGTAGATAATGTTTTTTTATGTCAGATAATGTTGTTACATTTAAAAAAAGATAGTTAAATATCCTAATTTAACTAAAATCTTATCCTGACTTAATCTGCCCTGTCTGTAAAACCGAGCCAATGCAATATAAGCATAATATCTGGTAGTTTTTTAAGTCCATCTATAGTTGTCATCATCTGAAGTCTTTGTCAGTGTTTGCAACATCTGAAGTCTTCGCAATTGAGACTGGATCCAAACTGGAACTGCTGTAGTAAATTTGCTGAGCAGCCTGACATAAAGGGGCTGTTTACACCTGGCCACTTCATGCGTTTTCTCAGATCGGATAGTTATCCGATCGTGAAAAGACCAGGTGTAAATGCCCTCCGAAACGCATTCGAGACGGATTTGAATCCGATCGCTCAAGCCACTTCAGGAGGTGGTCTGGGCCGCATTCCAGACGAAACTGGACAAGTGTAAATGCATCTGGTTGTTGAAACCACATATGTAAATTGTACTCCTCCCAAAAATGCTAAAAAAACAAACGTGTGAGAGCGTGTTATAGGCTATATGTAATGTTATAGCCAGACATGACGACGCTACTGGAGCATCACCGCAGACGAGCAGCTGAGCATCTATTCATTAAGCCAACATGCAAACTATCGCAAATCAAAGTGAAAGTAAGTCGCAAATGCCTAACACACAATCATCATCATTAAAAGTAAAGAAACGAAATGATCTTACCAGGGCTGTTGCCGCTCTCTCTTATTCCGGTCTTTGATTCAGAAATTTTAGCTGATGATCAATAAAATGCAGCTCATATCTGTTGCTTTCGGTGACGTGCACTCCATTAAATCTGCATGTAGCGCGGGAATTGAAGATCGGATTTAAACCCGTTTCGCAAAAACACATTTATGTGACCAGGTGCAAATGGAATCGTTTTGATAAATCAGATAGCTATCCGATCTGAGAAAACGCATGAAGTGGCCAGGTGTAAACAGCCCCAAAAAGAGGGAAGCAACAGGAGAAAGATTAGTATAGCTACTGTTCATATTATTTCAGGCAAAAGATGATCATTTGCACTTTTTACTATTTCAACACATATTACTGCATGTAGAACACAATTGTGAAATATGTTCATTGAATTCTTGCTTTAAGAAATGTCTTTAATCTACATTTAATTGTTTTGTCTGAACCCCAAATATTATCAGGAAGGCTATTACAAAAAAGCAACAAATCTCCTTTAGTGGACTGTGATACCATATGCTGGGCACTTCACTTATCTATATAAAAAACTGGATTCCTCCTGACATCATATAAATTAAGCCACCACACCACCATATTGGTATTCCCTAGTATTCTCTTACATTCTATTCAATTAATAGGAAATCATCTGATTTTAATGAGAAAACATGACCTAACAAGTCAGCCTTTTTAAATTTAAACACAATACATACTTACAATGCAAAAATCTAAAAGATTTCTGATTATTATATATGTCCAAAACAGTGGTGCTGATTAATATTTCTGTTTAAACCATTGTAACAGTTTAAATTTTTTTTTTTTCTTTTCAGGATTCATTGTTAAAATGGCCCTGTCACGGTTCATAAATCCTATGCCTCTTTCTTGTCTCGTGTTTCTGTTGTTGTGTGTGTGTGTGTGTGTGTGTGTGTGTGTGTGTGTGTGTGTGTGTGTGTGTGTGCTGATTGTGTGGGTGTGCCGGCTGATTAACACTCATCAGCGATCAAGCTCATCACTCCCGTCACCAGCTGCAGCTCATCTCATCACATATATATACTCACTCATTTCTCATCTCCTTTGTCAGATCGTTGTTTGTGAGTTCCGGTTGTGTTGATCTCGTCTTCGTTCCAGTCTTGTGCCTTCTTCGTTTCCTGTTCGTGTTCCCGTGGATGTTCACTCTGGATTCATCACGTCACATCATCACAGCACTCATCTGACCATCGAAGTCCCTGCGCCACTAACCTGTTTCTCTCTGGACTATGTCTATCATCATTTCTGTTACTCAATAAAGAGAGAGAGTTTTACTTGCAAACTGCTTCCGCGTTTCCATCATGACAGGCCCTAAACATAAACAGTACTTTACACTACCGTTGGTCAATACAATTTGTTGTTTAAGAAATTCATATTTTTATTAAGCAAGCATGCATTAAACAAGAGAGTTACATTTTCTGTTTCAAATTAATTCTGTTTTTTTAAATGTCTATTCATAAATCAATAATCAATCAATCAATCAATCAATAATCCTCAAAAATCATGAAATATGAAGCAGCACAACTGGTTTCAACTGATAAAAATCATAAATTTTATCTGAATATCAAATCATTATATTAGAATGATTTCTGAAGGATCATGTAATACTGAAAGCTGAGAATTCAGCTTTGATTACAATAATTAATGACATTTTACAATACAATACATAGAAAACAGTTGTTTTATTTGTTTTTAATATTATCTCTCAATATTAAATTTTTACTGTGTTTTTAATCAAACTAGATGTACCGCATCGCGGTACAAAATATGACCGCCGCTCAGGCCTGCACTGGCTTTCCACAAAAATAAATGACGTGGAGTAATTTGGCTGTATTGCGTGTTTATGTATATACCTATAAAAAGTAATAGTATGTGCGTGTGTGTGTGTGTGTGTGTGTGTGTGTGTGTGTGTGTGTGTGTTTGTGTATGTGTGTGTCTGTGTGTGTGTCTGTGCGTGTATGTATGTGTGCGCGTGTGTGTTTGTGTGTCTGTGCATGTGGATTTGTATGTGTGTGTATGGGTGTGTGTCTGTGCGTGTGGATGTCAGTGTGTGTGCATGCTTGCATTTGTTTGTATTCCTGCATGTGTGTGTGTGACAGTATCATCCTAAACCAGCAACCCTTCGCTCAACAGCACCATCTACAGGCCGATGAGTGTACAGTCACTAAATGTGCACATAAATGAATTTATTTTATACCCCCCCCCATGGATGAAATTCTACAAAACTTAGCAGAGGATACCCCCAGAGGATGTCAAGTTAATCATACACATGAAATATGGTGCAGTTCTGAACATCTCCACTGAAGATAGGGGCGATAAAAGCAGAATAATATTGCATTTTCATTTTTTATGGGAGGGGCGCAAATCACAAATGACTGATTATGGGCTAGGTTGATGTGGGCCCTTAAGAGTGGGCCCTACATACCATAAAAATTTCTTCATCCTCGGTGCCACGGTTCAGGTAGTTATTTAGGAAAAACTGCATTTTTTTGGGTTTGGGGGGGCCCAGCGCGGGGGGGGGGGAGTGGCCCCCGGGGACCAAACGAAATTTTTCCGTAGAAGTGTAGTGGGGCTACATGCCCACCAAATTTCATGTTCCCCGGTGCTTCGGTGTCCCTGGTATCGTTGATGAAAAATTTACGGGGGCCCCAGCGTGGGGGGGGGGAAGTGGCCCCCGGGGACCAAACGAAATTTTTCCGTAAAAGTCTAGTAGACCAACATACCATAAAAATTTCTTCATCCTCGTTGCCACGGTTCAGGTAGTTATTTAGGAAAAACTGCATTTTTTTGGGTTTGGGGGGGCCCAGCGCGGGGGGGGGGAGTGGCCCCGGGGACCAAACAAAATTTTTCCTTAGAAGTCTAGTGGGGCTACATGCCCACCAAATTTCATGTTCCCCGGTGCTTCGGTGTCCCTGGTATCGTTGACGAAAAATTTACGGGGGCCCCAGCGCGGGGGGGGGAAGTGGCCCCCGGGGACCAAACGAAATTTTTCCGTAAAAGTCTAGTAGACCAACATACCATAAAAATTTCTTCATCCTCGGTGCCACAGTTCAGGTAGTTATTTAGGAAAAACTGCATTTTTTGGGGTTTGGGGGGGCCCAGCGCAGGGGGGGAGTGGCCCCCGGGGACCAAACGAAATTTTTCCTTAGAAGTCTAGTGGGGCTACATGCCCACCAAATTTCATGTTCCCCGGTGCTTCGGTGTCCCTGGTATCGTTGACGAAAAATTTACGGGGGCCCCAGCGCGGGGGGGGGGGAAGTGGCCCCCGGGGACCAAACGAAATTTTTCCGTAAAAGTCTAGTAGACCAACATACCATAAAAATTTCTTCATCCTCGGTGCCACGGTTCAGGTAGTTATTTAGGAAAAACTGAATTTTTTTGGGTTTGGGGGGGCCCAGCGCGGGGGGGGAGTGGCCCCCGGGGACCAAACGAAATTTTTCCTTAGAAGTCTAGTGGGGCTACATGCCCACCAAATTTCATGTTCCCCAGTGCTTCGCTGTCCCTGGTATCGTTGACGAAAAATTTACGGGGGCCCCAGCGCAGGGGGGGAAGTGGCCCCCGGGGACCAAACGAAATTTTTCCGTAAAAGTCTAGTAGACCAACATACCATAAAAATTTCTTCATCCTCGGTGCCACGGTTCAGGTAGTTATTTAGGAAAAACTGAATTTTTTGGGGTTTGGGGGGGCCCAGCGCTGGGGGGGAGTGGCCCCCGGGGACCAAACGAAATTTTTCCGTAGAAGTCTAGTGGGGCTACATGCCCACCAAATTTCATGTTCCCCGGTGCTTCGGTGTCCCTGGTATCGTTGACGAAAAATTTACGGGGGCCCCCCCGGGGACCAAACGAAATTTTTCCGTAAAAGTCTAGTAGACCAACATACCATAAAAATTTCTTCATCCTCGGTGCCACGGTTCAGGTAGTTATTTAGGAAAAACTGCATTTTTTGGGGTTTGGGGGGGCCCAGCGCGGGGGGGGAGTGGCCCCCGGGGACCAAACGAAATTTTTCCTTAGAAGTCTAGTGGGGCTACATGCCCACCAAATTTCATGTTCCCCGGTGCTTCGGTGTCCCTGGTATCGTTGACGAAAAATTTACGGGGGCCCCAGCGCGGGGGGGGAAGTGGCCCCCGGGGACCAAACGAAATTTTTCCGTAAAAGTCTAGTAGACCAACATACCATAAAAATTTCTTCATCCTCGGTGCCACGGTTCAGGTAGTTATTTAGGAAAAACTGCATTTTTTGGGGTTTGGGGGGGCCCAGCGCGGGGGGGGAGTGGCCCCCGGGGACCAAACGAAATTTTTCCTTAGAAGTCTAGTGGGGCTACATGCCCACCAAATTTCATGTTCCCCGGTGCTTCGGTGTCCCTGGTATCGTTGACGAAAAATTCAGTAAGGTGACGGGGAAAAAAAAAAAAAATACTTTGACAATCCCTATATGACCGCTTTCGCTAGCTACGCTAGCGGCGGTCATAATAAATGCAGTTTTGATGAATTAAAAGACTTTTTTCAAAACATTAAAAATCTATACCAACACCATTAGTTAAAGTTTTACTTACTAGTCAAATGGTTCATAGTGCCTTAGAAATGATACTCCAATGAACTCTGCTACAATACAGGACAGCATAGAAGGATAGGAACACAACAAACCATTTATCCACATATCCAACAATGCCAGATTTATTAACCTTACTAGTCAGCCCCAATTTTGACAAGTGATGCATTCATGACATACCCAAAATAAAAAGGTTTCTGCTCATAAGTCATTCTGAATAGACACATAACCAACATAAGCCAACCCTTGACAGTTTACAATTCAAGACTCAAAATTCATCACACTGTTATAAATATTCAGATATATAACCTCAAACATAAAAAAAAAAAAAAAAAAAAAAATTAAGAATATATTTAGTATAAAATATTATTTCAATGTAGGATATCAACTTATAAACACAACTAAAGTATAGCCACAATTGTGGTCATGCTTCATTTCAAATCTGAGCATGATATCTAAAATTATAAATTTTATGAAGCCTATTGTAAGACGGAAGGCAGACAGAGTATGTTTTTTTTTTGTCGTAAGGCAGGACATCTAATTGCTGAGTGTAGAGCTTGGAAGGGTCAGCGACCCAGTCCAAATCAAAAACAACCAAAGGGGGTGGGGTTGATTAAAACGTCTCCCTGGCCCCAGGGGCTAGAGCCTGAGATGTGTGATTGTTTTAAACGATGATTGTCGTTTGATTGTTCAGATTGTCTGATGATTGTTTTAAACCTTTTATTTTTGAAGGTTTTGTTTCTTTGACAGGGAAAGCAGAAGACCAGCGAAGAGTGAGAATACTGCGTGACACAGCCTGTTCGCAGTCACTAATGCTGTCTGGCACTCTCCCTGTGTGTGACAGTTCTGATGTAAGTGCAGTGGTGAGAGGTATTGAGATGGGTTTTGTACCAGTGCCACTGCACCGGATTTTTGTTCATTCTGATCTGGTAACTGGATTTTTCACAGTGGGTGTACGTGCAGGGTTTCTGATAGAGGGCATTGAGGTAATAATAGGGAACGATATTGCTGGGGGAAAGGTGTTCCCTGTTCCTAGGGTGGTCAGCAATCCTATCCCTTAGTCTGAGCAGGATGGGTTGGGGAAATCCATCCTCATATTTTTGTAGCCAGTGTGACTACAAGAGCGCAATCTCGTAAAAAGACCCAGGAAATTAACCTGTCTGACTCACTTTTTGCCTCTATTTTTTCTGACGAGGGTGTGACCCATAATGATCCTGTGAGCTGCAAGGTGGACAAGGCTGAAAAGGTAGTGGACTCTGTGGGTAAGTTTGATCTTGCACCTTTGCCGCTCACTCCCAATGCTCTGATAACAGCTCAAAGGAGTGATCCCTCATTGATTAAATGTTTTGCTTCAGTGGTCAAGAAAAAAGAGTGTGACGGCAAACAACCTTTCTTTATGGATAACGGGGTATTGATGCGCAGGTGGGTTTCTCAGGCAGATGATGCAGGTATAGAACCAGATATTGATTGGAAGGTGGTTTACCAGGTAGTTGCGCCGGCTGACTGTCGACAGCAGATATTGTCATTGGCACATGAGCATTTATGGGCAGGTCATTTGGGCATTAGTAAAACCTACAACCGTGTACTAAAACAGTTCTTTTGGCCAGGTCTAAAAACTGATGTGACGCGTTTTTGTAAAACCTGCAGGACTTGTTAAGTTGTCGGCAAACCAAATCAGCCTGTTCCACCGGCCCCATTACAGCCCATTCCCATAGTTGGTGAACCATTCGAACACGTCATGGTTGACTGTGTAGACCCGTTACCTAAAACCAAAGCCGGTAATCAGTTTCTGCTCACCATGATGTGTGTTGCCACCCGATTTCCAGAAGCTATTCCCCTACGGAGAATCACAGCCGTATCAGTAACCAAGGCACTAGTCAAATTTTTCACTACATATGGGTTGCCTAAGGTGGTACAAACTGATCAGGGAACTAATTTCCTTTCCAAGGTGTTCAAACAAACTCTCAGCTCATTAGGAATCGCTCACTCAGTGTCTAGCGCCTATCACCCCGAGTCACAGGGAGCTTTAGAACGCTGGCACCAAACGTTAAAGTCCATGTTGAAAAAATACTGCCACGAGACGTGTAAAGACTGGGATGAAGGAGTCCCTTTTGTACTTTTTGCTGCTCGTGACACAAAGCAAGAGTCTTTAGGTTTTAGTCCAGTCGAGCTTGTGTTTGGGCATAACGTGCGTGGTCCGTTAAAGATCTTGAGAGAAAAGATGGTGTATGATGAGTCTCCTAAAACTAATGTGGTGGATTTTGTTTCCGGTGCAAGGAGCGGTTACATCGTGCTGTGGAGTTGGCAAGGGAGTCACTTTCTTCCACACAGACCAGTATGAAGAGGCGGTTTGACAAAAAAGCAGTTGAACGGCAGTTCAATGCAGGTGACAAGGTATTGGTCTTGCTGCCCGTCCCTGGGTCTGCCCTCACTGCCAAATTTTCAGCGCCATATGATGTGGAAAGGAAGTTTTCAGAGACAGATTATATCATCCGTACACCTGACCGTAGACGAAAAACACGTCTATGTCATGTAGTGCACCCGTGCTGGCGGCACCCAATTTTTCCCAATCTTTTGACCTGGAAGTCGATGCTAGTGCCACTGGGGCTGGGGCGGTGCTGATGCAGAGAGGGGATGGAGATATGTGTAAACCTGTGTGCTATTTTTCAACTAAATTCAAGAAACACCAGCTGAACTATTCCACTATAGAGAAGGAGACATTGGCCATGATCCTGGCTCTACAACACTTTGAAGTGTATGTGGGTTCAAGTTTCTTGCTGATCACTGTTTACACCGATCATAATCCTCTTGTTTTTCTAGCCCGCATGTACAACAGTAACCAACGTTTGATGCGTTGGGCCCTCCTGGCCCAAGGCTACAACCTCCATATCAAACATAAGAGGGGAGCGGACAACATCTTGGCTGATGCCCTGTCCTGTGGGTAAGACAGTTTTTTGATTATGGTGGGCCTGTAACAATAACATATAAATGGTAAACTTTTACAGTGGTATACAAACTATGTGATAGGTTTGTTCTTATGGGTGGGGGTGTTAGGACCCGTGAGGTCTGAGTGCGTGTTTTGTGTGTTGCTGTGGGTGTTTCCTGTCTCTCTTCTTCAGGTGTCCCGTGTCTTGAGTCTGGCGCGGTGAGAATCCCGCAGCTGAAGCGGATCAGTGGCAATTAGTGGGGCGTATAAGTTGAGCCAGTGAAGTGCTCTCGAGGGTCTCACTTTTCCTGGGCGGCTCGCGTCAGACTGTGTGAACTCCTGTGTGGATTACTGTGTGGTTTGAAGCGCGATCTGCTGGGTGCTGATTTTAGCATCTCCCCGCGCTGTCTGTCAAGTGACTCAAGTGGAGGCAGCTGTCGGACCGGGGTTCCCGATCAGCTGGAAGTCGGCGTGGTGAGCGGCGGGCAATCTCCGTGTGCGTTTCAGCAATGCGATGGGAGCTGTGGAGACTGTATATAGTGTTGCATTTTTTTATTGAGTTTTTTTTTGGTAGTTAACTTTACATGAGGCTGTAATAAATAAATACATGAACTTGACACATGTTTTGAGTCATCCTTGGTTTTTCCATCCTGGGTATATATATATCTGTTTGTTAGTCCCACACCCCTAGACAAACCGGGGACTTAACACACATACTAAATTAATTCCAAAAGCAAACAACAATTAATGCACTGTTTTGAATGATTATGAATCAGATTTTGAACAAATCGTTTGAATGAATGATGGAATGACTCACTTATTGGCCACTTGCCGCCACCTATTGGCGATTTAGTTTCATGATTAAAATGATAATTTTACTTTGTATATTCAAACATTTATTTAAAACAATAATCTCATTACATTAGGCTATCTATTGCAGTTACACGTTTACAATGTAAATTATTTTATTTGATTGGTAACAGCTCTATTTTATTATCATAACTGAATTATTGATCAAATATAAGAATTTGACATGAACCAACACTGATCTTGCATACTCCTCAGCAAATGTGCAGTTGCACCCCTGATTGCAACAGCAAATCAATGTTTATTGTATATTTTACTGCTATAAATTTACATGCAAAAACAAAATAACTCGTCCTTTTTGAGTGAAAATAACTTAATTCCCACATAAGACACACACGATTGTGTTTCTTTTATCCTCAAACATTTCTAAAAAAATTTTATATATATCTTAAAAAGCCAATAACATGTAACTCATTATTAATGACATATATTGTCATAACTGAAGTAAACAATCACAGTAAAATATGTGCAATACTGCCATTTTAATCTCACTATACATTACAGGTGGAACGGTAGCCTACATGTATTCGTATTGAACCGAAACAGTACGGGCATCACGGTTCGGTGCATGAATATACATGGAGAATACACGGTATAAAAATAAATAAAACTCCTGTGCAAATTAATTAATGTAATGCGAAACTACTGTTAGATACGCGGATTCTTTAGGGACACCTAATCTGTAGCCCCGCCTTAGCTCTGAAGCTCCGTGGCATGAACAGGCTGCGATGTCAATATCACAATGATGGAATATGGTGTGTGTGTGTGTGTGTGTGTGTGTGTGTGTCAGGGCCGTATTAAGACAGTGTGGTGCCCCTGGGCACTATACCTCAAAAGGTATCTTAAAATCTTAAATTGGATGAGCTCTTCTCCAAAGTCTTTGTCCAGATCATCCGAATATTTGGAGGAGAGTGCAGCAGCGCATTTATGCTCACTATCACAGTCTGTGTCGGTGTTAAACAAAACACTAAATAGTTTGTTCAATTCTGTGTATGCGCCAATGCGTTTGGCAAGACAAGACAGCAACTTGTCCAAGATGACATTGTAGGTTTCCACTTTGAATCGTTGGCTGCCATGCAGGCCTAGTAGAGCATCACTTTCTCCTGATTCATCTGGAAAATATTTTCGTTTTTTGACTCTTTTGGTCTCCTCCTCATATAGGTGAGTAACTCCCTCAATATCTCGAGCGGCATTTTCGTACTTCTTAAACTGATCCCTCTGTGATGCCACATAAGAATGCAGTGACTCCAAAAGACGTTCTGCATTGTCTAAAGTTATGTCATGCTTTTGCAAAGTCTCAGTAGTGGCCTTGAACCTGGTTAGTATGCTATCCCAAACATTTGTCATAATCGCGGTCTCCAATTTATCAAGTTGAGCGCAGAGTGATCTGGCCTCACATCTGGCGTCCCCCTTCTCCTCCGGATCGATGGAAAATCTGCCCAAAGCCTCTCTGATGGCCTTGTAGTTTTCCTTCAATGCCTTGGTCGAATCCGCTCTGCATGTCCACCTGGTATTGGATAAGGGTTTTAGAGTCCTGATCACATCTGTGTTGTGGAAGATTTTATCCCAGCGGTGTGTGGACTTAGCACAAAACACATAGAGAGACTGGAGCAAGTCAAAGAAATTTCTTGCATGTGGACAACTGTCCTCTATGCTGTTCACCCCCACGAGATTGAGTGAATGTGCAGCACAGGGCACATAATGAATCAGGGGATTTCTTTTTTTAAGATGAGCCTGAAGGCCATTGTATTTACCGGACATGTTACTGGCGTTGTCGTAACTTTGGCCTCTGCAATTTGACAGGTCTAACTCAAGATCATTTATCATTTTCACGACACAATCAGCGAGGCTTTCTCCCGTGTGGCTATAAATAGGCTCGAAACCAACAAATCGCTCAACTACTTCACCTTCATCACTGACACATCTAAAGATAAATGTCAGCTGGTCAGTATGTGACATGTCGGGCGTTGAATCCGTGATGATTGAAAAATATTTGGCATGCTGTAGTTCGGATGCGATCCTCCTCTTTACTTTCTCACCCATTAAACAAATGAGCTCATCACAAACAGTAGATGACAGGTAAGATGTGGTGCCTCTTCCCTTTTGACCGTATTTCTCCAGATGCTCTTTTAAGAATGGGTCAAACTCTGCAATGAGTTCCAACAGTCCGAGATAATTACCATTCCTCGATGAGCCCAGAAGTTTGTCCTCCCCTCTTAACGCTAAACCTCTCACACTCAAGAATTTGATTACAGCCACAACATGCTGTAAAACCTCTCTCCAATACTTTGCCTCATCATCTCTCTGTTGCCTGAGTAAGGCATCCACTGTGCCCACATTCCTTGAACTCCTTAAAAGGGCTAACATACTTTCACGATGGCTTGCACTCTTTTCATGAGCCAAAACTCGCTCAGGATGTTTCCAGTCAGAATATCCAGATGTAAAAGCATTTTGCTGCAAGGACAGCAATTTGCATGCAAAGCAATAAACCATGCCCGTTGAAGGCGAGTAAATTAACCAATCTCGAGACACCACTTGTTTGTTTGGGAGGTGGCATTGCAAAAGATCATTTGTAAGAAATCGCTTTTTCATACCAGTGTCCCGTGCAGAGGCGGGGTATTTAGCTGCCCGATTGTGATAGGCGGCGGAACCTTAAGAAATAGCCAGTTCTATCATTACCTCGGTTAGATCTCCCCATAGTGCAGGATCAGTTGAGAGGGTAAAATGATCCACAGGCTTCGGCGGCACATCTGGCCTGGAGGTGTCTTCATTGATGACATCCCTAACGTCCTCATCTTCTCCCAGGTCTTCCACGTCGCCATCTCCTTGGAGTGCACTCTCATGTACCTGGCTGGAAGTGCTTTCGACCATATCTCCAGTGTCTATAAAGGTAAATATGGTGCAAAATGTGAGAGCTTGTAGAATACGATGTGAGAACTTTCAGAACAAAAAAAAAAAGGTAACTTATATTGTGAAAGGTAAATATAGGAGGTTTGAGGAAATCTGGAATCCTTTCTTATTCTTTCTTGAACATGGTGGAAACGATGTACCAGTGGCTGATTGAGAAGCTGTGTCAAATAGTATGAGATGAGAAGCTTTTAGTTATTTTTATTTTTATTTATTATTATTATTATTATTATTATTATTAATGAATCTGTCCATTACATTTTTTTTCCTTAAGTGTCAAGCATGTTTTATATGTAAGTACATTGATTATGTTAAAACTCAATAAAAATATTGATGAAAAACAAAAATATTCATACTCACGTGATCTGAATTTGAAGTGACAGAGAGAAAAACAAAACAAATGAGAGCTTGTAAAAAAAATCTGAACTTGTAAATTGAAATTTGTAATCGTAGAAAATGTTCACACCTGTATTCTGAATGTGAAGTCAGAGAAAAAATAGATTGATTGATATTTACAGCTGCAAACTTGCACATGGTACAATTTCTGGTAAGCTACATTCTTTTTATTATTGCTTGACAAATTTCAAGATTTCAATTCAGTTATTATTATTTGATTTAATATTGATTCATTTGGATAAATATTAGGTACACAAGATAAGCATACATTTTTCTCAAGAAAAAAAATAAATCTCACCTGCTGTAAACATACAGAGAGCCCTTTCAGCTGGCAGTATTATTTAAGGTTAAAAAATAAATTAAATATAATGCGTTTTTTATTAGAATAACAACTTTATTTAATGATATAAGTAACAATATAATAAATATGTAATATAGTAGCCTACACGTATTTAGCAAAATACTCCATAGCTCTTTTCTATCTAGCCAACTAACGTGCTATAGCCTATATTATGGTCATTAAATGGCTTTCCTGAGGTAAATGTTTTGTGACATAATTGTTCTCCAGCTGTTTTATTGACCTCTTTCCGCAGTTGAAAAACACTGATTGATTGATGATCGATATTATGTATGAGGAATATACATTTCGGTAAATTGTTCAGATGTTTTGTTCTGCAAGTTCTCACATCGTATTCTACAAGCTCTCACATTTTGCACCATATTTACCTTCAGTAATGTCCTCTTCCTCGCTCCTGTCTCCCCCAAGAAGATCATCATTCGCCTGGCGGTCATCGCCGACGCCTAGGCTAACATTAGCAGTAAGGGCTGCAGCATCTCCCCAGCTAGCAGCGCCGGCGGTACCATAGATGCTAGTGTTACCGTCTCCACAGTTAGCTCCGGCTTCATCAGACTCAGCGCTGCTAGTTCTCACAAAAAAACTGTCGATCCCTGGAACATTTTTAATTGTAGCTAAACGTCTAGCGTCCTTGTCTTTCTTAAGTTTTCTTTTTGCAAAACCACTCAATTGACGTCTGTCCATTTTGATTCATTTTCTGTAGGTAGCCGTTAAAAAAATGACACATCTGCGTGATGTGCGTACTTGTTGTGGACCGACTCAACTGACAGATTGGGGGGGGGGGGGGGGTAGTGGTTATGTAATTATTATTTATTTATAATTTATTATTATTAAGTTAGTGTTCATAAACCAGTTATGTATGGTCTTTCAAAAATTTCAAGTTAATAATAAAACAATTTACGAAAAATATTTTTAAAGCTTGTGTCATGTGGTGCCCCCCTAGTGGTTGTGAATGGTTGGTGCCCCTGGGCACTGGCCCAAGTGCCCTTATGGATAATCCGGCTCTGGTGTGTGTGTGTGTGAGAGAGAGAGCGAGCCGCGGGCAAGATCGAACAGTGGAAACATAAAAACATACTCCGTAATTTTATTCATACAAGACATCATTCAAACTGCAAAGAGTTTACTTATATTTGTGTACACTCGCAATAAAACACAACATTGTGCTTTTGTCAAACTAAACTCTTGTCAAACTGTAACCTTCAACTATCACCCAACCAAAATCTCTCTCTCTCTCTCTCTCTCTCTCTCTCTCTCTCTCTCTCACTCACACACACACACACACACACTGTTTAAAACCAAAAAAAATATTTATCCAACCCGATTTAAAAACAGTCTGTCGGCGCCAACTTTTGGACATTCATCATACTGCAGAGGATTTTATTTCTTATCCTCAAACAGGGGACTAACCTGTTTATTTTTAATTTACACATTATAATTCAGATAAGAATAAACTTGGTGTTAATTAAAATTTTAAAGAAAACAAATACAGTATATTGATCTGAAATATAGCAAAATAATTTTAAATTCATTCAGGTTCAATTACCTAACATATCTCAAGGTCTTTTTTTTTTAATAATATATTTTATTAATTTTACACAAACAACAAACCAACAAGCCCAGCTATTACCAACATACAAAACGGGGAAATTATTCACACACACAAATTGCACATCACATGTTACATCACATAACCTACATTATTGTTAACAACGTAATATTGAAATCGCCGACAATAATCACTCTGTTCAGTTTAATAGTGGATGATAAAAAGTCAGTAAATTCACTCAGAAAAGAGGCCGTTGAATAGAAATAGAATCTCCTTGTTCTAGGATTGTGTTCTTCTAGTAAGTATTTCACTTGTTTGGGTTGTAGGAAACCCCCTTGTAATATATATTCTGTTATGGGCACAGAGTTACATAAAATGTTTTATACAGCTCACCTGGAACTCCGAATGTGCTCGTGATTCACTGTGGAGGCAACGAACACAGATAAAACGTACACAAACAATAACAGCAGAAGAGGCTGATGATATACAAATAGAATTGTTACTTTTTTTAATGACTCACCTGGCCCACTGTTGACATGGCGGTGCAGAACTCGCAGAAAATAATTAATTTAAAATCAGCCAAATGAATTTTCATGCCAAAAACGGCGTATATTATATTGTATGTAACTAATATTCAAATGGCATGAGTTATTTTTAACTTTGAAGGGGACGATATCGTATGACGTCATAACAATCGTTCGTCGTGTGAAATGTTGTTTTTCCCACAAAAATCCTAGTCCTTTTTAAAGGAAAATGAAGATATGAAAATGTAAGATTGAAGAGCATTTATAGTTCTTTCATCTGTGAAGATACTACTTGAAAACAGTGTAGAAAATATTGCAAAACCATAAGACGTGTAGGAGGAGTAAAATAAATAACATCTCCTGTTTGTGCATACAAACAACAACATTCCTTTGTCTTCAATCAGTGCTTATAAACAACTTGCATACAAACAACTATTTTGTTCCTGTATATAAAATGATTTATTGAATATTTTCCAACACACTGCTCTATTTTGCTGCAACCCAAAGACTCTAGTACCCGTCATGATGTTTACACAATAAGAAATATCATGAATAAAGGAAAGAAAAGAGTGACTCATGACTGAATGTGGTTTGCAAAAACTTCTTAAACACTGTTTGTGGTTTTAAAGTAAAGTTATGGGGGCACGTGCACTGCAAACAAGGCCCGACAAGGGCCAGTCCAAAGCTCAGAGACAGAGGCATCGGCTGGTTAGGGGAATGAAACGTCCAAGGCTCAAACCTAAGGTCTAATGTGCTCTCTTAATAAATAAATTAATTAATTAAATAATTAAATTAAATTACACCACTCAAAAGGGGGTAAGATGACCCGGGGAACCCAACGGCGGGCTTAAATGAGTCCGGGGAGAACCGTTAAGGTTGCAAAATTCCAAATGTAGAACAATATTACAAGAGAGTGAATATAAAATTCAGAAAAAGGGTTAAGAGAACCCGGGCTATGATCCGAATGCTTCAGTGACCCTAGAAGGAAAAATAATCTCAAATGTATGTCTCATTCAGTCCCCTCGGGTGCAGGGTATCCAAACGTTTAATCCATCTACTCTCGGCCCTCAGGTGTTCTTTCAGGGACCATAGTGGATTTGTTTTTGGACATTGTAACACACGGCTCTGGACTTCAGAAGAGAATTCGCTCACTGTGTTAGAGTAATTGCTCCCATGTCTTCAACAGAAAATATCTGAGATGGAGCTGCTCACTGACACTTCGCTGATTGTAGGGCTTGATGATCTTAATGGAAGGTCAGTCTGCATCAACATAAATTTACTTTAAGACTGTATAAAAACGTGCTGTCTAAAATGCCTGTACAAAAACTTTTGCATTTTTACAAGCATCTTCACAAGCTTCAGATCATATATACACATATTATATATGCGCTTCTCTCTGGGCTGTGGCTCTGACCTGAATATCACGACTGCACTGAGAAGCCAGCAAATACAAAAACCTCATCCACCAAACACATGGGGGTTTTTGTACTTGCCTTAAACGCCTGGTTCGACACGCTTCTGCCACTGGATCACGGGCTTCACGTCGCCGTGTTCGTCATAGTCAGGGGGCCAAAACTGATATTAAAACTTTGTTGGACACTTTTTGGTACAAGTATACAACCTATCCAGTATTAATATTTAACCCCTCAACATGTGTTCTAGCCAGGTTGTCAGCTTAGAAAATGTTTTTTTGTCCATTTTAACACTATATTCTTAAAAGTGGTAAAAGCGGATTTTTTTCCCAAAGTGCTTCCATTTTCTTCCATGTTACCTATTGTAATTTTGGGCACATGTGCAATATAATCCAACTTATGTGCAAGCATGATCATTAAAAAATAATAATCAATAAATACCACAAGAGTATCACACCACAAGGATCACTGTTGTGTCAGCACAGCTGTGATTTGGCAGCAGATTGAGGCAGCAGATCCAGAGAAGATGATCACAGCAGGTGTCAACAGTACAGTGTGAACAAAACTTTATAAAGGAGTGAATCACACAATCACACAACAGATTAACTTGATCTATTTGTCTACACAAACATTTACCTCAAGATTATACCATTCTACCATCAAATGTTGCCAGAAACAGGTAAGCTAAACTGTTTTCCAACTAGCTATATACTTACCAGACATACACTCACCTAAAGGATTATTAGGAACACCATCTAATACTGTGTTTGACCCCCTTTCACCTTCAGAACTGCCTTAATTCTACGTGGCATTGATTCAACAAGGTGCTGAAAGCATTCTTTAGAAATGTTGGCCCATATTGATAGGATAGCATCTTGCAGTTGATGGAGATTTGTGGGATGCACATCCAGGGCACGAAGCTCCCGTTCCACCACATCCCAAAGATGCTCTATTGGGTTGAGATCTGGTGACTGTGGGGGCCATTTTAGTACAGTGAACTCATTGTCATGTTCAAGAAACCAATTTGAAATGATTCGAGCTTTGTGACATGGTGCATTATCCTGCTGGAAGTAGCCATCAGAGGATGGGTACATGGTGGACATAAAGGGATGGACATGGTCAGAAACAATGCTCAGGTAGGCCGTGGCATTTAAACGATGCCCAATTGGCACTAAGGGGCCTAAAGTGTGCCAAGAAAACATCCCCCACACCATTACACCACCACCACCAGCCTGCACAGTGGTAACAAGGCATGATGGAGCCATGTTCTCATTCAGTTTACGCCAAATTCTGACTCTACCATCTGAATGTCTCAACAGAAATCGAGACTCATCAGACCAGGCAACATTTTTCCAGTCTTCAACTGTCCAATTTTGGTGAGCTCGTGCAAATTGTAGCCTCTTTTTCCTATTTGTAGTGGAGATGAGTGGTACCCGGTGGGGTCTTCTGCTGTTGTAGCCCATCCGCCTCAAGATTGTGCGTGTTGTGGCTTCACAAATGCTGCTTTGCTGCATACCTCGGTTGTAACGACTGGTTATTTCAGTCAAAGTTGCTCTTCTATCAGCTTGAATCAGTCGGCCCATTCTCCTCTGACCTCTAGCATCAACAAGGCATTTTCGCCCACAGGACTGCCGCATACTGGATGTTTTTCCCTTTTCACACCATTCTTTGTAAACCCTAGAAATGGTTGTGCATGAAAATCCCAGTAACTGAGCAGATTGTGAAATACTCAGACCGGCCCGTCTGGCACCAACAACCATGCCACACTCAAAATTGCTTAAATCACCTTTCTTTCCCATTCTGACATTCAGTTTGGAGTTCAGGAGATTGTCTTGACCAGGACCACACCCCTAAATGCATTGAAGCAACTGCCATGTGATTGGTTGATTAGATAATTGTCACATGCCTGTCCTGTCTAGTGTTGCACATGGGTGTTTTGTTATTTTGGGCCATGTGCTCATGTCATTGTCTGATCCCTCCCCTTGTTATCTGATTATTGTTTGAGTTCTTCCACCTGTTCCCTCTTGATTAGTTCCCTTTATAAGTCCTCTCTTGTTTGCAGTCTGTGTCAGTTCATGTTTCCTGTTCCCTGTGATTCCCCAGTAAGTTCTTGTTCAGGTTTTGATTTTGTATTTTCTGGTTATGTTTTCCCCCCTCGTGGGTTTTGTTTTGTATTTGTTTTTCTTTTATAAATAAATATCATTTCTCTGCACTTGAGTCCTCGCACCTTTTTGTATTTATCCCGTCGTGACAATAATTGCATTAATGAGAAATTGAACAGGTGTTCCTAATAATCCTTTAGGTGAGTGTATAGCTAGGCTAATTTACTTTCATAATTACTAGCTTACTTACTAATAGGTAAATTAAGTTTTGTGCAGATGTGTAATGGAAATATTATGTTTTTAATTTATTTACTGCACAGCAGCCTATTTTACAGTCTTCTATAGCTAAAAGTGTTAATAAGTTTGTTAGATAGCAAAGCCCTCAGCTTATGTCAGAGGACATTGTAGTGATCACTCAGAAACCAATCAGACTAGTGTAGTGAAAAATGTCTTTGCCTTCAGATGAGATAACATGGATCCAGTGGGAGCTGTAAGCCTAGCGTCCAAAGAAAAAAAAATAGGAAGAGATATTGATTGGGAAAAATGTTTCATTTGTCAAGACAAATATGGAAACTACAGCCAAGATAAAGCCCTTTGATTGAAGTGATTTTTCAGGAAGTGGTGTCTTTGTGCTCTTTCTAGAGATTATTGTAGTATACTATTGTGCAATATTTTTGCAATATAATAGACACACACCATTATTTGCATTGCATTTAGCTTGACCTTGCTTATTCAATCCATTCAGTCTCAAAGGGATGAGACTGACAACCTGAGAGCCAACCTCTGCCAACCTGAGAGCCACTGCTTTGATGGGGAAAAACATACCTTTGCCATACGACTATTACATAGTTATTACTACTAACTAGTTACTAACCCCTAACCCTAAAGAAGTGAGAGAGCAGTTTTGTTAGGATGGAATTAATAACTATAGTGATATGTGAATTAAATATAATTTGTGTTACAACCTGGTACACTAATTAAGTCAAATAGCACCATAGACCATCATCTACAGTTCTAAATTTCCGCCTTGACATTAAAGTATTATAACTTGTGCAGCATTGCACTGTCTCTCCCTACAAGCTTTAAACTTGGCTTGACTCATTCCCATAGATATGGGTACTGATTGATAGAGGTTTTGGGATACTAGGTTATGTTTCCAAGCTGATATTCACTTTGAAAACTGGTTCTCTTTAGGCGGAGATTGTTTTTTTCATGTTCTAATTCTGTTGTCTCTTACACTGTACAATAAATGTTCATTCTGACACTTCAGTAGACATCCCATTAGTGTTGGCTTTCATTTGATACCATTTTTATGAATATGGTCCTTGTGGTTGTGGAGATATACAACATTTACTGTTGGCATGTCGTGTTGAGCAGGAAACAAAAAAATTGGCCTGAAATTGCTTGTACAAGTCACAAAAAAAAAAAATTCAGCTTGACAACCACCCTAATATCTTACCTATGGGTGTCTTCTAACTAAAAAAATAGGGTGACAGCTTGTACCAAAACATGTCCGCAAAAGTCTTAACGGAAGCCCTTTTCAGAATTGGCCCCCTGACTATCAGTACTCTCTAACCTTTACCTGAGTTTGTGTATTCAAACTAGCCAATCAGAACACACATTACACCAGCCCTCACCAGCCCCCTTGTAAAGGTGTGAATTCCACCCTGGAAAGACAATAATAGCCTATGTATATTTTTCTCTTTGTTTCAGTGTGTGCACAAAGACACAAGCAGTGACAGCGGTGTGGTGACTTCAGGAGCAAGTGATGTGGTGAGTAGAAATAAGTATTCATATAAAATGCTTTGTCATTCGGCCAAATCTTCATCTTTATTAACTTGATTTATAACAAAGCTTGTGGTAATATTTCATTTTTGTTTTCAATGTTTTATTCTTCCCCAAGGCAACCACTGTGATTTTAAGCCGTACTGACAGCGAACACACACATCCTCATCATAGGAGGAGATCGTATTCCTCCTCTTCCTCGTCCCAACAGCCCCAACCATCCGCCCCATCTCCTCCACTACCTCTTCCTCATGAGGAGGATTTTGATGAGTATTTTGCAGATGACGAAGAAGAGGAGGAAGATGATTGATTATCAGTTTTAAATAAAAATAAATATTTTATATATCATTATGGTCTACTCTTCTCATTTTTAAAATATATTTCCAACATAGCCAGTATACAGTACAATTGTTTAGCAATGTTTTATTCTGGATATTTTTGGAGCGGCTGATCCTCTTGCCAGGTGTGTGTCACGGTGTGACAAAATGCGGAACTCATTTCCCTTAGAGTAGTGTTTCCGTTGGGACACTTTTGAGTGTAACACCGCTCCCAGGCCTGTGTGTGCATAGATATCATATAAAGGCTAGATGTCTCGTCCGCGCTGCTGGCCAATGGAGCTCGACATCCGCACACGGCGGCCATCTTACGACAGGATGCTCGCTCACTCATAACATGGTGCATGTACTTTTAAATAACCATAACTTGCTCAATTTTCTACCGATTTTCAAACGGTTTGGTTTGTTATAAACGTCAGAGATGTAGCTATTATACTGCATACATATGAATAATTATGTTCAAAATGTTTAAGCATTCAGAATTATAGCCACGTTAATAACGTTTGTAAGAAACCAAACCGTTTGTAAATCTGTCCAGATTTCAGCGAGATAAGAGGATTTGTGTGCGTGCTGCTCACTCACCTTAATTCACAGAGTCCTGTCCTAAGATGGCCGCCGGTGATGCCTGAAGTGACTCCGCCTTAAGACATCTAGCCTTTATATGATATCTATGTGTGTGTGTGCGTCTGTTGCCATGACAGCCTCAAATGACAGATTGACAACAGGTGTGAGGAATTTACTGGGAGTTTGGGTGAGGCTCTGCCAGCAGCTGAGAGAGTATAAAAAGCCAGTGAAGAGAGACTGTGTGGTGGTTCTCCTCCCTGCCTGGGGGTTCTCCTCCCTGTGTTGGTTCTCTTCCCGTGAGATACTGTGTTTTGTCGGCAGGTGGTTTATATCTGAGGCTGGGCTCTGCAACAGGGCGAAGATTGAAGCCGAGAAATGGAAAGAAGAGAGTGAAGTTTGTCAACGAAAACCCAAGGGATATCGTCAGGAGTGGGAGAGACGCAAAGTGATGAGTATTTGATCCGTTGTTTATATGCACTGACACTGAAGTGGTGTGGAGAGTCTGGAAAGCGTGTGGCACGAGTGAACTATTACACCGAGTGAATTAATGATCTGTCTCCAACCTTTGTTCTTCCTTCACTGAATGTGACGATTACTACATCCGTTTGACTGTCTCTGAGAGAAGTGGAGCCCGTGTGAGAGACGAAAGTCGATCTGGTGGGAGAAAGACCGGTGGGTGAGTGCTGGCCTGAATGCACGGTGTGCGAGTGGAATGCAGTGCCTGAAGTGACGATTCACACGGTTCTGATATATCAAGCGCCCAAACTTACCATTTGAGACCGCCCGGCTCTGTGAATGCTGGAAGAGCCCGCTAATGCTGGAAGAGCCCGCTAATGCTGGAAGAGCCCGCTAATGCTGGAAGAGCCTGCTAATGCTGTGCTGAGAAACGCGAAGAGCTCGCTGAAGAAGAGAACGCGGAAGCTGTGAATTATGTTCATTCCTCTCTCTGTCTGAAGGTGCTGAGAAACGCGAAGAGAACGCTGAAGAGAATGCGGAAGCTGTGGATTATGTCCATTCCTCTCTCTGTCCGAAGGTGAAGAGAAATGTGAAGAGATACATGAAGAGAATGCCGAAGAGACTTTTTAAGATTGTTTTTATTATTTAATAAAGAGTATATTTATTTTGAATTCTGTGTCCGCCATTTCCTTCGTGTCCACGGCCGGCTCCTCAGGGGCGGCACGCAAGCGAAGGGGTGGGCAGCCCGCTGGCGCTCCACCCCGACCTGTGACATGTGTATGCCTCACTGCTCTGACTTATTGCAGTACAATACTCAATATTCCATCAAATGTGTGTGTATTCACTGTTTTTCCTTTAGAGGAAATGGACAGGAAGGGCTTGGTGGTGAGGAACATGCCTCCACTCCTTCCTGCTCCATCTTCGGTTCCTCACAGCTCCTCGACAGATGCTGAGATGCAGATGCCAGCTGTAGAACCAGCAGAACCGGAGCCAGCGTCCGATGAGGAGTCCTATCAGAGGTAAAGTTTCACATCATCCTTCACAGAGAGCAGATGCAGAGATTGGACATGATTACTCTTGAACACATAGACAATCATTTGACCACCTGGTTTATTTGATTTCAGCAGCACTGGGCCTCGGTGGACCTCTGAAGTCCGGGTGGAGATGGCAAAAAAGGGACTCTACAAGAAGCACTCCATTAAACACCCCCTCCTTGATGGATTTCTCCACTATTTACGGGTGGACTTGGGCAACAGGAGGAGCAAACAAGAGGTAATTGAAAAGAAAATATAGCTTTAAATGTCACGCGCACACACACACACACACATAGAGAAAAAAATACATTTAAAGAAAAAAAAATAGGTTACACTTTATTTTAAAGTGTCATTGTTACAGTGTAATTATATATTTAAGTAATGTGTAATATTAATACATGTACTTACTATAGTATTAGGGTAAGGTTAGGATTTAGTTGAGGTTTATTTGCATTTATTTATGCATAATTTACTGGTACTAAATGTTAAATAAAGTGTTCCCAAAATGTATTTTGGTTCCTATCCATAAAGTGTGTGTTGTGGTCACATGTTAACCTGTTTTACATTCAGCCCTGCAGATTTTAATGTGTAATGTATAATTACAGGTGGAAAATGTCTCCCGGTTCATGCACTACATGGACCCCAATGAGCCGAGCCTGTCTTTTGTTCGGGAGGTGGAGAAGGTGCGAGAGTACTTTAATGTACTCACCCAGACCCAACTCTCCAAGCAGACGGTGCTCAACTACTGGAGGAGTCTCAAGAGGTCAGGACTGTGCAACGTAACAAACACATAATGGAACTGTCAACTGATAGGCTGTCTTCTGGCTATAACAATCATTTATTTCTCTCTCTTTAAGGTTCATGAAGTACATCCTCACTTCCACCAGCCTTCACAGCAAGGACAAAAGTCTCTACACTGACTGTAGAGACTTCATTGATCCTCTGGATGGCATACAGGCTGGATATGTCCATGAAGGTCAACAAAGAGTTGACACAAAAATTGTATGTTTTTTTTTATGATTTTTTCACTCCTTTTTTATCTATTAAAGTGTAAATTGCAGGTGAGCTCAACATCACTATTTTATTTCTCAGGTACCAGGGTTACGGGAAGGAGAAGCTTCCAGCAGACTGCGTGGCGATCCTCGATTTGGCTCTCATGGATTTCCTGGGCTGGCGGTCATGGGGAAACTCCAGGGTCCAGAAGCCGTTTCCAGGATGAGCTCGACAAGAACGACCGCCTGCTGGTCCTCTACTATTTGGAGGCGATAGTCATCCTCAAGCTCCTCCAGCGGCCCGGTGTCGTAACCAACATGACCGTAAGTGTATTTTAGTAACTTTCTTTATTTTATCAATGCCTCCTGATCTCTTTTGGTTCACAGATGTGTGTGTACCTTTTGATTATTTGTGAGACCAGTCATCGAATGTGCACGCATGTGTGTTTGCAGGTTGAGGAATGGCAGGGGAGTCTGTGGCGGTGAAGGAACACAAAACGGCTGCCTCACAAGTGGCCGAAGTTCCTCTGACCAGGAACATGTACGTTTGTATTCAAAATTACATTATAACTGTTTGTGTGTGTGCGTGTGTTTTTAAATGTATTTATTTCTTTTTCCCAGTGGTTCAGCCTCTACTTTGACCATATTCGGCCGGTGATGCTCCAGGGTCCCAGGTCAGGGGACGATGCGACGGCAGAGGGCCATTTTTTTTTTTTTTTTTTCCAGCACCGGAAGGCCGATCCACAACCCCTGCAACGACCTGTATAGACTCCACGCTAAGTTATGCATATCTGTATTTTTTTACACTTAATCTACAGTACATAAATGTGCACATGGTTCGCTTGTTCTTTTGCAGTCTAATGTAATGCGGTAGCTCGGCTCTTGGGACACACTCCCGAGACCGCAGAAAAGCATTATCGCATGCGAACTCCGGCGGACGCTTTCCTGGCACAGCGTCTGGTTGAGGACATTGCTGGAAAAACACGGTAAGCCATATGAAATCTAGTGAACGAGATTATTATTTGTAATGTAGATGATTATTATTTGTAATGTTGCTACTCAAAGCAGTCATTCATTGGCACTTTCTTTATGGTTTATTCATTGATCTTGTAGACCTGGATCTGCTGCGTCCACGAGCCGAGAGCAGAGGGTGGATGTGTCTGACAGGCCTCCTCCAAAAAGGGCACGCAGGGATCCATATGACTGTGTAGTGATGCTCTACAGGCTTCCCTAACACTGGGGCAGTGGGAGCCTTACGGGAGCGTTCAAGTGGACTCTCTTATATTGTTAATAAAATAAAATTTCACTTAACCTATTGTTTACTTTCATTTTTTTCTTTCATTAGTAGCCTCCCATAGCAATTATTCAGTATAAATAGTCAAATTATTAACACTTCCCCCACCAGCAGTTTATACATGATAAACAACTGTTTGTTGCCTCTCCTGAGTGGCATGTGTGCGTTGTTTTTTTTTTTGTTTTTTTTTGAAGATAGTGCTGAATGAGAGCCTGGTAGCAGGTTATTCTGAATCCAGTTCACACTAAACCATCTGTGTGTGTTTTCACGATGTACTTAGGGGATTATATAGTTTAAAATTATTGATGTACAATGTTAACCCTTAAACAGGCAAGAGTAGAAAATAAGCAAAAAATAATTTCATGTAATTTTTTTTATATCATCTGGACTCAAGTAAACCATATCCAAAAGAATTTTTGAAATATTTGATATATTTAGGATTTTATGAGTTGTGATTCCCAGGTCACGTTGCCTGATTAGGGTATAAAAAAAGGACCAAGTCATTAATCTGTTAACTGTTACTGGCCCACTTGCCACTGCATTTTTAAAACAATTGTATCCTATACTTTGATTATAGATGTTGATTATATCATTCAAAAGCTTACAAACTCAAGATTCAGCCTGTGAAAACTGTTTTGAAATCAGACCTTGTGTTACCATAAAAATGGTACTTTAACCCCTTAACTTTCAGCCCCCTTTTTGAGAATGGACATTATAATTCTTGAATTACAACCATTTAAGTTTGAATAGGTCTATAATTTATAGGTCTATAAAATGCACTAAGTTTGGTCTTTTTCTAAAGAAGATACTCAGCAGATATTGCTGAGTAAAAAATGAAAGCATGAAAAGGTTATGGATGTTTAAATTTACAATAAATCAAATATACTGTACTTAATGATTTTTAAATTCAGAGTATGACTTTAATATTTTCCTGATAATGTTTGGTGTATTTTAAAAAAAAATAACTATCACAAAACATATGCCTGATAATTATAACCACATTATGTTAAATCAACACAAACATTTACTTTGCATATTCATTATATACACGTGACTCCTGTAAGTCATAATCCCATTATTTGATCTTAAAGGGGGGGTACAATGGTGTTTCATGTATTCAGAGTTGTTTACAGTGTTAAAGAGATAGATTCTCATGCTAAACATGGCAAAATTTTAAAAAATATATTTTGGACGAATAACGGAGAATTTCTGTGCCGAAAATCTTACTTCCGGGTTGGTACAAGTTTCGGCTGGTTTTTTTTCGATCGTGGATCTAATGACGTAGATAAGAGTGCAACTCCTTATATGAGCATTTCTCTCGGAAAAGCGCGCCCGCGCACACGTCGACCAGAAGAGAGCGAGACCGCGCACATCAACACGCTTCAACAGGAAATCATCGGCAGCGCTGCATAGGATTTGTTCAAGAATGTCTCCAAAAAAGTGTGTATTTGGATGTGAGGGAAAGCTTACCGTGTTCAGCTTTCCAAAGAACCCAGTGTTACAGGAACAGTGGATGCAGTTTGTTTTTCCGGGGCAGCAACGGAGTGTACCAAGTGCGGTTGTGTGTTCTGGCCATTTCAGTGACGAATGTTTTATTAACAAGGCCCAGGTCGACACTGGATTTGCAAATCGTTTGCTATTGAAACGTGGAGCGGTCCCAGTGATAAAAGACCCCATTCATGTAAGTACAACTGGATCAGATTTCTGTCTTTTGCTGGAAATCAAGCACTACCGCTTAACTCTATAGCTCCGCCTCCAGGACTTTGGCTTTTTCCGGAGAGAATCGGAAAGCTGTATTTTTCTTTTATAAATATAATAAAACTAAACACTTTTTGGAGATATTAAAGATGCACTACTACTCTATAGGTACTCAAGATTAACATGAGATTAGTGAAACTGTGCATGTTATGTACCCTTTAAATTGTTTTTTAATGTGCATACGATATTTCTTATAGATATGGCAAGTTTATCTAACACTGAGAGTACTGTAACTGGATACATTCACCAGGTGAGCTGTATAAAACAACTTTTTTTTTTTGATGCATTATTGCAACAAAAAGATATAGTTTCAACAGTCAGAATCTTCAGGCCTGAACTCCATGGTCAATTTAAAGCATCAGAAATTGATTGGTGAGTCTGTCACAAATGTTATTCTTTTGAAAAGTAGATTCACAATGACCTTTTAGCTCTGAAGTAGTTATGCACTCTTAAAAATGGCTCTAAACAGAACCAAATTATAGTTCTTTGACTCATAACAATTGCAGAACCCTTTTTGGAGCTAAATAAAACAATATTTGTAATGAAAGCACTATATAGAACCCATGGTGTTATGAAGTTTATTCTCAGTAATATTAATATCTGTATATTATAAATATGTATTTTATTATTATTATCATTAATATTATTTTCTTTTATTTTTATTATATTGGGGGTTGTTTTACCCCTCAATCTGCCAGGTGTTATATTAACTTCTAGCCTCAAGATTGATTTGGTGGCTTTAATGATTTTGTGACTGGGATTGTTTATGCATAAAGTTTGTATAAAGAATTTGAAAGGTAAAATAAGAAAGATATTTTTAGATAAATAATTTAACTTTTGAGAATGTGTTGAGTCGATGCTATTTAATTTGTTTTAATAATTGTTTTAATGTTTTAATTATGCATCTTTGATAGTTAAAGTTTTTTTTTTTAAAGAGGTGGGAATAAACAACCATAAACTGTACCACAAAGAACCATTTATATATGAAGGTTTATTAGTATCATACAATTATAAAAAGAAATGTTACTAAACGTAAAAAACCTTTAAAGAGCAATCTTATTTTTAGACTGTGTGACTTTACTCTTTAAACTCTTTATACCAGAAGAGTAACTATATCTCCTTTATCCATGTAACTCCTAGGAGCAGGGCCGGAGTGGGGCCACTTTTCAGCCCGGGAGTTTCAGGCCCAAGATCGGCCCACTTTTTCCATGGTGGAATTCCAAATTAGCAATTTTTCTAAATTGGATAAATGAAGCAACAGTTCAGCTCTTACTGTTGTGTAGCTTGTATTAATACCATGGGTTAACATATAATGTAAACGTTAAATAATAATTCACTTAGACTTTATAAGAAGCAATTGCGACTTTTTCACACAATTCTGACTTTATATTTCACAATTCTGACTTTATAACACGACTTTATATCACAATTCTGACTCTATATCTTGCAGTTCTGACTTTATAAGCAATTGCGACTTTATTTCACGCAGTTCTGACTTTATATCTTGCAATTCTGACTTTATAAGCAGCAATTGCGACTATTTCACACAATTCTGAATTTATATCTCGCAATTCTGACTTTATAACACACAATTGCGACTTTATATCACGCAATTCTGACTTTATAACACGCAATTGCGACTTTATTTCACGCAATTTTGACTTCATATGTCGCAATTCTGAGAAATAAAGTCACAATTCCGAGGTGTAAACTCGCAATTGTGAGATAAAAAGTTGCAATTATCTTTTAAAATGTTTTATTCTGTGGCGGAAACAAAGCTTCCAAACCTCCTGGCCTCTTCCTCCCATCCATCCTCCCTGACGCGTTACGGTAGGGCCGGCCCAGCTATCGGTAGGCGCCGGCGGTGCCGCGGTAGCCTACCTGAGAAAACGTTTTGGAAAAGACGGACTACGGACCCAACCAACTCTATAGGAGGGGAGGGGAGAACTCCCTCACATGGTACAACCCATGCAGAGTCTGCGCGCTGCGGTGTCAGAATGCGAAACGTGTGTAGCCTATGTAACTAACGTGACATTGAAATGTGAAAAAAAAAAAAAAAAAAAAAATCCTCGACCGGCCCAAAAGTGAAGCGGCCCACCGGGAATTCGCCCGATTCTCCCGATTACCCACTCCGGGCCTGCCTAGGAGACCTCATTAAGCTGGAAAACGTGGAGCCGTTAAACCTTCACAGCTGTATTCTGGAAGGACAGACATTCTTTTCACACACAATTCAAAAATATTATGTGTAGCAGATGTCGGGTTCACTTTTAACACCCAAAAAGAGGATCCAAAAATTTTACCATTGGAGCATATTCTAAAAACCAGCTCCCAATATGAATGAGTAAGTACATTTTATAACAAAATTAAGTATTTGATTTTAAATTGATGTATCTATTTTAAATGGATGTAATTCTTCACACTTTACCTAATCATTAACCACTAACTAATAGAGATCCCCTTATAGGAACTTTGATGCCACAATTCTCAATATAATATTACTGAAATTGAAAAGAACAGCTTTAACATACTCTATTTTACTAATCTGTGTAAATTTCCCTTTCAATAGGTATTTCTCCATGTGAAAATTGCTCAGCAAGAGAGTGAGGGACACAATGTGGAACTTTTCTTGCACAAACCAGTCTGGGACGAACACTGCCTTCACATTGGACAGTGGTATAGTATGTCAAACATCTCAGTGAGACAGTATGACCACAAACCATGTCTGAGTATGACAAAAGACTCTGAGTTTACAAGCATTCCATCTCAAGGCACTGCAGTCTTTGTTCCCACCACAACCTCAGTCACTCAAAACTGTGAAATAAATGGCGCACAAATAAGAAACACTTATATCTGTCCATTAAAACATCCCATTCTTCCTCTGGCAACATTAAGCAAAAATTTGGCAATAGCATTGTTAGCGCACTTGTTGATGTAAAACGCAGCAGATCTGATGATGATATTGTTGATTGTCTGCTTGAACTACCAGAAATGAAAGTCATGACACACAATGAGTTTATCATCAGGATTGAGCCTATAGCTTCACTGGAGACCAACACAACTGCCATGACTGATGACACTACTGAAAGAGCTGGACCGTCTAAACAAGACTTCGAAGATACAGAGTTTGATCATACTTTACTGCAAATGCACACACCACCACACGAAACACATCCTACACCAGGGGTGCCCAATCCTGCTCCTGGGCCCAGTTTTTCAAAAGTAATCCACTAGGATTTTGGATAACGGATTGGATCAAATCTTGAAAATGGGTTTTTCAAAAGAAAAAACGGATTACATAATCGGATTAGATCACGTAATCCAATCTTGGTTTTGATCCGGATCAAACCTTTAGTTTGGGTTTTTTAGAACTTTTTTGTAGGATTTGGATCACTTTGATCCAAAAAATCTGGATTAAACTGATCCCATCAGAAGGGTGGATTCAGTGTGGATTTCATGCCCAAAATGTAATGAAAACTTTCAAAATGTATCAAATAATTCTATATTTGGATCATGCAGTATCTTACAAGATATCCTATTTATTCATACGGTTTTAATTTTGTTTGTTCATCCGTCAGGCTACAGTGATTATAGGCTTTAACGTATCAGAAATAGTGTCTAACTATTGCGTCCCTTGTTGCACACCTGTTTGCTCGTTCTGGCAGAATGCAGGAGGTTGGTTAGGGTCTCTAAGGGGCTCAGGTGCATCATTGTTAGCACAGAGAGGGACATTGCGCTTAGTAGCGATGTTGTGCAGGACAATACAGGCAAGGGTTATGTTGCATGCTTTCTGTGGTTCCGCTCTCAGGTAGTTAAGGCATGCAAAGCGCCTCTTAAAGGGGTGGTTCAGGATTTTCAACATTGGACCTCATTTTCAAGTGAGCCTGATTCTAATAATGTTAGAAATCAAACTACCCTTTCATCGCATTGCAATAGTTATACTTTATTCCCTGTGTTTATTACCACAGTCTACAGCAGCGGCGGAGTGATATTAAGTTACCAAGGTAACCAAGACTACTACTAGCTAGCTAGACGTCCCGACTGTAGTGCGCTTCTTTTCTGGGTTTACTTTTCGGCGCAGTACTACTAACCGGAGCAAAGTAAATTTCCGCCACTGCTGAGAAACTAGTTTCTGTAAATGTAATGCGATCATTGAGATGCAAGTGTAGTTTGAATTCTAACATTATTCTCTCAACAGACATTTACATCGATAGTCTGGCGTTATAATTGATTTGCTTTTGGTGTACTGTGGAGTGGGTAAAACAGTTTTTAATGGCAGGCTAACGCATCTACCGTTGACTCGCACTAGCCTAGCACCAGCGAACTATCCAAAAGTAAGGACTGGATGAATTTTTTTGAAAACTGTCTCCACTGATGAATGACAAACAGGCTCACTTGAAAATGAGGTCCCGATGTTGAAAATCCTGAACCACCCCTTTAAGAACTCCATTTAAACGCTCAATTGCACATCTTGCTCTGCAATGAGCAGTGTTGAAGCGTGCCTGCGCCGGTGTATTTGCTGTTAGAAAAGGAGTCATCAGCCATGGTAGGAGTGGGTAAGCACTGTCTCCTAATATTATGCCATCCGGTCGTTTGGTTTGGATGTCTCTATATAGAGCGCTCTCCCTCAGAATGCGTGCATCATGGACAGACCCAGGCCACTTGACAACGCAGTTGGTCATGATGAGGTCAGCATCACACACAAGTTGGACATTGATGCTGTGCCTCCCCTTTCTGTTTATAAACTCCCATTCATTCTCACGAGGTGCTTGTATATGCACGTGTGCAGTCGATTGCTCCAATAGTATTGGGCATATTCCCCAAAAGAAAAAAGCTGCGCTTGGCCTGGGCAATCTGGTTGTCCTTTGGAAAAGAAACAAATTCATTGACCAGGCTGGCCAGTGCGATTGACACATCTCTCACCACATCACACACAGCTGATTTCACCACTCCCATATAGTCACCAACAACTTGATAGAAAGTCCCACATGCATAAAATCGGAGAGCAATGAGGATCTGGTCTTCCACAGACAGACCGTGACTCCTTTGGGTTCTGTGTTGAAGTTTTGGCCTGAGAAGGTTCACAAGGTACTCTATATCAGCCTTCCCAAAGCAAAACCGGACAACACCTGCCATTTCACTGTCTCTCTGTGAATCCTCTGAGAAAGGCTGATTTATATGGCTGTGTAGTTGGTCTTTTCAAACACACCTATTACAACTGATTAGTTTTGGCTTGTGTTCAATTGAGGCAATTGGACCCAAGGCCTATAATTGATGAACAATGTTCACTATAGTAAAGCAACAGAACCATGGACTCAAGAAGCTGTAGCTTCACTGCTGCTGAAACCAATGCACTACTAGAGGGTGTTCGGTGCCATTATGGAACAATAGTGGGAAGTTTTAATTCTGCTAAGGATACCAATAAAAAGAAAAATGATGTTTGGATTTTAATCACAGAAAATGTGAATGCCATAGGGTCTGGCCAGAGGAGGACCACAGAATCAAATTGTGGTGGAAGAATCTTAAGGCCAGGGCAACAAAGGACCATGCTGAAGCCAAAAACCCACAAACCATTTAAGAGGGGAGATTACACAGATGTGGTCCTCGACATCATTGGAGGTGAGAAGTCGCAAGCTCTCCATGGTATTCAAGGTGTTGTAGGGGATGGCGAGCCTTGGATTGAGGAGGAGGAGGAGGAGAATCTGCCAGTTCCTCCTGAGGCTGATCCAGAGAGCGTTTTATATTGAATCTCAGCTCTGTTCCTGAGGAAGAAGCTGGATCCTCATTGGTTGAACCAGTGGTAGTTGCCACAGGATCTCAGAGGAAAGGCTTGAAGCGCCCTTCATCAAACAAAGATGATGATTACAAGGCACTTCTACAAAAAGAGACTGAAAGGACAGAAGCACAGCTTCGTCTGGCAGAGGAACAACTGACTCTGACCAAACTGCAGCAAACCAAGTCCAGACTTGAGATCCGCCTCCTAAAGGCTACGCTCAGACAAGCTGGTCTCTCCACATCAGATGAGGAAGTCTGAAATTATTGTGGAGTATTTGACATTAAGTCTTTTTTTTTTTTAATTCAATACATCTATATTTGAAACTTGTTATAAATATCCTCAATGTACAGTGTTTGTGTTGTAGGTCTCAGATGAGCGGACTGCTGGAAGAGGATGGGGTGGGGTTTTTCTTGTTTTTAGTTTTTTTAAATGTGTGTGTTTTCATTTCAAATAAAAATAAACTTATATTGACCCCACACTGGCTATTCTACTTGTTGCTCTTTACATATCTATAGTTCTACATTGTGATTTCCTATCCTGTTTGAGCACTGGTTATCCAGATTTGGTGATCCTGTAAAGTTCCTATCCGGATCAGATTGATCCAATCCGATGTTGCTTTGAAAAACTGGCTCAAAAGTAAGCTGTATTACGTGATCACGGATCGCAAAAAAAAGGATTACTAAATCCGGATCAATTTTATCCGGATTAAACCTTTTGAAAAACCGGGCCCAGGCGATCGACTGTCCTGCACAGTTCATCTCCAACCCTAATCAAACACACCTGCCTTTAATTTTCAAGTGATCCTGAAGACCTTAATTGGTTGTTTCAGGTGTGTTTGATTAGGGTTGGAGATGAACTGTACCAACAGACACATCTCCTTGTGCCATCCAGGAAACACAATCTGACATAGAGCCACCATCCAACTCGGGTACAAGAACCAAAAGGTACAAACAAAAACTTGCGGTCAGTATAACTAAAATTATTTTATTTTTTTTCCTTTCCACTGTGAAAACATTGTTTGTATTTCATTTAATATTTGTTGATTAAATGTCTCCATGTTCAAAATGTATAGTTAATTTTTTTACATGTGCCTTTATTATATGATATCTATGGTAGCACGTGCTAAATGGGTTCTCCGGTCAAAAAAGTTAAGGCTGAGGAAAGTAAAGACGTTATTTGTGGATATGTGCACAATGTCAGACCTGTGAAAAAAGCATCTCGGACTGGTAACAACTTTTTAATGCAGTTTTTTGCAGGCAAATAAGAATAAAAGCCCAGTGAAATTACTAAAAATCAAACGCTGCATCAGTGAGTATCTATTTGCTTATTATGTAAATATTTACGCTTTTATTTAATGTTACTGTTTATTAACCTGTGTATTAATTTGGTTGTTTTTCCAGGTAGAGATGGCAGAGAATTTGACATCCAGTGCGGTGGCTCTGCCGACATTTCTGTGGTGCCCAACCTTGGCTTTCCCATTAAAAACCCACCGGTGAAATATAAGACGATTGCTGAGGTGAAGTTAATGACCCCGAAGCAGAACGTAAGAAGTTACTGATTTGTTTTGCTATTAATTTAGTAGTAATTTGGTTAAGTAGGGTATATTGAGTGTTTGTACACGTGGTGTGATTGGTTTAAGCAGTATTGTATTGATTTATGTAAAAGTAGGCTATAAACAGCTTCTTCTAGGTGGTTAAGCTTATAGTTTGAAAGCATTTAGTAAGTTTAAGATGTTTATATAAATGTCAAGGTTTATCTGAGGAATATAGAATGTAATGTGAGATTTGAATGCGTTTTTGTTTTGTATGGTGAGTGCCATACGCATGCGCAACTAATCGAAACGTGTGCAGTGAAAACTTTCTGTCTGCTCGAGTGTCAATAGCTGCGTTCACATGGACACTTATAATCGGATTGACCGCTCAATCGGACTAAAGAACCTTCATGTAAACACCTTAATCGATCCGATTGAGCTCGATCCGAATGAAATTTCGATCGGATTGAAAGGGGTGGTTTATCCCTTTTGTAATCCGATCGAGAGAACATGTAAACACTTGATCGGATTTAAAACCTAAACTGAAAGGACTGCGCATGTGCAATGACGTTAACTAGCGTAATGACGTATGACGCGCAGAACGAGCTGTTGTTCCTGTTGAATAAAGTGTCATATTAATAAGTTTCCAATCATTCTAAAATCCTCATTTCACTCGCGCGTCTGTGAAGTGAAGCAGGACAACGTCCCACCAGGCCTTGTTTTGGATTCTCATCCACAGACGACTGGTTTTGGCCGTGGGGAGGGGCATTTTTACTGCGTGATCAATAAGCAGCACGGCAAAACGGTTAATATGCTCTAAATTATGACCTGAGACGGATTAATATTACGTCTGTTTAAAACAAATAAAGAACCAATAGAGGAGAATATTTATGCGTGAAAAGTGGGAAACTCTGTATATTCGTGCAGTGTGCGCATGTCAAAACATCAGATCCGATTTGAAACTTGTGACATATAAACGCGCACATCAACCCGATTACTTTATTTATCATTTATGTAAACACCTTGTTTGGATTCATCAATCATATTGTGTCCATGTAAACGTAGCTATTGTAATCAAACAACGAAAGACAAAGAAAAAAATCATGCACTGGTCTTGACCTAGTAGCATTTTTTTATTTATACATTGAAAGTTTTTTTTATTTTATTTTTTGATGACTATTCAATATCTGTAATATTTTACTTTATAAATGGCTAGTCTAGAATAACAACAGTCCCTTATGATTTTGGAAAACCCTGGTCTAATGCATAAAATGTAATTAAGATTTTTTTTTTGTATCTGTAGTAATGTAGGCCTATTATTCAGTGCAGTATTAAAGCAGGTAAAAGCACTGATGTTAGAGCTGATGCATCAGGTATCTGTAGTAAGATCAAGTTAGCTGATGCATCAGGTCTAACAGCAGGGCTTTTATCTGCATTACTACAATCATGACTGTAATGGTGAGGCAGTAAATAAAAAAAAATTGTCTGACTGTCATGATTGCTCTTCATGTCTCTACATATATTTTATTGTGTTGTATATAGGGCTGCAACAACAAATTGATTATTAAAAGAATCGATTATGAATTTATTCGTTGTGTCACGTGACTATTGCGCCACTCAATAAGTCGGCGAGATTTTTGAGTATAATTAGAAAAAAGTTGAGTTGAGCGCAGGGCAGAGCTATGAAGCGCAGGACTGGACAAATGCGAAGCGAACTCGCACGCGAGTGATAGTGTGCAAGAGAGACCGAGTGTGTCCGACAGAGGGTGTCTGAGAGTCCGCGGGCTACAGTGCGCCTAAAAGAGACCGAGTGTGTCTGAGCATTAGTAAATTGGTACATAGTTGTATTGTTTGCTCAGTTGGAACAAATAAACCAGCCACAAACCCTGAATCCAGCCTGGAATTTGATTTTACTTCTTGCCTGCGTACATCACCTGCCCAGGGTGCTAGAAGTTGTCGTTTAAAAGTTTGATCTAAGTTTAATTTCTTTTTGTTTGTTGACAAACGGCCACTACAGTACTGTAAATTACTTTAAATCACACATTACTCTCAATTGCACTCCGTTTACAGGAAAGTGTACAGTAAGAGGCTTTAGGCAGTGAGTCGACCTTGGTCAGTCCACACTAGACCTCCAACGACTGAGTCCATGAGCCCGTTGTCTGCTGTCCTGTGTCAAGATGCCCGTTGAAACATGCCCGCTGTGTATGCGTATGTATGCCTGCCTCGGCCAGCACCTGGTTCTCACCCACAATGTGAAGAACCAAGAGGAGTGGAAGCTGCTCTTGGCCATGGAGTCGGAGCGAGTGAATGCCCGTGCAGGACTCTGCCCAGTTCCGGCATGTGGAAAATTCTCCAACCAGCTTGACCGCCACATCTGTACCCACTCCGAGATCTCGTGGGGGCACAGGACGACACGCTCCGCCACTGTAAGAGGAGGGCATGCCTGGCCAAGCTGACTGCCCCGAGGGCCTCCGACCCGGCTGTCCCGATGGTGTCTACTCTCGACCTGGAGGTGCACCAGTTTCTGGAAGAGGATCCATCGAACCCCCGAGACCCAGAGGAGCTGGAGGAGGAGGAGTGTGACAAGCCGGACTGCACCAAGCAAAAAGAGCTCCTGAGAATGCAGGTGGCCGACCTGAACAAACAGGTCAACACCCTCAGCGAGAGGCTTCGGATGGTCACCAGGCGGTACCATATTTTGAAGAGGAGGTCGACCTCCTTGGGCTCGGCCCGAATCGGGCAGGTGGCCCAAAGGCTCCTCTCCTCTCTCGGCCCGGACGAAGAGGAATGCGCCCCTGCGGAAGAGGCCGTTAAGTCCCAAGGGTCTTCCCCCGAGGTGCCCTCTGTTACTCAGTAGCCCCCTGCCTTGCCCGACACATTTTATTTAATTTTTTTATTAGTAGTATTTTTTTTTTTTTTTTTTTTTACTGTGGCTCTTTTGGAAAAATGCATTAACTTTTACTGATATTGTTGATTCTCTACTTGAACTACCAGAAATAGAAGTCACAACACACAATGAGTTTATCATAAAAATTGAGCCAATAGAGACCAACACCACTACAATGACTGATGACGAAAGAGCTGGACCATCTACACCATGCTTCAAAGATAGAGACTTTGATCAAAACTTACTTCAAATTTATACACCACCACACATTACACATCCTACACCAACTGACACATCTCCTTACACATCCTACACCAACTGACACATCTCCTTATGCTATTGTAGACACACAAACTGACATAGAGCCACCATCCAACACACCACTTGTACAAGAACCAAAACATGCAAACAAAAACTTGAGATCTGTAGGCATACAACTAAAACTTTTTTTTTTTTTTCGATGCATGAAAATGTTGTTTTGTTTTCATTTGGCTTAATCATATTGTCAATTATTTATGTAGTGTTATGTTATATATTTTGATGTTATAGTTTGATTATCTTTGCAGGTATTTGTGATTACCATTGCTGGTATGATTATAATTTATGTATCTAATGTGTATTTTTTTTTTTTTTTTTTTTACATTTGTAAATATTCATAATTAAAATGATTGCATGGAAGAAAAATTGTTTTCATTTCTTGTTGCAAATATACTTGACATTAAATTGATTTAAACTAAGAGCAAAACTGTCCCTTATTTATACTACAATACATTTTGTTCATTCTTGTAATGCAAAATTGAATTTTCAGCATCATTACTCTAGTTTTCCTATTATTAGGGGCCAAGCCCCGAAGGGGCTGAGGCACCTATTGTATCTGTTAGTTTTCTTATTCTTCCCGAATGGGAGTCAATGGCAGTCCTATCAACGGAACATAGGAAAATTATTAAATTTGGTACACTTCCAGTGATGGTAATGAATAGTAATTGGACCAATTTTTGACCCTCTAGGACCAACTCTATAGCGCCACCACCAGTTCAAAACTGTAACATTTAAATGGTTATAACTTTTGAACCAATTAAAGGAATACTCCACCGTATTTTCATATTAAACTATGTTATTCCCTTAACTAAGACGAGTTGATACATACCTCTCTCGTCTCAGTGCGTGCACTAAATCGCTCTGTCTTGCGCGAAACTTTTTTAGCACTTAGCTTAGCCCAGTTCATTCAATAGGTGCCAAGCAGAGAAGCAACAAAACACCTTGACGTTTTCCCTATTTAAATACAGTTACTCGAGTAGTGTAACTCGACCTAGGACGGTGACACAAAACAAAACGTTGCGCTTTTCTAAGCGTGTAAAATGGATAACTATATTGTATGGCGGAATACCATAGCAAGTGCTTGGAAGCACTTCGACTTCGGCGCAGTAATATCTTCACTCGTGAAAAATCCTCTCACCGGCCCCCGCTCCCTCTAGTGAAGATATTACTGCGCCCAAGTCGAAGTGCTTCCAAGCACTTGCTATGGTATTCCGCCATACAATATAGTTATCCATTTTACACGCTTAGAAAAGCGCAACGTTTTGTTTTGTGTCACCGTCCTAGGTCGAGTTACACTACGCGAGAAACTGTATTTAAATAGGAAAAACGTGGAGGTGTTTTGTTGCTTCTCTGCTTGGCACCTATTGAATGAACTGGGCTAAGCTAAGTGCTAAAAAAGTTTCGCGCAAGACAGAGCGATTTAGTGCACGCACTGAGACGAGAGAGGTATGTATCAACTCGTCTTAGTTAAGGGAATAACATAGTTTAATATGAAAATACGGTGGAGTATTCCTTTAATCTAGAGACATGAAACTTAGTATTTATTTATTTGTTTATTTGACAGGGACATTGCACAACAAATGTGTTGCACAGACCAGAGATAGCTACAAGCTAATTTTCGTCTGTAGTCCCTGGGCAGAGGCAAAGTGACAGCAGGTTAATACAGTGGACAATGAGCATTCCCACTGATGAGTCCATTCACAATACAAAATACAGATAAAACACCTGCAAAAGGATCATCTCAACAAACATGCAATTGCAATACCTTTACAACTATTTACAGTTCCCTTTTAAATTTACCTTCTTACATTTTTAACAATACCCCAATTAACCAGTTTTGTACTAATGATCACAAATCTGACCGTCTTTCAACCACTTCTTTAGGTTAAGTTTAAACTGTTGCAAGGTGCTACTCTCTCGCACAGTTAAAGGCAACGAGTTCCACATCCCTGCAGCTTTCACAGAGAAGCAATTCTGTCCAAAAGTAGAGGACCTAAAGTTGACATAACAGTCTCCTCTGGAAGAGGCTCGCGTTGTTCTAAGTCCTGCCTCTTCACACGATTTCACAAACATTCTCAGGGGCTGTGGTGCCAAATCATGAAAAACTTTATATAATAAACTGACATTCGAAAACAAAATGAAATTTTCAAACGTTAATAATTTATATTTCTTCACAATGTTACAGTAATGGTATGAAACAGGTTTTCTATCTAAAATTTTGAGTGCCTGTTTGTACAAGCTTTGGAGCGGCTGTAACGCAGAGTTGGTTGATAGAGACCAATTTGTGATGCAATATGTAAAATGAGACAATATCATCGCATGCATATAAAGCTTAGCTGCATCTGTGCTCATTTGCGGGCGAATATATCTGAACTGCGATAAATTAAATTTTACAGTTTTTATCAGTTTTGAAACATTTACAGTTTTTATCAGTTTTGAAACATGCTTTTTAAACGACAGTGTCCTGTCCAACACTACGCCTAAATACTTGACAGACTCTGCTTCGTGAATTCCTGTTCCTTTTACAATAATTTCCGACGCAGAGTGAGAAGTATTCCTTATTGAAAAAAAACATACTAACAGTTTTGCTAAAATTTAGTGTCACCATTGCACCATCCAATCTGAAATTTTTTCCATCGCTCCCTGGAGCACAGTTGCTGCTTTCTGACTTGATTTTGCATGGACATATATCACGGCGTCATCGGCATACATTTGTACGTGAACTTCAGGACAAATAGCTGGAAGATCATTTATATAAACACTGAACAAGAGAGGGCCCAAAATGGAGCCTTGTGGCACCCCAACTGAGCAGTCTAAAAACGAAGACATAGTGCTCTTAATTCTTGTGCAGTGCTTCCTATTCTCCAAATAAGATTTAAACCATCGTAATGTCTCATCAGAAATATTGTGAGCGGACAATTTAGATAACAGGATGTTATGGTTTACCGTGTCGAATGCTCTTTTCAGATCTAAAAATAAGTACACCTGATTCCTCTCATCATGCTGATCACAACCAATACATTACATTAAGACTCCGCCCATTACAGTAGTGGCCATTTTGAAAAGTATAGTATTCAGTTTTTTTCGCTACTTCTCTTTCAAATTTTGTCCAATTTTGTCCAAACATGTGCTCAAATGATCTTCGGACTGAGCCACATAGAAGTGAGTGAACATATTTTTTTTTTATACTGAAAAAAAAAAGTTATGATGTTGCAAACTTAACGAGGTCCACCCAAAATTGGTCCAGAAGATATAGCTCGGCCAAACTTTGATCAATCGAAACAAAAATTGGTATGCTTCATCGGAGCCATGACCTGAGGGTCCATGCCAAAGTTGGGAACAGCACCACCTACAGGTCATTGACCAATAACTTTTGAACAGTTTGTCAGAAAATCATAAATGTGGTATCAATGGATTCCTTGCGTCATGCTGAATTATCTGCAAATTATTTGAGATTGGATGAACCATGTGTCTGCCATTTTGAATTTTGTCATAAATTGCAATGTCTAAAGTATTTGTCATATCAGCACAAAATTTGGTAGGGATGATCGACACCATGTCCTTAAAGTAACTGAGAAGTTTGAACACAGCGCCACCTAGTGTTCCAGAGGTATAAGGTATTTTGTAAAAACACTTATAACTTTTGAAAACATTGTTCAAATTTTGATTGCTTTATGTCATAACGTTCCTTGGTTTAGGCTGATTCCGACGATATCTCATTTGACATTTTCCAACACTGTGACTGTCCGCCATATTGAAGAAAATGATAAACAGTTTTTTCGCTGCTGCTCCTACAAATTTTGCCCAATTTTGTCCAAACTATGATCAGACATTCTTTGGACTGAGCCACACAGAAGTGAGAGAACAGATTTTTGATATTTGCTACCGTTCCCGAGATATTTGTCTCTAAAGTTGATCTAGCCTGTGTTTGTTGCCTTATGCTAGTTAGCTTAGCATAATAATTGGTTAGCATGCTAACCAGATGCCATTCTTTCTAATGTGGCCCTTCAGCTATCAGGGTTAACCATAAGCTACATTAGCATTAAGATAGCTTAGCTTGCTAATCTGGTTAACATGCTTTTTTGTGCTTATTCTTACACTGAAGCCTCTCCTCTGCAGCTTGGCGCAATGTGCTAAACCACGTGTCATGAATCCCGAACCATTCTGGTCATGGGTTTGAGTCCTGTGTGGGACAACTTTAAAATTTAGTATAAAGTTGTCATTTAAAATTCCTTCCGGCTCTTCACTGCTGTTGGTGCTTAAATGCTTGCTGCGCTGCAGTGCTTACAGTACTTGCTGTGTTGCTGTACATGATGTGCTTGCTGTGCGCCATACTTGTTCTGCCTGTGGTGCGTTTAAGGGCTTGGCCCCGTATTGCTGCTTCCAGCTATATTTCTTCATATTATTGCAATCATGGATGTTGCTTTTTTAACTTTTTCAGAAATATGTGTGTGGAATTCAAGTGAACCATCCATAGTCTGCTCTTCTTCAGTCAGAGAGCTCCACTGTCCGACTGCTGCACTTGTGTAGCGATGTTGTCCAACAGATCGACCATTAGGTTCTCAGCCTCATTGAAAGCCGGTGAAAGTTCACCTCCTAATTGTAGGGATGGATTCCCAGATGATGGCAGTCTCTTGCAAAATAATCCCATGTGTCGACATCAATGCCGTTACCTGCGACTGCTGTGGATGCAATAACAACATACAGTAAATAAATACATTTTAAAGGGACTCTTTTCACAAGACGTAAAATAAGTCTCTGATGTCCCCAGAGTATGTATGTGAAGTTTTATGTGACTTTAATAATTGTGTATGTGACTTTAATAATTTATTTTATACCCTTTATTTATATTGTGCTTTGTTGTGTATAGTTCCTTGTGTTCCCGGAATAAAATGTGCTATAGATGTTCTCTCTTTTTTTTATAGCAAATTTAGGCTATTTCTTTTGAGTGTTAATAATTTGACTTTATACTATTTTATTAACAAGATTAATCAAGAAGAAAAATGAAGTTAAACCAATGACTTTGTTACCTTTGTTAATTTAGCACAAAGGGAAAGGTAATAAAAAGCACTGTTTTAAAGCATTGCCCTTTTATTTTTTGGAGAGTTCAGGCTTAATTGCTGCCCAGGGGAAGCGGCTCTTACCCTGGACTCACTGAAGAGGGGACAATTTTCTGTTCACTTATAGGCCTATCTGACCCCTGTCCAGCTCTCAGGCTGTGAACAACAGACAGAAGAGTTTGATTGCAGTGTTGTTTTAATGAACAAAGAAATCCGTACAGACTATTATTAAACACAAAGAGTCTTCATGCCACATTTATTATTTTTATTTGAAAGAAGACTCTTATGATCATCAAACCTGTATTTACTTGATCAGAAATACAGCATTTTATTAAAAAAGGGTGTTTTTTAGGCAGTACAGCTAAGCCTAAAATTACTGTGCCTCTGTGTGTAACAGCATGTAAGTAGCAGTGGCCTAACTCATTAGCATTTCAATGGACTCTGTGTGTGTGTGTGTGTGTGTGTGAGAGAGAGAGAGAGTTGGGGGAGGCCTTGCTTAAGCTGAAGCAGCAGCTAAAAAACACATGTTGCACTCTGAGAGAATATATGAAGAGTTCAGATGCAAAAGCCTCTAAGTGCCATCTGAAATTTTCTTCTAGAATGATCATTTTTATCAAGCTCGTATATTTAATTTCAATAATTTCACTTAAATGGCAATGCAAATGACCAATTAATTGTCATTTAAGTGAAATTACTTTACTTAAATATACAAGCTTTATAAAAATGATCATTCTAGAAGAAAATTTCAGATGGCACTTAGAGGCTTTTGCATCTGAACTCTGCATATACACTGCATGTTGCACATTTTATTAACTTGCCACTGTTTTCAGTTTTATTATGTGCATCACAGACAATAAGGATTCAACAGACCACAGCATGTAACTCATTCACCAACCCCCTGAACCAATCCTGCTAAACTACAAGCACAATTCCTGCTTTACACTCACTTTGCAGTTCTAAAACACACTTCGTTCAAAACACTACACACAATTCTCGTAGCAGTGGCCCAAACTACATTTCCCATAAATCACTGCCCGGACTCATCAGTGCATTCACCTGTGTGTCATTACCTTGTTTAACTCACACTATAATAGCCTGGTTTTCACACTCACTCACTGCAAAGTTAATCATCATCGCTACACAAGTGCAGCAGTTAAACAGTGGAGCTCTCCAAGGAGGAGGAGGAGAGGGATGAAGTCATATTGTGACAGTTTTGAGCTAATGAAGCAGATGATGGTGACATGATATTGGCATGCACTGAGCGAGTTCTGCACCGCCATGTCAACAGTGGGCCAGGTGAGTCATTAAAAAAGCAACAATTCTATTTGTATATCATCAGCCTCTTCTGCTGTTATTGTTTGTGTACGTTTTATCTGTGTTCGTTGCCTCCACAGTGAATCACGAGCACATTCGGAGTTCCAGGTGAGCTGTATAAAACATTTTATGTAACTCTGTGCCCATAACAGAATATATATTACAAGGGGGTTTCCTACAACCCAAACAAGTGAAATACTTACTAGAAGAACACAATCCTAGAACAAGGAGATTCTATTTATTACCCAAAATCCACAAACCCAGAGAGGAATGGCCAACCCCCTACATGCCCCCTAATTGTATCGGATTGTGGAAGCGAGTCCTATAGTTTAGCAGAATTCATCGAACATCACCTAAAACCACTATCAATCAAGCATGATAGCTACATTAGGGGACACATGACTTTATCAACAAAATCAAAACGATACAAATACCCTCAGGAGCCGTTCTCTTCACAATGGATATAGTTAGTTTATATACAAACATAGAGACTCAACTAGGACTCCAAGCAGTTAGAGACATTAAAAAAAAAAAAAAAAAAAAAAGACATCACAAGACAAGATGAGGCAATCCTTCAACTACTAGAAATTAGCTTAACAGGCAATGACTTCGAATCCGCAGGGGAATACTACCTCCAATGGTACAGCAATAGGCAAAAAAATTGCCCCTTCATACGCCAACATATACATGGCACACTGGGAAGAAACAGTCTTCCCCAAATGCAACAGACTACCATTAAAATACTACAAGTACCTGGACGCTGTTTGGGGAATATGGGAACATAGTGTGAACAATTTTGAGGAATTCCTACAAAGCTTAAACAACCATCACAGACTAATTAAGGTCAAAGCAACAATAAATTCCACTGCGGTAAACTTCCTAGATACCACCATTTTCAAGGGTCCAGAAACCGACTCTACACATAGATTAGAGGCAAAAGTCTTCTTCAAAGACACAGACACACATGCACTACTCCATCATAAAAGTTTCCACCCCAAACACACTTTTGAGGGAATAGTCAGGGCACAACTCTTCAGATTCTCCAGAATCTGCACAAGAAAGGAGGATTCGAGAGGGCCAAACAAACCTCGCTGAATTGAGACGAGACGAGTAATAATTGAACAGTAGAGTTTGATACCGTGCTGTGTGGCCATTGTGTTGTTCGTCAAATTGTGGGGATGGATTCCCAGATGATAGCAGTCCCTGGCGAAATAATCCCATTTATCGACATCAATGCCGTTTCCTGCGACTGCTGTGGGTGCTTTTGTTGAAGCAGTCGTGCACGTTGATGAGCAGGCGTAGTCAGGCCAAAACTGAAAGTAGAAGACCCTTGAAGTCTTCTTTAAGTCTTAAAATATGGGCACAACAACAAGAGCCTCATTCATCAAATACATGTGGGTCTTGGTACTTGCCATAAACGCTTTCGCCAACTTGCTTCATCTGTTGTTCACATCGCTGTGTTCATCAGGCAGGCAGGAGAGTTGTCTGTTGTCTATCATACGGCCACACCCTGCCAACAATGTTACACCTGTACCTGGAACATACAGGGGAACTACAAATGGACACGACTGAACAGACTGAACAGACTCCCCGTTATGTGTCAGCCTAATAGCTTCAGCCAGGGCCATAGAAATAATTAGGTTACCCTTTTAGCATTCTGAAACGTTCTTTGCCACATACATGTGGAATGCACATCTCATCTTCAGAATAACTGGAGCATTGGACTCATTGGACTCTATGCTAGGAGGATGACAGACTACAAGAATACTATTAAACACAAACAATACATTCTCTTATTGACAATATATCATTGGACTAAAAATATACATGGCTGAACAGATACGACACAGACCATAGCTGCCTCCTGGTTCAACTCTCTTCAGCCCCTGGATCACTGGCTTAACGTCACGGTGTTCATCAGGCGGCAGCCTTGTCCATTATACTTGCAGTGCACTTACCTGGTTTACCGTTGCCCTTGTAGTGTAATCTGATCCTCCATATCCGACATCCGGCGGAGCGTCAAAAGCGATAGAAAGAGTGACATACAGATATGATGTAGTGAATGATCGTGTTAGCGCGTTACGGGCGCCGACATGTTTGTTTTTGTTGCAATGCATTATGGTAAGTGAAGTTTTTTTGTCTACATGAACAATAGCGCGGTAGAAACTAAGATATCATATTCCAGAGTGCTTTGCAACAAAAACAAACATGGTGATACGAGGCTGCTATAACACACAAATATCTCTGCGAAAACTCAACGGATTCGGCGAGCACCGAGCTCGTTGGAACCGTCTAGACAAACTGAACGATATAAATTTCATGATTTTGAGTGGTGTTTTTCTCAGAGATCAGTGGGCGCGCGGTGATGTCACGATCTCAGAAGAAAATCGCTCGTATCTCGGCAACACATTACCTGCCATTCTATCTAATATTTCTAGCTGACATATTTCCGAGACGAGCGCAACGATGTAGGATTCACTATTTGGACCTGGGTGTGAGTCAAAATTGATGGGCCGCGTTTGACATGGGATTTCACGCTTGTCGAACGACGCACAGCAAAGTGCTTGGGCTCGTTGCGAGCGGCAAAACACACCCTTTACAATGACATAAAGAAAATGTATCCTGGGTTTTCGGATTCTGAAAAACAGCCGTTTTTGTGCGGTGAGTGTCACGATCCAGTGGCAAGCCCAAAATCGAGGCCAATTTGACCCCTGTGTCTCTCGGCCTTCGAATAACGCACAACAGTGAGCAAGGGCTCACGTGAAATTGCAAAACACAAGCTTTCCAATGATATAAGACTCACTTTTGACTGGACTTTGTTTTGATGAACAATAAAGAAATTCCTACAGGCACCTTTAGCAAATTGATTCACTGGCCTCGTGACCTGAAACAGGCTCTACTATGACACTTCTCTTTCCAGTTGTGAGCAAGACACAGTAAAGTCATTCATATTTCTGTAAACTACACATACTCACCTTTCACTTGATACAAAACAAATGAAAATAGCTTCAGAATTGACTGATTTACAGAGATTTTGGTGAAAACAGTTTCACAGCAAAGCTTTGAATCACCTCGTCAAGGGCTATTTGACCTCTGTTCTCTCAGGCTTCGAACAACGCACAAAAGAGAGCTTGGGCTCATGTGAAACTGCAAAACATGAGCTTTACGGTGATGTAAGACACATTCTAATTGCACTTTCTTTTAATGAACAATAAAGAAATTCCTACAGGCACCTTTAGTGATGCAATGGGTCCCATTGACTTCCATAGTGTATTTTTTTCCTACTATGGAAGTCAATGGGACCCAAAAACTGTCTGGTTACTTATAATCTTCTAAATATCTTCTTTTCTGTTCAGCAGAAGAAAGAAATTCATACAGGTTTGAAACAACATGAGGGTGAGTATATGATGTGTGAATCTTCTCCTTTAAGCTTGTTATTGTGCAGTTGTGTTTAATGGTACATTACATTTACATTGCATTTAATTCATGCTTGTCCTTCCTTGTGTTTATGATAAAAACTTAAGCAATTACCTGTCTTGTGCATTCCTATATTGTTGTCATAAAGATGTATAGATTTTTTAATGTCACCCCCTTTGTTCACTTTGAGGAACTAGTTTAATTAATTTGGCCCGGAGACCTGTAATGATCCTTCCGCAGGTTCACCTACGGAAACCTTGTTACGACTTTTACTATCTCTAGATGGTCAAGTTTGATCGTCTTCTCGACGCTCCGCCAGGACCCAACGAGGAGCCCCGGCGGGGCCGATCCAAGGACCCCACTAAACCACCCAATCGGTAGTAGCGACGGGCGGTGTGTACAAAGGGCAGGGACTTAATCAACGTGAGCTTATGACCCGCGCTTACTGGGAATTCCTCGTTGATGGGAAACAGTTTCAATCCCCAGTCCCGATCACGAGCGGGGTTCAGTGGGTTACCCACGCCTCTCGGCGCAGGGTAGGCACACACTGATCCGCCCATTGTGGCGCGCGTGCAGCCCCGGACATCTAAGGGCATCACAGACCTGTTATTGCTCCATCTCGCGTGGCTGAACACCACTTGTCCCTCTAAGAAGTTGGACGCCGACCGCTCGGGGCCGAGTAACTAGTTAGCATGCCGGAGTCTCGTTCGTTATCGGAATGAACCAGACAAATCGCTCCACCAACTAAGAACGGCCATGCACCACCACCCACAGAATCGAGAAAGAGCTATCAATCTGTCAATCCTTTCCGTGTCCGGGCCGGGTGAGCTTTCCCGTATTGAGTCAAATTAAGCCGCAGGCTCCACTCCTGGTGGTGCCCTTCCGTCAATTCCTTTAAGTTTCAGCTTTGCAACCATACTCCCCCCGGAACCCAAAGACTCGTGGTTTCCCGCACGTTGCCCGGCGGGTCATGGGAATAACGCCGCCGGATCGCGGGTCGGCATCGTTTACGGTCGGAACTACGACTGTATCTGATCGTCTTCGAACCTCCGACTTTCGTTCTTGATTAATGAAAACATTCTTGGCAAATGCTTTCGCTCTCGTCCGTCTTGCGCCGGTCCAAGAATTTCACCTCTAACGGCGCAATACGAATTATTCATTCCATTATTCCTAGCTGCGGTATTCAGCGGCGACGGGCGGCCTGCTTTAAACACTCTCAAAGTAAACGCTGCGGGCTCAGAAGTTCTCATTTTTTTATATTTGATTATTTATGCTGAATAATTGCACTGGCACTAAAAAAATTAAGAATGAATTTAATCAATAGGTACATTAAAACTTTATTAAATTGAATAAATAGTTAACATTTTTATACTTGTATTGATTTTCATTTCACCACCTCCTAAGAAAAAAATAAATAAAAAGTTAAACCATAAATAAATAAAATAAAACGTTAGGACATCGTTCTCATTTTGTATATTGACACATGTTGTCATAAAGATGCTCCTTGTTTGTTATAAGACACACAGTTAACTGTTTGTTTCAAGAGCTGACCTGCAATGACCCTTGAGTTGGTATTCAAACTAGCCAATCAGAGCTCACCTTGCCCCCACCAGCCCCCTGTAAAGGGTGTGAACTCGACCCTGGAAAGGTGTGAAAGTCAGCCTGAGGGTCAAAGTTTATCAACACGACGTCTTAGCTTGTACCGCACTACTGTTCATGTAGACAGAAAAAAACTTAACTATCATTCAGAAGTTTGGGGTGAGTCATTGTTTTATTTCTTTCTTGGAATAAATTAATACTACTAGGCAAGTAAATGTTAAATGGATTCAAAAAGTGACAGTACAGATTTAATCAATAGGTTAAGGGAAATTTTATTTTGGAACATAAAACTAAAAGATAAAGCTCAACATGAAGCAATACATATAAATGAGAGCCAAGAACACACAAATGAAGCAATACTAATAAATAACTAAACAAATAATAACAATAATAATTAAATAAGTAACAGTTAAATTATAAATATTGATATAGAAATATATATATATATATATATATAGGCTATTATTACTATAATTAAACACAAATGTCGCATGAATGCAAAATAAAAAGAACTGCATTTCTTAATTTATTTATAAAGATTTTATTTTCAAGAAATGCTCACAACGACTTTGTTTCCTCAGAAGAAGATGGGAAATAGTCCATCGAGCGACAGTGGGGTGAACACTTCGTGCGGAAGTGGGAGTTTGGTAAGTAGAAATAAATATTGATAGAAAATGCTTTTTCATTTGGCCAAATCTTAATCTTTATTAACTTGATTTATAACAAATTAAAGCTTGTGGTAATAATTCACATTTCATTTATTTTTTCCATGTTTTTTTTTCTTTCTTCCCCAAGGCATCCACGGTAATCATAAGCCGCACTGTGAGTACACTTGCCATTAAACAGTGCATCTGTTTTAGACAGAGATTATCGTATGATGTGCAGTTTTACAGATGTTGTATTGTGTTGTTTTGCAGGATAGTGAACATCCTTCCTCATCTGAGGAAATCATGGGAGGAGTTAATGTTCCTCCTCCTCCTCCTCCTCCTCCCAACAGCCCCAATCTCCCCCTCCAAGGGGCAAATGATGCTGACTTACAGGTAATGGATATAATCAATGTAGGCTGTCAAACTATCCAGTTGCTATTCTGGTGTTAATTAGAATAATAATAACTAATAAGCACTGTTTTAAAGCAGTGCTATTTCAGTTTTCGGTGGGTTCAGGCTTAATTGCTGCCCAGGGGAAGCGACTTTTAACCTGGACTCACTGAAGAGGGGACAATTTTCTGTTCACTTATAGGCCTATCTGACCCCTGTCCAGCTCTCAGGCTGTGAACAACAGACCGCTTTGAGCTTGGGCTCATGTCAAAACTGCACAACACGAGCTTGATATAAGACACAGTTTGATTGCAGTGTTGTTTTGAGGAACAATAAAGAAATCCGTACAGACTATTATTAAACACAAAGAGTCTTCATGCCACATTTATTATTTTTATTTGAAAGAAGACTATTATGATCATCAAACCTGTATTTACTCGATCAGAAATACAGCGTTTTATTAAAAAAGGGTGTTTTTTAGGCAGTACAGCTAAGCCTAAACTTACTGTGCTTCTGTGTGTAACAGCATGTAAGTAGCAGTGGCCTAATTCATTAGCATTTCAATGGATTCTGTGTGTGTGTGTGTGTGTGTGTGTCCTTGTTTATATTACATTGTGGGGACCAAATGTCCCCATAAGAATAGTAAAACCTGAGATCACCTACATTGTGGGGACCAGCCAGCGGTCCCCACTTTTCAAAAGGCTTATAAATCACACAGGATGAGTTGTTTTGAGAAAGTAAAAATGCAGAATGTTTCCTGTGATGGGCAGGTTTAGGGGTAGGGTTAGTGTAAGGGGATAGAATATAGTTTGTATGGTATAAAAACCATTACGTCTATGGAAAGTCCTCACAAAGATAGTGAACCAGACGTGTGTGTGTGTGTGTGTGTGTGTGTGTGTGTGTGTGTGTGTGTGTGTGTGTGTGTGTGAGAGAGAGAGAGTTGGGGGAGGCCTTGCTTAAGCTGAAGCAGCAGCTAAAAAACACACGTTGCACTCTGAGAGAATATATACACTGCATGTTGCACATTTTATTAACTTGCCACTGTTTTCAGTTTTATTATGTGCATAACAGACAATAAGAATTCAGCAGACCACAGCATGTAACTCATTCACCAACCCCCTGAACCAATCCTGCTAAACTACAAGCACAATTCCTGCTTTACACTCACTTTGCAGTTCTAAAACACACTTCGTTCAAAACACTACACCATCAGTGCATTCACCTGTGTGTCATTACCTTGTTTAACTCACACTATAATAGCCTGGTTTTCACACTCACTCACTGCAAAGTTAATCGTCATCGCTACACAAGTGGACAGTTGGACAGTGGAACTCTTCAACCATGTCAACAGTGGGCCAGGTGAGTCATTTAAAAAAGCAACAATTATATTTGTATATCATGTGCCTTTGGTTTATTGAAGACAGCAGAATTTTCATCTGCCACAGTGAATCACGAGCACATTCGGAGCAGTTCTTTGTTTAAGGCACTGTTGGGTGATCTGATGCATTGTCAGGTGTGTGTGCCTCACTGCTTTGTCATTTCCTGTTGCAGTACTCAAAATTACATCAAATGTGTGTGTTCACTTTTTTTTCTTAAGGATCAACCAGCATCCCTCAGGGGGGAAGGAAGAACCTATTTTAAAATGATTATTTTAAAAAAGATACTATTTTTATTTTAAGACTATTTAAAAAAAGATTATTTTTAATAACTTTACACTTTATTTCTGCTTTTTATTGTATATACTTTTGTTATTGTATGTAGTTCTTTAATGTTTTTTAAATGTGTGTGTGTAGTTTACTATGTTTCTTAAATGTGTGTGTATATAGTTCTTTACTGTTTTTTAAATGCTTGTATATAGTTCTTTACTGTTTTTAAAATGTGTGTGTATAGTTCTGTTAATATATAAATATATATAAATATATATATATATATACACACACACACACACACACACACACACACACACACACACACACACACAATAAACATACAGAATGGTAATTAACAAAATAAGTTCAAATTGATTTTAAGATTTTGAAATGATATTGAAATGATTTTAAGATCTACATCTGTAAAACAAAAACATGGCTGTGACATTTTATAGACATGAAAAGGCCCACTGTTGACATGGTAGTGCAGAACTCGCTCACCGTGTTAGAGTAACTGCAGAAAATATCTGCGATGGAGCTGCTCACTGACACTTCCCTGATTGTAGGGCTGGATGTTCTTGATGATCTTTTTTAAAGCTATTAATGAAGTCAAACAGGTGCACTTCACTTCAATCTTAAAGACAAACGTCCACCTCCGAAAAAGCATTGTATCTAGGAAGTGTCCACACCCCGGTGTGTGGCCGTTGTGTTGAGTTACAACACCTTTCCATGGAAATCACACAGGATGGAGCCCTTCTCGAAGGCCTTGGTTGCAACAACTCCTGTGGTCAAAAAGAGGAGTCATTAATGTGCTGTCCATGATGTTTGTTTATCCACTCACAGATACTAACCTGAACAAATATAAACCTACAACCATATAAATACACAAATACTAACATAGTTTTGCAGGCCCTGTTTGTTTGTCCACACAAATACTAACATATAAACCTACAAAGTGTTCCCACTTTGTAAAACATCTCCCATTACAATACGATGATCATTTTCATTTCACCCCCTTTATTTAAGTTAAACCAAGACGTCATATCCCAGAGTGCTTTGCATCAAAAAACATGGCCGCGCCTTGCAATGTAATAAGACCGTCATAACACACTAATATCTCTGCAAAAACTGAACGGATTCGGCGAGCACTTAGCTCGTTCGAATCGTTTTGACGTACTGAAAAGAATGATATATGTTTCATGATTGTGAGTGTTTTTTTCGCGGAGATCAGTGGGCGCGCGGTGACGATCTAGATTAGAAATATTAGATAGAATAGCTCTCGGGTTCGTACTGGTGGCCGCCATTTTGCCATTTGCCATTAACCATGTCATATATTTCTAATCGCGCACGCGAAAGTGTCATATTTCTAATCGCGAAAGTGCCAGCGGCTCCAAAACTCCATGTGTGGGGAGGTCCCTCTGGGATCTATCCGACCCCTGACTCCCCAGGCCCGGGGAGGCTCCGTTAAAAATGGCCCCCCTTTCTGTTGGACCCTCCAGCTCGGCCCGTGGGGGCGCTAGAAGCTCGTTCTTGGCACCTTTGGATAGGCCCCCCCGAGAGCCTCCTCTGACCCAAATTTGAAGTAGTGAAGAAGTCTCTTATGCTCATCAAGCCTGCAGTAAACAAAAAAAAACAAAAACAGTAATATTATTAAATATAAAAATTTAAGATAATGGTTCTCTTTTTTTAATATATTTTAAAATGTAATTTATTTTTGTGATGCAAAGCTGAATTTTCATCAGCAAGTACTCCAGTCTTTGGTGTCTTATGATCCTTCAGAAATCATTCTAATATGATGATTTGATACTCAGCTATTATCAATGATGGAAACAGTTTTGCTGTTTAATATATTTTTTTGGAATACTTTTTTCAGGATTCATTGATGAGTAAAACGTTAACAGCATTTATTCATAAAAACAGCATTTATTCAAAATAAAAACATTTCTAACAATATAAATCGTTACCATCACCTTTTATCAATTTAACGCATCCTTGTTGAATTAAAGTACTAATTTCTTAAAAAAAAAAAAAGTTATTGTTCCCAAACTTTTGAACGGTAGTGTATATTGTTACAAAAGATTTCTATTCTAAATAAATACAGTTCTTTTTAACTTTTTATTCATCAAATAATCCTGAAAAAAGTATCTCAGGTTATAAAAAAAATATTAAGCAGCACAACTGTTTCCAACATTGATCATAAATCAGCATATTAGAATGATTTCTGAAGGATCATAAGACACCAAAGACTGGAGTACTTGCTGATGAAAATTCAGCTTTGCATCACAAAAATAAATTGCATTTTAAAGTATATTAAAAAAGAGAACCATTATTTTAAATTGTAATAATATTTCATAATCCTACAAAACAAGAAGCTCTGAGAGATTTACAATCAGTATTTGATACTATCCAATCAAGTTTTTTTTTATTTTAAAGCTGGTTTTAAATGTTGAGAAAACAAAATTCATGTGGTTCTCCAATTATAGAAAATCTTTAGATAATTCAATTGTTCTTCGAACTTTACAAGGAAAACTGATTACATTAGTGTCAGAGTATAAATACCTGGGCATCGTAATTGATGACACATTAAAATGTAACAAATTAAAGAAGTTAGGATTTTATTTTAGAAACAAGTCTTGCTTTTCATTTAATGCAAGGAAGAAGCTTGTGTCTGTGACTGTCTCGCAGATTCTTGATTATGGGGGCGTAGTGTATCAGCACGCTCCATATTCTTGCGTCCCTAGATGCTGTGTATCACGGCGCCATAAGATTTATTACAAACTGTACACTTTCTACACATCATTGTGCATTATACAACAGTTTCTTGGTCTTCTCTTGCTGTACGAAGGAAAATGCATTGGTACTTATTGATATACAAAGCAATTTTGGGTTTTTTACCATCTTATCTTTGTGGTATCCTTAAGCAAAAAGTAGCAGGTAACTATTCATTGCGTTCACAGTCTTACTACAATCTGCATGTACCTCGAGCTAGAGCTAAGTTAGGTGAATCTGCTTTTAATTATGCTGTACCAACAGATATTAACTCTCTCCAAATGACATTGAGGCTGAATCATTTGGTGTCTTTCAGCAATTTTACAACACTTACACATGCGCTAGAGAAAGGTTTAATGACTTGCAAATTCTTCTGAGATTGTATTTTTAATACCAATTTATTGTGTGCTGTATTGTTTTATTGTTATATGTGTGTTTGAATAAGTGGGCCGCCTATCTCGACCAGGACACTCCTGTAAAAGAGATTTTAATCTCAGTGAGGTTCTCTCCTGGTTAAATAAAGTATAAAAAAAAAAAAAAACAATTGAGAATTTCTGATTTTATTTCTTCACCTTTGTCTAGGAGTGAAATCTGTCTCGCTCGCACGGAAACGTGCATTTGGAGGAAAATGATGACTGTTTGTTCTCTTCAGACCTGGAGAACTGCTGGAGAGTCTGAGTCTGTAACGTGGAGCGCTTCTGTGTCTCACACGGCCTCTAAAGACACCCATCCTAACAATATCTCCTGAAATCCCAAAAATAAGTCAGATGAATAAATGTAAACAATCAAAATAAAATGGAAAACAAGCCTATTGTGACGTTTCGGTATATGTAATACCTTCAGGCAGGCTTGAAAATAAATATAAACAAAAAAGATAAATACAGGGAAATATATATTTATATAATAAGGATATATTTTATAATTTATACAATATATTTTTTCTAATGAATCTGTTTTAATTAGTGTTCTTTTTGGAACTCGATACTACAGAGCGATCGTCGTGTCCGCACATTCAACAAGTGAAGTGTGAGAGAGAGTGAGCGCGCGCATTGCGCGCCCCCTTAAATAGACTGCCGTTGATTTTTTTTTTTTTTTTTTTTTTTTTTAAACGGCTAAACTAAGCTTTAAACAGTCAAAACAAAAATCCAAGTCGGCGAATTGTTAGTAAATAAGTGAAAGGACAGATGTATAAAAGGATTTTTGTGAAAAAAGTTTAAATTAAAGAGTTACACGATGTTTTAGTGTAATTAGGTCACTCTCTCCTCCGCACATGGTCGAGCAAGAGTGGAGAGGCAATGAAACAACAGAGTCCACGAGGGAAAATGGCGATATAAAATCCAATTCTTGTTCCAATTGCATGGGAATGGTGTGTACATGTAGCCAGGGTTGTGCCTAATCATGCTGATGTGAACATATTTTTGTATCTGTGTTGTGCATGTTGTTATTCATTTTTAAAGTACTCAACTCATGGCGACGACATCGGATGACGTCACGAGTCACGACCATCGTTCGTCGTGTGGAATGTTGTTTTTTTCCCACACAAATCCTGGTCCTTTTTAAAGGAAAATGAAGATAATATGAAAATAGAAGATTGAAGAGCACTTATAGTTTTTTCATCTGTGAAGATACTACTTGAAAACAGTGTAGAAAATATTGCAAAACCGTAAGACGTGTAGGAGGAGTAAAATAAATATCATCTTATAAGAAAGAGAATCCTTGTAGTATTTTTTATGTATGTAAGGATTCATTCTGTAAAATATTTTAATGTAAGGATCAAATATAAGTGTCCAGATAATGAAAAAGGAGACTTTTTAAGCTTTTCAATTAAATATTTTTATTATATGATCAAAGATCACAATTTATGAAAAATTTATTCAGTTATTTATTCAAGAAACCCTCTTTTGGGTCAAAAACTTGTATCATATTTATATGTATGTGTATATTTACTAATACATTCCCTTCTCATGTCAGAAAAAAAATCAGGTTTTGTTCTGATAAATCTTTTTAATAAAAATAAACACAAGAAGTAACAATTACAATTACAAGGTGAATCACCAGTAAAAGGGAAAAGCTTTAAAGGGTTAGTTCACCCAAAAATGAAAATTCTGTCAGTAATTACTCTCCCTCATGTTTTTCCAAACCCGTAAGACCTTCGTTCATCTTCGGAACACAAATTAAGATATTTTAGTAAAAAGTATTCTCGTCGCTTTATAAACTTAAGACTGAGCCACTGTAGTCACTTGGATTATATTAACGATGTCTTTAATACATTTTCTGGGCCAGCAAGTTATAATATCTATAGAAGCTTATGGAGGAGTGAGACAGCTCTCAGATTTAATCAAAAATATCTTAATTTGTGTTGCGAAGATGAACGAAGGTGTTACGGGGTTGGAACAACATGAGGGAGAGTAATTACTGACAGAATTTTCATTTTTGGGTGAACTAACCCTTTAAATCCCCCCTCTGCAAATCAGTTGAGCCGATATGTTTAATAGTTTAACAAACATTAAATAAATGGCAAAACTGAAATTATACTTAAACCTTCCTCTCTTCTTCATGTTGTACAGGCTGTGCCATCAGTGCCCCAGTGCCAGCACTGCAGCGGGACTATGGAGGAGGACACTCGGCCAGACTTTTGAGGACGATGTTGAGGAGGATTACTCTCTTCCTTCGACAACACAACTGTTTCTCTCGCCAATATTCGAGACCTCAAACACAACTTCAAAGGAGGAGTTCCATGTATAATTTTCCCTCACACTCTTTCTCTAGACAACAAAACAAAAGAGTTTCCTTTGTTAACCATGGGGGGAGATTCAGAGACATTGATATCTCAATTGACAGACAAGTGACGTCACAAAAGAGAAAAAGAAATAGACCTCCACGCTAATTTCCTCGAGAAAATGACAGAGCCGAGGAAAGGCCTCAAAGGTTCACACACAATGAGTCTTCACTTGGGAGAGGGGGATATGTCTCTTATTATGTATATACATTTGGCATTACACTTTGACAATGAGTAATATCTGGCAAGGAACAGTTCTCAGGGAAAAACGGCCCACTGATGCTGGGGGTCAGGGGTGAACGGGCAGTCTAGTTTGAGCTGATAGCAAGCCAACTGTAACTCATGAGATTCACACATACAGAGTAGTCTTCATGTCATGAGTAAAAGTAATAAAATTAAATAAATAAAAAAATGTTTACTTCTTGTGGCCTGCATATTCACAACGAGTACAAATAGCAATGCAGATTAAGACTAGGAGATTTTCTAGGCAGATATTGACTTGGGAGTATACTGGGGTGAAGCACTGCTACTTGGGTGTTTCATCCTTCCTATAGTTAATAGTTAAAGGGATACTCCACTTTTTTTGGAAATAGGCTCATTTTACAACTCCCCCAGAGTTAAACAGGTGAGTTTTACCGTTTTCTAATCCATTCAGCCGAACTCCGGGTCTGGCGGTACCACTTTTACGAATCTATTCAGCCCGCCGGCCAGTGGCGGCGCTGTGGGCAACACACTAGTGAGAGCGTTCAGCGTTGTACAAGCAAGCGGCAACCTCCCCGTCTCTTACAGCAGAAAAAAAACATGTTTACAACCTGGATCTCTATGTGGCTTTGGTCTATACAGCTAATTTTGCCCTTCATAACAACTGTGAGGAGGGTGAATTTTTTTATAACTCTTCCATTTAGTTGATTAATATTTAAAGTTCTGCTTAATTAAGGATGTAGCCACTTGAGTGAAAGGTGGATTCCCGCTGATGTCAATGCTAGCCGTTTGTCTGCTGTTACTAGCCGTCACTTCACCTCAGCAAATGTTGCTGCTGAACTTTCCATCTCTGCAGTGTTTTGTGCTTTTTTTCCGGGATTATTTCATACAATTTAATACACCCCTTACTTCGCCCACGGCTTAGGATTCCGTCGTTGTCGTCGAGTATCGTTCGAGAGAACAACCAGCGCTGGTATATTTTCCTCTGTGAACATGCACTATTGGATGTCTGACAATTTCGTTGCTTTTTGGAGTTTTCAGACTTAAAAACGTCAATAAAGGCTCGTTCGTTCAGCACTCACGGACCGATATAATATGTTTATGTACCGTCGGATGAAATCATGCAGGCGTCGGCGCTTTCTCCGTCCATGCTATAAATGCACATCCATGAATGAGCGCGGATTTTCTAGCGCATTACTTGAACTTCATAGGCAATATATCTATGGTTTAACCCATTTGAGAGGCGGCCAAAATCAGAATTTAAAATGGACTGAATAAGCTCTCTACGAACTTGACGAGCGATGTCGCGCTGACATGTATGCACATAAATCACCACACACACCCTCTCAGAGTAATATTAAGTTACTGCATAACGTTAATACATTGTCAACTAGCAGAATAGTACAGAATCATGATACACAGTCTCACTTGTAGCCATGTCTTTTAACTATCATAATATTTCGAAGGGCAAAAATAGGAACTTTTAATTGGCAGTGTTATTTATTGTGTTGACAAAATAGCACTTTGTAATGTTATAATATATGGTAATACATAATACATTTTGTGCTTCTGTTTACATTTATTTTTATAACTTGAATGTATAGGAAGAAAGAAATATACTTTCTACTACTTCCAGTTACATGCACTTTAGAGGTGTTAATAAAGCACCTGTTTGTTACAGTTGTGTTTTGTATTCAATACATGTACAATATTGTACAGTTTGTTCTGCTAAATAAACCATGACAGGAAACATACTGGGGTCAATTTGTTCTTAAACATTGTTAATACTGCACACATTATTTAAAAATATACTCAGGTACTTAATTACTTGTGTATTTACTTATTATTGAATCGATATCGAAGCTAATAAATCAATATCGAATCGAATCGAAGCCTCAAGAATCGAAATCGAGTCGAATTGTGAAATTCCTAACAATACCCAGCCCTACTTTTAGCATAGCTTAGCATAGATCATTGAATCGGACAAGACCATTAGCATCTCTCTCAAAAAAATGACCAAAGAGTTTCAATGTTTTTCCTATTTAAAACTTGACTCTTCTGTAGTTACATCGTGAACTAAGACTGACGGAAAATGTAAAGTTGTGATTTTCTAGGCTGATATGGCTAGGAACTATACTCTCATTCCTGCATAATAATCCAGAAACTTTGCTGCCGTACCATGAGTCCAGCAGGCGTAATGATATGACACAGCGCCTGAAATGGGGACTAGTAGTTAGTTTTCTCGTTCTCCCCCTTGCTTAAAGGAATGGTCCCCCATGGTAACATACTGGCTGCAGAAAGTCATATGCCTCACCCTTGTTAAAATTTCTGCAGCCACATTGTGCGTAGATATTATGCAAGTCTAGAAAGTAACACATATAATGTGACAAATATGCAAACCAAATGTGGAATTAAGTTATTAATAAGATCTATAAAGTCAATAATTTAACATGTAACTCTTTTTAGTTGACGTTGGGTTTCATTCTATTGTGACATCAACTAAAAAAGATCTTACAGGGAAGATATTTTGAAATGAGGCTGTGCCTAACTAATGCTAACAAAATGATTTGAGATATTATCAATGGTCATGATTACTGACTACTAGTTCTAGGCCTATTGCTTATGCTCCTAGCCTATACCTCACTATTTGATAACATATCATAACTAGATACCATAGAGACTCTTAATGGAAAATGTAATGTTTTCTGTTAGCAGCACTGACAAATACCCTGGACTGGCAACTCAAGTGCTGCCACTTGTGTTTGAGAGACCATAGTTCAGGATGATTACAATCATAAAATCAAATACATTTTATATGACCCTGCCCTAGTAGAGACTAGAGGTATTGAAATTAATCAAATAATCGATGCATAGAATCGTGGACATGGACGATAATCCACCGGGCCATAATCTATTATTTCTGTTTACAATCAAATGTATGCCTAACAACATTTCTCTTTACATATTCTGTTAAGTTTTGCACATTCAGGAAGTGCCATGTGCTTAGTGCTGTAGTTTTATGTTTCCATAAGCAAGCACTGCAGAATGTTTTGTTTTTGAAGCTTGAAAAGCTATGAATTAAATATCCTACTTGACTTTAATAGAAAAATGTATTTGACGCATTGTGATATCGAATCGCTGACATGATAATCGTAATAGAAACGGGAGATCAGTGAAGATTCACACCTCTAGTAGAGACCTATACAGGCAATCAGAGATGTTCAATATGTCTATGACGTTAGCGTACTCAATATCTGCAGAATTATTGGGCAATCACTAAATTAATCATTTTTATTAATCTGATCTTTTTCAGAAAATGGCTCAGAGAAATGTGCCGGTAAAAACGAGGGCGCAGAAGCGCCTCAACTCCTTTAAGGAGAAGAGTGCCGAGTGGGCAAAGGGGAGGAGGCGCAACAGGAATGTTAGCCATTTTCTTGATGACATTGAGGTCACAGTAAGTAACTGTTTGTCTTGAGGATCCATGCATGACACACATATCCTTGCGTTCTGAGAAAATCACCACCAACATCTTGAACAACACGAGACGTTTTCTATTTTCTTTTTTTCTTTTTTTTACCTTTTCTTTTTGTCCTTAAATATATTTTTTATGTGATCGTCGTTATGTCTTCGTCAAACTTGCTCTATGAATAAAAGGGTAGTCACCACCAATGTAAAGAGAGTGCTTGAGAGGGCAGAGATAAAAACATTGGGACACCATTTTTGTCTTTTTGTTGTTTTTCCAGAGAGCGACATACATTCCCTATGCCGATGTTTTCGAGGCATGGAAATTGTGACGGATCATTTGTGACAAAGAAATCTCTTTTGGGATTAATAAAGTATTTCTTGTCTTATCTCTTAAATTTCCTGGAAGTCTTTAGTCAAGCTCGGCAGTATATCAAACTTATTTGATTTAATGTTTTCAATGAGTATGAAAAATCAGCTTGCAATGAGCAAATATAACCGTACACTCCCTGGCTAAACATTTAGAACAAGTTGGGCCCCCTTTTGCCTCACGATCACCTTAATCCTTTGTGACGTGGATTCCACAAGATGTTGGAAACATTTCTTAGCAATTTTGTTCCAATTTGATGACAGCATCGCACAGGTCCTGCAGATTTGCCAGTTGCATATCCATGGTGTGCATTTTCCAATCAACCACGCTCACCTTTGGGTGGTCTATGACATGCCGTGTTTTCTGACGGGATGTAGCCATGAGCATATGGGTAAATGGTACAAATGTACCAAGAAAATACCCCATTAGTAGCCTGAATCATCAATTTAAGACATGATGGATCCACACTTGGTGTATCTTGTGAATATGTTGTTTTTTCCTTTTCATGTTTGGTCTCATTTTAAGTGTCTCAGTGCGATTGGTAAAATGGTCTTAATTTCCACCCCCTGGGGTACACGGATTGACCCAAACAACTCTAAACAATATTTGTATAACCCTTTTGTTCTGTCCTCTTCTGGTCCAGCATCTCAGGGCAGAAGCGCTGATGACGGGGGCGGTCTGCCCAACCGCTGCAGTCTAGGCAGGGTCAGTGCTCTCTACTCAGACCAGTAGTAGGGATGGGACGGTATGAAAATTTCATATCACGATTATAGTGACCAAAATTACCGTGATTATCAATATTATCACAGTTTTGTTAAAACGAGATGAAAGTGTTCCAAAAGAACTGATGCTCACACTAAAAAGAGTTTAATATTTGAAAATCAACAAACAACAAATAAAACAGCAGCTCTATGCACTTTTTTAAGCAAGATTATATTCTGTGGCATTTCCTTCCTTATAACGACCGTCGTCAATAGCAACGCATTATAACGGCGCACATCCATGTATCGCAACGGACGCGCTCTCTCGTTTCATTCAAATCATGATTCAAATACAACTTGCCGTCTTGCGTCTCCGTTTTTGGACGATTGTTTTGTACGCTGTACAAAATTGATTTATAAACAGGTAAGATTTAAAACATTAATCTCATTTCAATATGTCCCCGTAATTGTGTGATAAAAAAAAATCGGTGTAATAAGTGTAGATAGTCTTGTTTGAACCTGATCGTTCGTCTTTGGCTCAAAGCCACTTGCTGCGAACTTTTCTTCGCGGAAGCTTCACGTTTATTTCAAGTGATTGAGATAAAATATTTCAACCCAAAACAACATTTTGTGCCCAATTATTTCCCAGACGTAGTTTTGGAATTGAAGTCAAAGTTAACTTGCCTTTCGTTCGCTATAAACAGTGGGTGATGATGGTCACACAAGACGACGCGGCAGATTTGAAGTGTTTCTCCCCTATTGTAGTGAGCATCCTCGATTAAGTTTCACTCAGGACTTTTGTAAAAGCCAAAATATGACCACACCTCAGATTTAGTACTCTTAAAAGGGAAAACTCTCCCGAGCACGGTCACTGCCTTCCGCCATTCCTTTCTTGAATAAAAAAAAAAAAAAAAAAAAAAAACCATTGCGCGCTGCGTCAGACTGTTGCTGGCTGGACAGGATTTACAGTGAGTTATTAAAATCGCGATAATCAAACACGGTTTTAATGATAATTAAAATTTGAACGATAATACTAACCATCAGTACATTTTATCGTGGTTTATAGTGAAACCGGTAATCGTCCCACTCCCATCCCTAACCAGTAGCGTGTGTTCACTACACGGACACACACGCTTTGTCCAAAATCATACCTGCTTTCCCTGGGCGAACGGCTTTACTGGATCATAGGAATTACTTCACCCTTTTAGCATCTCAAAACGCCCTTTCCCACAGACCTGTACAAAGTAGATCTCATCATAATGAGCCACTGAGTTTAAAAATAAATAAAATAATAAGTCGTTCCTGCTTTCCCTGGGCAACTGGCTTTTCTGCCTTCAGGATCTGGCAGCACACCTTAATAAAAAACACACTGACGGTCCGTCACCATCGAGCACAGCGTGGAGCACAGATGGTCGATGTTATACAGTGCCGTCAGGATCAGAACTTTCGACTGGATGGTGCAGTCTGCATCAACATAAATTTACTTTAAGACTGTATAAAAACGTGCTGTCTAAAATGCTTGTACAAAAACCTCTTCAAAAGCATCTTCACAAACTTCAGATCATATATACACATATTATATATGCACTTCTCTCTGGGCTGTAAAAAAATGAGCAAAAGTTGTGAAAAAGGTGAAAAGTGGGTAAAAAAGACCATGGGCGATCGAGTGAGGGTCACAGCGTGACATCAGGGGGTCAGAAGCATTTGGGGGCCGTTACTGGGGGTCGCCTGGGCCAGAGTGAGGTCTCCTGGTACCCACTGGTACACTAATACACAAAGTTGTGAAAAAAATTTTTTTATCTAGTAAATGGTTATTGATTTAAGACTTTTTAGATATCTGGACTGGAAGCAACGTTAACAGACTCCGCAATATAAATGTTAAAGGTGAAAATTCAGTTTGGTCTTTTAACAAACAAAAACAAGGCAGCTTAACCCAACTAAATGTAATAATAGTTAGAAATTACTCACCCTTCAGAAGCCATTTCAGGTTTTGAGAAAAACTGTGAAAAATTCAGGATCTCCAGATGATCCCACAGTTAACTGTTTAAAGGAATGACCTGCAGTGATCTCTCTAACCCTTACCTGAGTTTGTGTATTCAAACTAGCCAATCAGAACACACATTTCACCAGCCCCCTTGCAAAGGTGTGAACTCCACCCTGGAAAGACAATAATAGCCTATGTATATTTTTCTCTTTGTTTCAGTGTGTGCACAAAGACACAAGCAGTGACAGCGGTGTGGTGACTTCAGGACCAAGTGATGTGGTTAGTAGAAATCAGTATTCATATAAAATGCTTTGTCATTCGGCCAAATCTTCATCTTTATTAACTTGATTTATAACAAATTAAAGCTTGTGGTAATATTTAATTTATGTTTTCAATGTTTTATTCTTCCCCAAGGCAACCACTGTGATTTTAAGCCGCACTGACAGTGAACACACGTCCTCATCGGAGGAGGTCATATTCCTCTCCTCCTCGTCCCAACAGCCCCAACCATCCGCCCCATCTCCTCCACTACCTCTTCCTCATGAGGAGGATTTAGATGAGTATTTTGCAGACAACGAAGAAGAGGAGGATGAATGATTATTTGTTTTAAATAAAAATAAATATTTTATATATCATTATGGTCTACTCTTCTCATTTTTAAAATACATTTCCAACATAGCCAGTATACAGTACAATTGTTTAGCAATGTTTTATTCGGGATATTTTGGGAGCGGCTGATCCTCTTGCCAGGTGTGTATGCCTCACTGCTCTGACCTATTGCAGTACAATACTCAATATTCCATCAAATGTGTGTGTATTCACTGTTTTTCTTTAGAGGAAATGGACAGGAAGGGCTTGGTGGTGAGGAACATGCCTCCACTCCTTCCCGCTCCATCTTCGGTTCCTCACAGCTCCTCGACAGATGCTGAGATGCAGATGCCAGCTGTAGAACCAGCGTCCGATGAGGAGTCCTATCAGAGGTAAAGTTTCACATCATCCTTCTCAGAGAGCAGATGCAGAGATTGGACATGATTTCTCTTGAACACATAGACAATCATTTGACCACCTGGTTTATTTGATTTCAGCAGCACTGGGCCTCGGTGGACCTCTGAAGTCCGGGTGGAGATGGCGAAAAAGGGCCTCTACGAGAAGCACTCCATCAAACACCCCCTCCTTGATGGATTTCTCCACTATTTACGGGTGGACTTGGGCAACAGGAGGAGCAAACAAGAGGTAATTGAAAAGAAAATATAGCTTTAAATGTCACGCGCACACACACACACACACATAGAGAAAAAAATACATTTAAAGAAAAAAAAATAGGTTACACTTTATTTTAAGGTGTCATTGTTACAGTGTAATTATAGTAATGTGTAATATTAATACATGTACTTACTATAGTATTAGGGTAGGGTTAGGATTTAGTTGAGGTTTATTTGCATTTAATTATGCATAATTTACTGGTACTAAATGTTAAATAAAGTGTTCCCAAAATGTATTTTGGTTCCTATCCATAAAGTGTGTGTTGTGGTCACATGTTAACCTGTTTTACATTCAGCCCTGCAGATTTTAATGTGTAATGTATAATTACAGGTGGAAAATGTCTCCCGGTTCATGCACTACATGGACCCCAATGAGCCGAGCCTGTCTTTTGTTCGGGAGGTGGAGAAGGTGCGAGAGTACTTTAATGTACTCATCCAGACCCAACTCTCCAAGCAGACGGTGCTCAACTACTGGAAGAGTCTCAAGAGGTCAGGACTGTGTAATGTAACAAACACATCTCAAGTGGTGGGTGCAGCGGTTCCTCCGGGTTAAGGACCAGCTGCTGGGCAGACCCACGGCCAAGTACCTTTTCTTCACTTTGACCCAAAACAAGTCCATGGGCCTTCCCGGCTGCCCAATTTTACGAATTCAAGATTCAGCCTGTGAAAACTGTTTTGAAATCGGACCTTGTGTTTACCATAAAAAATTGTACTTTAACCCCTTAACTCTCAGCCCCCTTTTTGAGAATGGACATTAAAATGCACTATTCAAACTTAAACGGTTGTAATTCAAGAATTGTATAGACCTATATTATAGACCTAAGTTTGGTCTTGTTTTAAAGAAGATACTCAGCAGATTATTGCTGAAGTGAAAGCACTTTAAAAAAAATAAAAAAGTTATGGAAGTTTACATTTACAGCAAATCAAATATACTGCACTTAATGATTTTTAAATTCAGAGTATGACTTTAATATTTTCCTGATAATGTTTGGTGTATTTAAAAAAATAACTATATCACAAAACATATGCCTGATAATTATAACCACATTATGTTAAATCAACACAAACATTTACTTTATTCATTATATACACGTGACTCCTGTAAGTCATAATCCCATTATTTGATCTTAAATTGTTTTTTAATGTGCATACGATATTTCTTATAGATATGGCAAGTTCATCTAACACTGAGAGTACTGTAACTGGATACATTCACCAGGTGAGCTGTATAAAACAGGCCCCCTAAAACAACATTATTGCAACAAAAAGATATAGTTTCAACAGTCAGAATCTTCAGGCCTGAACTCTATGGTCAATTTAAAGCATCAGAAAATGATCGGTGAGTCTGTCAAAAATGTTATTCTTTTGAAAAGTAGATTCACAATGACCTTTTAGCTCTGAAGTAGTTATGCACTCTTTAGTTTGTATAAAGAATTTGAAAGGTAAAATAAGAAAGATATTTTAAGATAGGCTATCTAATTTATCTAATTAACTAATTTAACTTTTGAGAATGTGTTGAGTCGATGCCATTTTTTTTAAATTATGCATCTTTGATAGTTAAAGATTTTTATAATACTGAAATACTGTGTCCAAAATGTCAAACCCAATTTAAATCAACTGCAATAGAAGTTAAAACATGGAAACCTGACTATGAAATCTTCCTCTGGCAACGTTTTTAAAGCAAAAATTGGCAATAGCATTGTTAGCGCACTTGTTGATGTAAAACGCAGCAGATCTGATGATGATATTGTTGATTGTCTGCTTGAACTACCAGAAATGAAAGTCATGACACACAATGAGTTTATCATCAGGATTGAGCCTATAGCTTCACTGGAGACCAACACAACTGCCATGACTGATGACACTACTGAAAGAGCTGGACAGTCTAAACAAGACTTCGAAGATACAGAGTTTGATCATACTTTACTGCAAATGCACACACCACCACACGAAACACATCCTACACCAACAGACACATCTCCTTGTGCCATCCAGGAAACACAATCTGACATAGAGCCACCATCCAACTCAACACGTGTCCAAGAACCAAAAGGTACAAACAAAAACTTGCGGTCAGTACAAAAAAAAAGAAAAGAAAAAAACGAAATGAAAATTATTTTTTTCCTTTCCACTGTGAAAACATCATTTGTATTTCATTTAATACTTGTTGATTAAATGTCTCCATGTTCAAAATATATAGTTTATTTTTTTACATGTGCCTTTATTATATGATATCTATGGTAGCACTAAATGCTAAATGGGTTCTCCGGTCAAAAAAGTTAAGGCTGAGGAAAGTAAAGACGTTATTTGTGGATATGTGCACAATGTCAGTCCTGTGAAAAAGCATCTCGGTCTGGTAACAACTTTTTAATGCAGTTTTTCAAACCAGCCGCGATGACTTTCATAATGTCGTTGTTTTCGCAGCAGAGAAACGGACATCTTTTTTGCAAGCAAATAAGAATAAAAGCCCAGTGAAATTACAAAAAAATCAAACGCTGCGTCAGTGAGTATCTATTTGCTTATTATGTAAATATTTACGCTTGTATTTAATGTTACTGTTTATTAACCTGTGTATTAATTTGGTTGTTTTCCCAGGTAGAGATGGTGGAGAATTTGACATCCAGTGCGGTGGCTCTGACGACATTTCTGTGGTGCCCAACCTTGGCTTTCTCATTAAAAACCCACCGGTGAAATATAAGACGATTGCTTTGGTGAAGTTAATGGCCCCGAAGCAGAACGTAAGAAGTTACTGATTTGTTTTGCTATTAATTTAGTAGTAATTTGGTTAAGTAGGGTATATTGAGCGTCTGTATATGTGGTGTGATTGGTTTAGGCAAGGCAAGGCAAGGCAGGTTTATTTATATAGCACATTTCATACACAATGGCAATTCAAAGTGCTTTACATACACGAAATTAAAATAATAAAAGAAATAAGAATAATTAAAACAGTTTAGAAAAATAAAATAAAATACAGTACAAACAGTCGGACGAACATTGGCACAGTGCTCATTCAGTAAATGCATAGTTAAACAGATGTGTTTTGAGTCTGGATTTGAATGTGACTACTGTATGAGCACGTCTGATCTCCTCTGGAAGCTGGTTCCAGCTGCGGCTGGCATAATAGCTAAAAGCGGACTCGCCATGCTTTGAGTGAACCCTTGGTATTTCTAGCTGATATGATCCTAGTGATCTGAGTGATCTGCTGGGTTTATATTCAGTGAGCATATCTGCAATGTATTGAGGTCCTAGGCCATTGAATGATTTATATACCAGTAATAATACTTTAAAATCAATCCTAAATTTAACTGGGAGCCAGTGTAAAGACCTGAGGACTGGTGTGATATGTTCATATTTTCTGGTTCTGCTCAGAATCCTGGCGGCAGCGTTCTGTATGAGCTGCAACTGTCTTATGGTCTTTTTGGGAAGGCCAGTGAGGAGTCCATTACAATAATCCACCCTGCTGGTGATGAAAGCATGCACAAGTTTCTCTAAGTCTTGTCTGGAAACAAAGCATCTAATTCTAGCAATATTTTTCAGATGATAGTATGCTGATTTAGTTATTGCTTTGACATGACTACTGAAACTAAGGTCTGACTCTAGTGTCACACCAAGAGTCCTGACTTGATTTTTAGTTGTTTGCCCCCTAGAGTGAAGGTATGCGTTCACCTTGAGAACTTCATCTTTGTTTCCAAACGCAATGACTTCAGTTTTGTCTTTGTTTAACTGAAGAAAGTTTTGACACATCCAACTGTTGACTTCGTCAATGCATTGGCACAGGGAGTCAATGGGGCTGTAATCGTTAGGCGATAGGGCTAAGTAGATCTGTGTGTCGTCTGCATAGCTGTGTTAAGCAATTTGGTTCTTTTTCATTATTTGGCTCATTGGGAGCATATACAGGTTGAACAGGAGTGGTGCAAGAATTGAGCCTTGAGGGACTCCGCATGTCATGGATGTCCACTCAGACTTATGGTCACCTATACTCACATAATAACCTCTCCCATCTAAGTATAACCTGAACCATTTTAGGACTATCCCAGAAAGCTCCACCCAGTTTTCCAGCCTGTCAAGAAGTATGTTATGATCGACAGTGTCAAATGCAGCACTGAGGTCGAGTAGTACCAGCACTGATAATTTGCCTGAATCAGTATTTAAGCGAATATCGTTTATTATCTTTATGAGCGCTGTCTCTGACAATTTTCAATCTGGTTTCCGACCGCACCACAGCACAAAGTATCCATTCAAGCTCTAGAATTTGTTCAGCTTATTGAAGACAACTTTTTCAATGATCTTGCCTATGAAAGGAAGATTTGAGATCGTCTATAGTTGCTTAATATGGTCTTATCCAGATTGCTCTTTTTCAGGAGGGGCTTGACAACTGCAGTTTTCAAGGAGTATGGAAAACTCCCAGAGCGAAGTGAGACATTTACCACTTCTAGGAGATCTGCTTCTAAACTGTTTAACACACTTTTGAAAAAAGATGTGGGAAGTGTGTCAAGAGCGCATGTTGATGTTTTAAGGTGCTGTACGGTTTCTTCCAAAATTTTGCCATCAATTTCTTTGAAATCAGACATAGTAACTACTTTCACAGGTGGTCTGATCTGTCTGACCCCAGGGCAACTCAAGGATGTGCTGATCACCTTTCTGATATTACTGATTTTCTCAGAGAAGAAAGAAGCAAACTCACTACACTTGTTCACTGAGAGCATTTCACTGGGAATCTGGCTTGGGGGGTTTGTCAGTCTCTCTACAGTAGCAAAAAGAGTGCGCGTGTTGTTTAAATTGCTGTTTATAATATTTGAGAAGAAAGTCTGTCTAGCTTTGCCTAGTTCCATATTGAAAGCATGAAGGCTGTCTTTGTAGATGTTATAATGGACTACAAGTTTTGTCTTCCGCCACATGCGCTCTACTTTTCTGCATTGTCTTTTCATATAACAGGAGCAATATCATCAATTATACCTTTAACTTTTGAGTTAAAAGAATCAAGGAGAAAATCAACAGAGTCAGCAGATATGCTTGGTGTTAAGGATATAGCCTTCATAAATAGTACACTGGTGTTCTCATTTAAGCATCTCTTCTTGACAGACACCGATTTAGCTTCAATGGCAGGAGAGATCAATATATATATAAAGAAAATACAGAAATGATCAGACAGTGCTACATCCTTAATAACAATCGATGAAATGTTTAGACCCTTACTGATAAGTAAATCTAGAGTGTGTCCACGATTGTGTGTGGGTCCATGTACATGCTGAGTCAGATCAAAAGTTTTTAAAACAGTTTTGATTTCTTTTGCCATATTGTTTTCTGCATTATCTATGTAAATGTTAAAATCTCCTGCAATGGCAAAACAGTCAAACTCTGAGGTAATTGCTGATAACATTTCTGTAAAGTCCTCAGCAAAGGCTGGAGAGTATTTTGGAGGCCTGTAAATAATAAGTAAAATGCGTGGAGCACCTTTCAACACAATACCCAGATATTCGAAAGAAGGGTAATTCCCAAATGATATTTGCTTACATTGATAGATATCTTTAAAAAGAGCAGCTAGACCCCCACCTCTCTTAGCAGCTCTGCAGACACTCATAAAAGTAAAGTTCGGAGGGGCTGTTTCATTGAGGACTGTTGCACTGCAGCTGTCTTCTAGCCAGATTTCATTTAGAAGCATAAAATCCAGGTTGTTTGTGGTTATTAAATCGTTGACTAGAAGTGATTTATTTTTAAGTGAATGAATGTTTAAAAGTGCTAACTTAACAGTCTTACTTTTTGTCCCCACATCAATCTTACTTTGACGTGTAATAGGCACCAGATTAGTTAGGTTTGCTGCACGGCTATTGAAGGCCTTAGACTTTCTATCTTGTAATAGAACAGCAATAGAGAAAGATACAGGCACACTGGGTTCCCGCTTGTTCTGTAAACATTTGAGAAAGTTACTGTTATCAGAGCGGGGACCCAAAACACATCACTGAGAGCTGGTATCAGTTGTTTTTGGTTCACCTTGAGCAGATGGAGGAGGGTGTGGGCCCTGGCGTTGTGGCAGAGGCCGAAGAGCTCTCACAGGAGGAGGGGGAGGGCGAGCTGGCCCCGCAGGCTTTGGTGCGGGTGGTAATGGTGCCTGTCGTTTTTTGGTTGGTATCTGGGGGCTTGCAGCAAAAGAGTGGGATAGTCTGGTTCCAGCATACACCAGTTCTTCCATTTTCTGTGAGAAACACAGTAGTGGCGATGCTGGAGAGAGGGATAGCGTATCTGGTGAAAGGGGCTGTTGCTCTGGTGTTATATGAGGTTGTGATATGCTGTCCTGGCTTCCCTGGCTGTTTTCCAGGAAGTCGTCCTTGGGTGCTGAATCTTCAAGCAGTTCTGATATGTCTCTCTGTGGGCAGGGCTCAGCTGAGATTGTGTCCGTGAGCAGAGGTTGTTGTGGCGGAGTGGTGTTATCATTGTCCTTGTGTGATATGTCAACCGCATGTCCATTTTGCTGCTGAAGTGAAGTCCCGTGGTCATTCATACTGTGCCCATGTGTGTGTGTGCCGTTCAGATTGAGTGGATTGGCACAAACTGCAGTAGGATGATTGAGGGAGAAGTAGAAATTGTCCTTTAACACTCTTGAACCAAGTTTGTTTGGGTGATGGCCATCCCGATGAAAAAGTTGTCTCTGACTCCAGAAAAGATTGAAATTGTCAATGAAGTTTACTCCTTTTATATTGCAGGTTTTTTGCAGCCATGTATTAAGCCCAAGCAACCGTGAAAACCTGTTTGTTCCTCTTGCTGGGAGTGGTCCACAGATGAATGTTTGAACTTTCAGTCTTTTAAGTGTTTCAAAAAGTTCATTGAAATCCTTCTTAAGGAGTTCTGACTGCTCTTTATGAATATCATTCTTCCCCACATGTATGATGAGTCGATTTGCAGTCTTATGTTTCATCAGAATGTTCTGAAGTTCCTTGTTTACATCAGAAGTTGTTGCTTGTGGAAGGCAGCATGTAGTTGTATCCCTGCCGCTAATGTTTCTGATTATGGAGTCCCCCAATATCAGAGTCCTGGGCTCGGCTGCGCTCTGAGCTGAGTGCCGCTGTCTGCTTGACCTTGAGCGCCAGTTAGCATCAGTGTTAACTACTGGCCCATTCAGTCTGTGTTCGATCACATTCATCACATTTGGGGATTCCTCATTTACATTCCTTAGTACTTCAAATCTGTTCTCAAGATGTATAGGCGGTGGTAGAAGACCAATGTTTGCAATCCTTGTCAGAGCTGTATCTGGGGTAGAGGATGCTACTGCGGCAATATGTGATGCTCGTGACAATCTGATGTCTCAAGTGCCTTTGGGTCTCGCTCCCTGTTTGTGCCATCGATTAGTAAGTCGATCGGCTTGTTTCTTTACCTGTCGAGGAGCACTAGTTTCATGGGACTCACCGGTATGCTGAGGGTGTCCATGACGAAGCTCTGTTGTGTGCTCCGTCTGGTTTGGTGGTCCCCTAAGTAACTTTGTTTCGAGAACTGCAATCCTTTGTAAAAGTCTGTGGCAGTTAGTGCAGCAAGTAGATTCTTGAACCTGAAGAGGCATTTTCTCTTATCCGTATGAATGTAGGCAGTTGTGTTTTCCTTTCCCGGAATGTAAGCTGGTCGGGTAAAAGAATTCTGCGTTTTTGTAGTAATCCAAACTTTGTTGTCTGAGCACTGTGCTGTTTGCTGAAGTTAAAATTAGATGATAAAAGGAAATAAAATATAAAATATAGGAGATAAAATGTAAAAGCGATAGAGCAAACCGCGGAGCAGTAAGCAAGAGCGTCCGAACAGTAGCTGAGCAGGAAGTTCTCTGAGCAGTAGCTGAGCAGGAAGTTTAAGCAGTATTGTATTGATTTATGTAAAAGTAGGCTATAAACAGCTTCTTCTAGGTGGTTAAGCTTATAGTTTGAAAGCATTTAGTAAGTTTAAGATGTTTATATAAATGTCAGGGTTTATCAGAGGAATATACTGTAGAATGTAATGTGAGATTTGAATGCGTTTTTGTTTTGTATGGTGAGTGCCATACGCGTGCACAACTAATCGAAACGTGTGCAGTGAAAGCTTTCTGTCTGCTCGAGTGTCAATAGCTGCGTTCACATGGACACTTATAATCGGATTGACGGCTCAATCGGACTAAAAAACCTTCATGTAAACACCTTAATCGATTCGATTGAGCTCGATCCGAATGAAATTTCGATCGGATTGAAAGGGGTGGTTTATCCCTTTTGTAATCTGATCGAGAGAACATGTAAACACTTGATCGGATTTAAAACCGAAACTGAAAGGACTGCGCATGTGCAATGACGTTAACTAGCGTAATGACGTATGACGTGCAGAACGAGCTGTTGTTCCTGTTGAATAAAGTGTCATATTAATAAGTTTCCCGTCATCCTAAAATTCTCATTTCACTCGCGCTTCTGTGAAGTGAAGCAGGACAACGTCCCACCAGGCCTTGTTTTGGATTCTCATCCACATGTCTGGTTTTGGCCGCGGGGAGGGGCATTTTTACTGCGTGATCAATAAGCAGCACGGCACAATGGTTAATATGCTCTAAATTATGACCTGAGACGGATTAATATTACGTCTGTTTAAAACAAATAAAGAACCAATAGAGGAGAATATTTATGCGCGAAAAGCAGGAAACTCTGTATATTCGTGCAGTGTGCGCATGTCAAAACATCAGATCTGATTTGAAACTTAAGTTGTGACATATAAACGCGCACATCAACCTGATTACTTTATTTATCATTTATGTAAACACCTTGTTCGGATTCATCAATCATATTGATTTCATTCCTATTGTGTCCATGTTAACGTAGCTATTGTAATCAAAAACAATGAAAGACAGAAAAAAAATCACGCACTGGTCTTGACCTAGTAGCATTTTTTTAAATTATACATTGAAACGTTTTTATTTATTTTTTTATTGATGACTATTCAATATCTGTAATATTTTACTTTGTAAATGGCTAGGCTAGAATTAACAACAGTCCCTTATGATTTTGGAAAACCCTGGTCTAATGCATAAAATGTAATTAAGATTTTTTTTTTTTATTATCTGTAGTAATTAATGTAGGCATATTATTCAGTGCAGTATTAAAGCAGGTTAAAGATACTGTGCAAGAGAGACCGAGTGTGTCCGACAATCCAATGTGTCCCTCAATGGCCCAGTGGAACACCACACAAGTGTAACTCTGTGCCATTTTGTACAAAATAAAAGTTTTTCAAAACAAAAATTCCTGGTGAAAAATTAAAGTAGACTAGTGTGATCAACAGTGCCAATTTTCTTCAGATTTTATTTTATTTTTCCAAAATTATTTAAAAATAATGTTTTTTTTTACTCAAAAAATGAGATGCCTACTCTCAAATAAATGAGGCCTACAATTAATCAGATGCAAATAGAAATATAAAACCAGTCCTAATTGAAAGAGAACAAGTGGAAAAAAAGATTGAATCCAATACCGGGTGATAATATAGCATAACAAGTGATTTATAAGCTATTTTTTGTAGGCCGGCCAATTTTGACCGGGAACACCACAAGAGTGACAATGTGCCATTTTGTACAAAATGAAAGTTTTTCAAAACAAAATTCCTGGTGAAAAATTAAAGTAGACTAGTGTGATCAACAGTGCCAATATTCTTCAGATTTTCTTCAATATTTCCAAAATTATTCAAAAAAAAACAAAAAAAACAATTTACTCAAAAAATGAGATGCCTGCTATCAAATAAACGAGGCCTATGATTAATCAGATGCAAATAGAAATATAAAACCAGTCCTAATTGAAAGACAACAAGTTGACAAAAAGATTGAATCCAATATTGCGTGATAATATTGCATTGCGGGTGATTTATAAGCAATTTTTTTTAAGGTCGGTCATTTTTGACCGGGAACACCACAAGGGTGACAATGTGCCATTTTGTGCCATATTGTACAAAATAAAAGTTTTTCAAAACAAAATTCCTTGTGAAACATTAAAGTAGACTAGTGTGATAAACAGTGCCAATTTTCTTCAGATTTTATTTAATATTTCCAAAATTATTCAAAAATATATATTTTTTTACTCAAAAAATGAGATGCCTACTATCAAATAAATGAGGCCTACAAATAATCAGATGCAAATATAAATATAAAACCAGTCCTAATTAAAAGACAACAAGTGGACAAAAAGATGGAATCCAATATTGGGTGATAATATTGCATAACGAGTGATTTATAAGCTATTTTTTGTAGGCTGGTCATTTTTGACCGGGAACACCACAAGAGTGACAATGTGCCATTTTGTACAAAATAAACGTTTTTCTAAACAAAATTCCTGGTGAAATATTAAAGTAGACTACTGTGATCAACAGTGCCAATTTTCTTCAGATTTTATTTAATATTTCCAAAATTATTGAATTGAATCCAATATTGGGTGATAATAATGCATAACAAGTGATTTATAAGCAATTTTTTATAGTCCGGTCATTTTTGACCGGGAACACCACAGGGGAAATTGGGTTGTGAACACCACACAAGGATTAACCTTAAATAATACAACCAGCTGATAGGGCTCAGCTATGTTTACCTCAGTACCTATGTTTACATAATTAGGTGAGATCATTAGGTGAGACAAGGGAGTCCTTTTTCTTCAGAACCTCAATTTTTGGTCTGTACTGTACTGTATTCATGCTACAAGGCAAAATACAGATATTAACTTAAAAGTAAAGCATTCTTGGTGTTTTTTTCATGTTGCAATAGCCTGTTTATACTGATTTTATACCAAAATCAAAGCTGATACTGTATGCTAATAAATAAAAGAGTCATAATAACGTATTACATGCTTTGAATTCCCTATATATAGCTATGCAGTGTTCTAAGCAGCCTGGATGGGTCACTGTACGTGATGCAACACTTATAACCACAAGAGACTTGAGACTTGAGACTTGACTTGGACTCTACACTGAAAAAAAATATTCGTTGAATTTAATTAAAAAAATTATCGTAAGTGGTTGCACACAATTGATTTTAGCTAAATTTGTGAACTTAATCAAATTTAGTTCAACTTAATGCATTTGTTTAAATGTAGCTAAAATCAATTATGTGCAACCACTTACGATAATTTTTTTTTATTAAATTCAACGAATAATTTTTTTTCAGTGTAGCACAAAGACTTGAGACTTGACTTGGACTCTAGCTCAGAGACTTGAGACTTGACAGAGACATGTGAACATCTCTGCTTTGAGGTGCCAAGGATGCGTGCCTGAGGATAAATGTCCGATGACCATACTTTCAGTGTGAATCGCACTTCGCACTTTCGTTTAACGAAAGAGTAGGGTATTTAACAATGAACCATAAAAATACATGAGTATGTTTTAGTTTTCGGTCTTTTATTGAATTTAAACGGCAGGGAATTGCATGCAAATGACCATGTTAATTACGTACCAAGCTGCAAAAAAAAAAAAGTTGGCAAACTATGCTGAAACGGCGAGCAATTATTAATTTGTAGTTCCCTGAGAAGGGAATGAGATGCTGTGTCGATGGTGCTTTGGAACAAGGAGCAAGTTTGGAACAAGGCGGACTCCACATGATTGCGTCTGAAGCACGGATGCAAACTGGTCACAGGCAGGTGACATTATAACCAGGAAAGGATGAAAGCAGTCCGGAATGACTGGCGTGAGCTTTCATTAGCTGAAGCAAGTCGATCACAGGGATGAAGGAAATATGGCTGAGCTCCGAAGCGTCTCGTTGGATCAAACAGATCCAATTTCCTCCACAGGATAGCTCTGTGGACATGTGTATCCAGCGCTCTTACTGGACAGAGAAGGTTCAGCTTTTCCTGATCTTAATCTCTGAAAGTAGAGGGCAGAAGGCCTGCAAAACAATAGGCCACGTAACATTGGTCAGCATCTTAGGGTCATAGCCCGGTTAAGGGTAAAGAAATACCTTGACCATCCTCTGTGCGAACTCAAGGTAAGTGGGGGATACCGAAAAGGCCTGAAGATCTCATACTCTTTTAAGAGAAGATAGCTAAAAGGAACACAGTTTTTAAACATCAGAAACTTGTCTGAAACTGTATCACGGAGCTCGAAGGGAGCTACAGGTAAGCCTTCTCCTAAGCCAGGTCCTAAGTAGGAACCCTGGTTCGAATTGCAGGCCTCAGCCTCAAAGTACCACGATGGAAACACGTTATTAGAGGCTTCCTCCCCAAAGATGCCTAATCCACAGGGGCATGTGAAGAGCATCTTCCCTAGGGTCCACATTTTATTTTTATTATATTAAATATGTAAGATGTTACATGTCAGTAACAAAAAATGTTATAAGTAACATTGTCTTGGACCTTGCTCATGAAACGGGGAATTTCTGTTAAAATAAGTAATCAAATAATTTCATTGAATTTAAAAGGTTACATTTAAAAAAAAAAATGTTTCCCCATTTTCATGGATAATGCCCATGTCATTTGTCATTAGATTGAAGTACCCACTTCAAGCAAACTTATTTATTATTGAATTTTGTGTAAAAATGTGTTAAATAACTTTATAATACTTACAACCATTTATCGTAGAGAGTGTGCGTTTATTTGTAAGTGTGCACTAGGTTGGGCAATGTATCAGTTTTACAAAGGATCAAGTTATAATTTCTTAATCTAAAGACTGATATAATAGTCGCTGTATATATTTTTGTTAATGCTATATTTATTTAATTTGTTGTCGTCCTAAAGTTCATTTTCAGAGAGAAAAGAAGAAATAGACTGCCCCAGAAACATTAGTGAACTCCAGTACCACTGCTGGACCACAGCTATACCCTCCAGCACCACAGCTGGATCCCTCCAGTACCACAGCTGGACCACAGCTGGATCCCTCCAGTACCACTGCTGCACCGCAGCTGGATCCCTCCAGTACCACTGCTGCACCACAGCTGGATCCCTCCAGTACCACAGCTGGACCCCTCCATCATCACTATTGGACCACAGCTGGATTCCTCCAGTACCACTGCTGCACCACAGCTAGACCCCTCCATCACCACTACTGGACCACAGCTGGACCAATCCATCACCACTGCTGCACCACAGCTGGACCCCTCCAGTACCACGCTGCACCACAGCTGGACCCCTCCATCACCACTACTGGACCACAGATGGATCCCTCCAGTACCACAGCTGGACCACAGCTGGACCCCTCCATCACCACTACTGGACCACAGCTGGACCAATTCATCACCACTGCCGCACCACTGCTGGACCCCTCCAGTACCACGCTGCACCACTGCTGGACCAGCAGAAACTGGAAGCTAGGGAGAGAGATTGACTGAGGACTCGTGGTGATTGTGTGAAAATTCTGGAGAGATGCCAAGGATTTTATATGTTGAAAGACTGAGTTTATTTGAAGCACAGAGTGCGCCTGTTTGTTTTAAGAAGTTTGTAAATAAATCCACGAGCCACAGTAAAGCCGACCCTATCTCCTTCCTTCCACATATACTGAACCTCATCACATTGAGCAAGATTATATCAGATATGCCTTAGCTCTGGCTCTGTACTCTTGAATGCTCTCTGACTAATGAGATGGTTGAGGCTGTTCTTCTGGATTTATCAAGGAGATGATTATGGAGACAAATGTGCTGAATGCTTGGAACGGCTGGAGGAGAACAGCTTCCCATACCAGAACATTTTTAGTCGGTAGGCAGGCAGGAATGGCAGTCTCAAATGGACAATTGGATAATTTCACACAAGATTTGGCTTTTTTTTTATTTTTTAACTGAAGCAGCGGTCAGTAAAGCTCCCATAAACTTTGGTAACGTTAGTTTGTTTTTAATTTGTCTGCATTATTACTAGAGCACATGCTATATCTAGCTGAAGTGTAGGCTAACCAAACTACGACCGCTTTCGGCTCATAAAGAAATGGAGCATTGTTTGCGACTTGTGAAGTTTTAAAAAGCTGCAGAAACGACGTCTCTCTGCTGCGCCAATTGTAGCGAACTCTAGAAACCCTTTTTTTAAGACTTAAAAAATACAGTTCTGCCTATACTGCAACCCCCACTCCTGGGGTACCCATTCTGGAATTGGAATAATATACCAACAATTTCATGTTTATCATCCTTTTTTTTAACTATCTTAGGAGTGCAGATGATATTCAACGGTTGCTGCAGCATATGCAGAGAACAACCTCTCTGCTAGCTGACCGGTTGGCGAACACCACCTCCTCCTCTGCACTACCTTCTTCATCCCTGCCAACCTCCTCTGTGCCATTGCTCCCATACCACTCATCGTCCTCTGGCCCGCCCTCTGCATCCAGGCCATCCTTGTCTCTGCCATTGCTTCCATACCATTCACATTCATCGTCCGCTGCACCACCTGCAACATCCCAGTCAACCTCTGTGACATCGCTTCCGTACCACTCGTTGTCCTCTGCCCGAGCGCCTGCATCCTGGCCATCCTCCTCTGCTTGTCTTTCGCTAAACACCCACAGAGATGATGAGATTCAAGCCAAACTTGTCTCGCCTTTTCAGACCAAACAATTTACCTTTGGGAGGATGGAGAGGCATATCCCGTAAGACAAAAAAGGAGGTACTCTGGACACATGTATTTGTGTGCCTCCCAGAGCCTGATGCTGTTGCTGTGCCAAATCCTGAGGAGGCTCGTTTTTTGGAACAGTGTGGTATAGGAAAGAAGATAACCTTTCTGAACAACATGGGTGATCACGCCTATCTCACAGAACATTTATACAAAACTTACCCACCGCTCAGTGAAGCTGGTGGTTACACACTTGCAAAGAGTGACAGAACCAAGAGGCTCAGTAAGGCCCCTATTCCGGCATCAGGATACAATATAGAGTATCTACGAAGATTTGTGGACATCAAGAGGGCCCCTCTGTATATAATCCCATTACAGCAGTCACTTAGTCTTTGTCTGCCTGTGGAGGAGGTAAGCCAATGTTGTTTGAGGTGTGAAGGACTTTCCCCTTTGTGACCTGGAAAGCCATCTCAGAATATGGTAATGTCCACTATGACATATTTCACATTTGTCACTAGCTACCTGTAAACTGTCCTTTTAACAAAATGTGTTCATTCTGCAAACTGAAATGTGCAGCTTCTGCTGCAATTCTCACAGGATGTCACTGTCCAGTCGTCAAACCTGTGGAAATGTAGGCTAGTTGATATTTAAGCTCAGCAGCCAATGCCATTAACTGATAATAATTGATTAACCATTAATAAATAAGATGCAAAACCAAGAAAATGTTATTGCTTCGGTAGCTCATACTTTGCAGAAGCAAACATATTTTGTGTTGTGAAAATAGTGCTCCAATGTTGCCTGGCAATGCAACCGGCGCATGCTGGCTTTTTGTTCAAGGACAAGCATTAAGCTGGTTGAGATCATACTTATCTGACCGCTACCATTTTGTCTATTTAAATGGAGAAAATCGATCATAACTTCAGTAAACTATGGAGTGCCGCAGGGATCTGTGTTAGGCCCTCTATTATTTTCAATATATATGATGCCACTTGGAAATATTATAAGGAAACATGGAATTAGTTTCCATTGTTATGCAAATACTGAAAAAAACATATATATATATAATATATAATATAAAAAATATCCTATCAGTTTTTTGCTAGGCCACACCAGAACCTTGATATGTTTCTTACAGAGCCACTCCTTGGTTATCCTGGCTGTGTGCTTCGGGTCAATTGTCATGTTGGAAGACCCAGCCTCGACCCATCTTCAATGCTCTAACTGAGGGAAGGAGGTTGTTCCCCAAAATCTCGCAATACATGGCCCCGGTCATCCTCTCCTTAATACAGTGCAGTCGCCCTGTCCCATGTGCAGAAAAACACCCCCAAAGCATGATGCCACCACCCCCATGCTTCACAGTAGGGATGGTGTTCTTGGGATGGTACTCATCATTCTTCTTCCTCCAAACACGTTTAGTGGAATTATGACCAAAAAGTTATATTTTGGTCTCATCTGACCACATGACTTTCTCCCATGACTCTTCTGGATCATCCAAATGGTCATTGGCAAACTTAAGACGGGCCTAGACATGTGCTGGTTTAAGCAAGGGAACCTTCCGTGCCATGCATGATTTCAAACCATGACGTCTTAGTGTATTACCAACAGTAACCTTGGAAACGGTGGTCCCAGCTCTTTTCAGGTCATTGACCAGCTCCTCCCATGTAGTTCTGGGCTGATTTCTCACCTTTTTTAGGATCATTGAGACCCCACGAGGTGAGATCCTGCATGGAGCCCCAGTCCGAGGGAGATTGACAGTCATGTTTAGCTTCTTCCATTTTCTAATGATTGCTCCAACAGTGGACCTTTTTTCACCAAGCTGCTTGGCAATTTCCCCGTAGCCCTTTCCAGCCTTGTGGAGGTGTACAATTTTGTCTCTGGTGTCTTTGGACAGCTCTTTGGTCTTGGCCATGTTAGTAGTTGGATTCTTACTGATTGTATGGGGTGGACAGGTGTCTTTATGCAGCTAACGACCTCAAACAGGTGCATCTAATTTAGGATAATAAATGGAGTGGAGGTGGGCATTTTAAAGGCAGACTTCGTCTTTGAGGGTCAGAATTCTAGTTGATAGACAGGTGTTCAAATACTTATTTGCAGCTGTATCATACAAATAAATAGTAAAAAAATCTTTTATTGTGATTTTTGGATTTTTTTTTTTAGATTATGTCTCTCACAGTGGCCATGCACCTACGATGACAATTTCAGACCCCTCCATGATTTCCAAGTGGGAGAACTTGCAAAATAGCAGGGTGTTTATATATACTTATATACTTACAAATACTTATTTTCCTCACTGTATTTGCAAACTAACATTGGCTAATGAAATCAATGTCATCGCTAACAAACTGTAATAATAAATCCTTCTGTCACAGCAGTCCTGTTGCACAAACTGGGTTTAATATGCTTGCTATGTTTGTTTTTCAGCAACAAAAGTGATGAAGAGTTTGAGGAGAATACACCACATCACTCAGAGTATGTTACATTTTCATAAATTATGATTTCATGCACTCATGGATAGAGGATAGTTCATTCTTTAAGCTAATGGGCTACTTGTGTTTCAGGGGTGATCATGATGATGATGATGATGATGATGCAGAGCTTTCTTTGGCCATCTATCAGTCACTACAGGTAGGTATTATCTTAACCATGTAAACACAGTCTGGAAGACTTATTAAAGGGATGTTAATGGCAAATGCTACATTTTTAGTAGAAGTCTAAAATGAAAATATCTGTTGCATGGCTACTTTAGGAAGTGAGATCAGAATTCTAACCCCATTTTGCTATCAAACAGTAACAACAAACTTGCCTTTTGTCTGTGTAGTATATTTACTTTGCCTTGGAGAGATTCACGCCGCCTAGTCACTGGCAGATAAAAATTTGTAGCAGACCTCTCCATATCCACAATCTCTAGTCACTACACTTTGCACTAACCTTCATCCTGGATTAAACATCTGCCCATTGGCATATAGGGCTGGGTATCGTTCAGAATCTTTCGATCCGGTGCCAATTTCGATACCGATTCCTAACAATACTTTTTTAAAAACAATTCTGGTAAAACTGCTCACTCAGTAACATTAATAAAATGACCGCCTGTCTTTCATGCCAAAGAAAGTTAGCCACTTAGCTGGAAGAATCCTGCTTCGTCAGTCCTCAGTCCTTCTCTTGCGTCTTGACTGCGTCTCCCGCTGTTTCTTCCTCCTTCCCTCGCTACCTTCCTGCCTTCTCTCTCCAATGTCAGCGTCTTATATGCTTCTCCCGCCCCAATCACCGTTTGAAATTTTCCCCTCGCACGTGCCGATGATTTCGCCCGCTCAGCTCTCGCTGCATTTCCGCCCCGTTCATGAGTCGCTGGAACTGGCCTGGTGTTGCACCGGAAGTGTTCCTCCATAGCAACAACTCCCGTGCAAACAGGTTCCGGCCCTGGTCACCCCGTGACACTATTATACTTTATCGACACAAGTGCCTTAACCCTCTGGAGTCTGAGCTGTTTTCTGGGCCCTGGAGGTGTTCTGACATGCTCTGACATTTGTGCTTTTTTCAGTTATTTATAAACATATTAATGGCAAAGGTGTAAATTCACTCTATATAGCACAAACAGGGCTACCAAAATATCTGATCAACATGCATGTATATGTTTGAATTTTTAAGAGAATAATGTTTATGCGTGCTTATTGGAAAAAATTAAAATGAAAGTTGCAGAAATAAGGCTATAAAACACATACTAAATATGTGGCAATAAGACTTTTGACTAATGGATGTGGTCGCCTATAGTTTTTTCTTCAAAATTATGTGAAAATAGTCTTGCTTTATCGTTCACATAAAACCATACATTGATTTAAATTGATGTAAAACAGGTTTTGCTTGGAAAGCCAATATGCGAGGGGGGCGTGAACGAGGAGTGGTTTTCACCTTAGATTACATTGTCCCACCCACTCTGCATAATGACTCTGCATAATTAGCCATTCATTCAGGTGTGAAACTGACTGAGCCACAATGCAAGGACAAAAGATATATTTAGAAGAAGACTTATATTGACCATTTAAGATTTTGCTTACATCTATCTTGTAAATATGTTTTGCTATTTTATTAAAAAGGTTACAACTACAACAATAATTACAATTTCAACAATATTTCAAGTGTACTCTTTCTTTGTAAAAAAAAAAAAAAGATTATAGGCCTACATTTTATCTATGTATTCATTACTTTGAATATAGCCAACATTGGAACGGCTAACATCTTAGTTGATGACTTTATTTTTGACAAAAATAGTAGGCTATTTTATATGTAGAAATTGCTAAACAAAAGCTTATTTGACGAGGCAGTATATTCTACAGTAAAAACTGTACCCAAATCTACTAAACAAAATGTTGTCTTTCATATTCCGCCTGACTGTAACATTGTTTTCATGAAATATTAGTGCATATTGTTAATTTGCCGTTTAATACGTTGCTTATACAAATAGCCTACATTTTATTTCAACATATTTCAGTTGATTTTTACTCATCTCAGTATAGCAATACAGTTTGCTAAAACAACATCATTCATTCACAAACTCGATATAAATTTAACTTCTAGCAAAGATGAAGTTGATGATAGGCTTTTGACTCGCGATCTTCGCAGTGAACGCACCGGAGAAATGCACATTTATTAGGCTACATAGTTTTTTTGTTTTGGATGGTTTTGTTTAGAACCAGCTTTCTGTAAATATATTTCGATTTTTTTTTTTAGACATGTGAGGCGAGTAGGCTACGGGTTCATGATGATCTCCAGTTCAGACCTTATGTTGTGATTGCCTATATTTACTTTAAATCCAGGAAATTTGTTAATGAAAAAATTATTAAAATTAAGATACAATTGATACAAAACGAAATTCGTTTTAAAGAAAGGATTTGTACTTTCTGTTTTGAGGTCTCTGTGAATGTTTGAAAGTGTTTTAGTGCTTAGAGCGCTCGCGTCCATAATGGAGAACTGTCACGTAATATTGTTTTTTTCCTCATAAATGCGAACACGAAAAATAAAAGACAAAAGACTTTTAAGTAAAACTTACTCCAAAATTGTGTCCTCGGCGGAATTCGCTCTTCAAAATGCTGCCGTTCATCGTCTGTTATAATCTTCCTCTGAGGAAACAACCCGGTACCGTGCATTCTTCCTCGCTGTCCAGAATCATGAAGGGCGTCTTCACCGGAGAAACGAGCCATACTCAAAACGCGATGAACTATCAGTAAGTCTCATGAAGAAACTGTGTTTTTATGGCATTGATCGGAGGGGCATATGCGATGCATACTAGATCACCTAACTAGTTAACATGTGAATCGCGCCGGGGGCGGGGCGGCAGCAGCTGATTATAAAGATAATGAGGCAGAAGGAAAAACGGTACCTCTCCTTGCTTTCAGACAGATTACATGAGTTGAAAACATTTGTTTTTTATATAAATTACTTCATTTACAAGAAGAGATTTCAAGCTTCATAAAGACATATCTCACGTGTCTGTGTGAGAAGTATTCGCTGAGTTATGATTCATTTTCGGACGCGTTTCAGAATGGACTACACGGAGAGAGAGAAGGCAGAACTCGCTTCGTGTTTATTTTTCTTTATTTGGCGAAAAGCACAACACTTTGTTTTTATTGTGAGTATACACAAAAATAATACACACTTAACAGGATCGATTGATGTATAACACAAGCATATAAGATAAAAAGTAATTTTTTATTTATTTATTTTTTTTCACTGATAGGGGAAAAAACGAGCCTATCGCGCCGGCACGATAGCCGACCTCAGGGGGTTAAAAATGACTTACAATACATAACAGCTACAAGTGTATATGCACTATACTATAGCGACAAAAATTGATTTGATTGCCTTGCCGTGCTACTCGCCCATATCAGGTGCTTCGCTTCAGTCGATAAACCTGTCATATGATGAGTTTTCTCCCTATTTATACTCTATAAATAATAAAATAAAAATAAAATAAAATAAAATAAACTATAGCACAGCCATTCAGCTCGCTTCGCTGGCTATGATGCTCCCGCTGTGCAGCTGCAATGCCTTTTAAAATAAAGGCTTCAATATTAATCCATCATGATCACATTACACAACTGAAATTGCATGTCAAAATATACACTTTGTCAATATTTTTTGAGACCCCCCCAAAATTTCACATATCTCGTTTTCAGGGGAGCCCATGTCTTATTAAGGGGAGCCGAGCTCCCCTAGCTCCCCCGTAGTTCTCACTATGGTTTAACCTTTCAAGAGTATAAGTAAAAGAGAATACACTCAGCTGATCATATAATGTACATTCTTTCTGCTTGGCTTTTGGAGCCCTAATAATTTATGGGTTATTTATGAAAACACTGGCTGAATGGACATTATTGCACTCAGACATTATTACTCGGCTACCCGATAGTACAGTTGAGTATGCCAGCAAGCCGTGTGTTAATGTGGTGTGTATTCTTCTCATTTTAGCTCCTGTGTCCACTTGGGCTGAAGGTCGAGACAGAACCAAACCAAAGCTGGACTGTAACCTCTACTGGCCTATATGACAGACTTCATACTGACAGCTACTGGCATGGATGCTGCATCACATGTTGTTGAACAAAAACTTCTTCACCTAGAGTTTTCATCCCCCTTGAGGAGACTGCATGTCTTCTTCTCTTGTTCATCCCCCTTGAGGAGACTGCATGTCTTCATCTCTTGTTCATCCCCCTTGAGGAGACTGCATGTCTTCATCTCTTGTTAGTGGATATCATTTTTAACACTCTTCAAAGAACTGCTAATTTCTTCTGAATTTGTTTAGTAGTATATGTAAGAATTTTCCATTAAACTTTTAGTAATGTTTTTAAGTAATGAAGTAATTAATTAAGTAATGTTGTTCTCATCTTGTTAATGTATGCACAGTATAAATTGCAAACATGCTTGTGTTGGACACATTTTTACAGATTATAGACATTTTTAAAGGAGGTAAATGTCTGTAATAGTTATACTGATAATAAAAAAATAAATAAAAATAAAACAAACTGCATCAATGCATATGGTTCCCACTCCTCTCTTGAACTTACCAGGAGAAAAGCATCAGGCTTTAAAGATTCACCTGCCAGCACATGGGATCTATTCTGCACCCTTTACCATCCATCTCAGAGACGAAAAGTTTCAAAAATGGTCATGTGAGTGTTTATATATATGTTTAATCTGTGACGTGTAATAGTGTGTGTGTCAAACCATGTAGTTTATTGGCATTTTTTCTTGGGGTTTTTCAGTGAGGATGTTGAACCATTTGAAGTAGCATGTGCAGACACGCGGCCTTGTGACCAAGTAAAAAAAATTCCAGAGGGTGTCGGAGTCTTTAAGTGCGTATTCCCCACGGATCCCCGTCTTTGCCACCGTATTGGAGAAAGCCCGCGACGTAGTGACGTACTCCTACGATTTCGACGGGGTCGTCATCCACCTAGAAGATGTGAGCTGCCTGAAAGCTGCGGTCCACTACCTCTTCGTGGGCAAAGTTGACCCATCGAAGGTGGTCAACCACTGGCACATACTGAAAAAGCAGCTGGACTTGACCGCCTACACTGCGGAGGGCGTCATGTCCTTCTGCAGGTTGCTGGGCAGCGTTTTGGCCTATGTCGTCGGTGGCTACTTTCTTAATATCAGTTGCGTGCCAGTCAACCCGAACAACACCGCCCCCATGTTCCGGAGCGATCTTATGGCGAAGGTGCATGCCATTGGCATGATCAACGCCGACTGCAAAAACTTCACCCCCCGGCTGAAGGGCCTGCCGCCGCGTAACTTGGCCAGACCCAGCGTGATGAAAAACGACCTCGGAAACCTGATGAGGATGAACGTCCTGGCCGGTGACCAGAGGTTCCTGCTGGACCTCTTCATGAGCTCGGTGAAAGACGTGAACGTCGACGTGGACATGGGCATATACAGATGTGGCCTTTAAAAATGCGCGTCTCAGAGAAAAGAATGCCACGAGCACTTCCGAAATTCTGCGGGATCGTGCAGAAGGGGGATTAGGTGTTGGACGCAGGAAATACTAAAACCTGTAGATGGCAGTCGTGTTTCATGTGGCCATACTGAGTTGACGAAGTATGACGAATACAATGTTTTCTTTTGCCAGTTACATAAACAGTCACATATTCTTCATAAAAATCCGACTCAAACGCGCATCATTTGTCTTATTTTTTTTTTCTGTGTACTTACAGTAGAAGAGACGTGATGTAGGCTATGATAACTGAGTCTTATAACACAATAATTTGCAAAGACCTTTAAAGAGACCGAGATCATTTGCGCAATATCATTATCTAATTTTACATTTAGTTCATTTTTGCATCTTAACGTTTTAAATAGTTTTAACATGGTTGTAATGCGCTTTTCTGCATTACACACAGTACTTTTTATACTATCATGTTTCTTTTATAGGCGTCGATTTCGGTGGGGACGGTGGGTACGCACCCACCAGATTTCGTCATGAGTCATTTTGTACCCACCACTTTTAACTTCAGTCCATATTAATTTGACTTTTGGTTCGATTTTTTTTTACCGTTTTCAGTGGTTATGAGGAGCTTAATTAATTTAACCTGAGATGTGCGTTATATCGCTTTTTGATCATTCTTTGTGTTGTTGAATTTTGACACAGTTTCATTATTTGTTCATAATAATTTGATTCATAATTATGTCATTTTTTTCTAAAAGTAAAAAAAAACAAAGTTTTTTCTAAAAGCAATATTCTAAAGAGATACAAAGACAGTGTACGTGTACCCAGCAGATTTCGTCATGAGTCATTTTGTACCCACCACTTTTAACTTCCGTTGACCGTTTTCAGTGGTTATGAGGAGCAATATGAGAGAAAAATTTTGTAATCATTGTCTGACACAACAAAAAAATATAATATAATATTCATTTTATTTTAATTTTCGTGTTCGCATTTATGAGGGAAAAAACAACGTGTCAGTTTACGGTTATGGACGTGAGCGCTCTAAAAGCGGCACTAAAAGACTGCTTTAAAACTTTCACAGAGACCTCAAACAGAACAGCTGCCTTTCTTTAAATCGAATTTCGTTTTGTATTAATTATGTCTTAATTTTAATCAATGTTTCGTGAACCAATTGCCTGGATTTAAGAAGTAAATATAGCAGACAATCACGACATTGGAGGGGCCGGCGATATCTCATAAATGAACCGAAACTCAGCGTGTAATGCACATTCACATTTACAGTGTATTTAGACACATTTAGACGCATTCATAATCATTACTTTTACCGGTTCTTTGTGGCAAGCTTTATGCGTGCGGTCGTGCGCTTGAGTGCGGCTATATTACGTAAACGCTCATGATCCATATGATATAAGTAGGCTAATTAAATTAATATAAAGGGGCGATTTGTCCACGAATTACTTAAATGAACAACTAGCCTAGTATACTAGTCGACTAGAAAAAAAAAACTTTTAGTCGAAAGCAGCCCGTATTCCACATATTTTCGAACCAGGCAACAGGACATCTGTGTTGAGCGAGGCCGAGGACCCTGAGCGGAATGAACGAGCGGAGCGGAATATTCAGAAATGCTTTCCACTCACGAGCTCTGATTGGAACAAACCCGAACCTCGCTGTCTGCTGAACTTGCAGAATCATCAAAATATAATATTTTCTAAAGAAGAATTTTAAAACTTTATTGGTGGTAATTGAGAAGAATTCCTCTTTCCATATCTAAATCATTTCGAGTGCAATATAAATGTATCATATTGTTATTCTTATTATATAAGAATAATACGTATTTTTTACAACATTTTTTACATATAGAGAATATAAGTTTAGCGTGTTGTGTGTATTTCCTAATTATAAGCTTTTGGTGAAATTGCAACAAAACTAAAAGAGTAAAAGTGCATAAAAACATAAAAACATGGCGTCGTCTCAAGAAATATCTGCGTACACACTAATCCACTGAAACCGACTCAAAACGATGTAGCCTAGTATACATACCAGACCAGGCACTGTAATTCTGCCACAGACATACACTAAAAACGGAGAAGACTTAAAGCATGCGCATAAACCTTGCGCGCTATACAACAATAATATTAGGCACAGTAGCTTCTTTTTTCTTTTCTTTTTTTATCAAGAACTTTGTTGAACAATATGAACAACCATAAATGGTCTGGTACAAAATATGAGTCACGATATTCGATAGTTAACGGATGCATAAAGCTTGCCACAAAGAACTGGCAAAAGTAATCATGTGTCAAGGAGACATTTTAATTGTTTACTAATCAACTAGTGTTTTATGTGTCAGTCAAAGATGTTGACAATGCTGACTCGTCATCTTCGCAGATATTGTGAACGTGCCTATAGAGAGAAATGCACACTTACATAAGAGAGTTGTCTGTTTCTTTTCGTTTTGAATTGTTTTGTTTAAAAGTGGACATTTCAAGCTTTCTAGATACATTTCTGAGTTTCGGTTCATTTATGAGACGAGCTCAGTTCACGAGCAATGCAAGTTATATCGCGCCGGTGCCTCCATTTCCTGATTAAATCGTCTTAAATGCGTCTCCGTGTGGACAGAAACCAATGTAATCTTCCTGATTTAATCACGTAAAACACAAGTCTAAACACAAGCACCACTCTTCTGAATGATGGTAACCACAAACCTCCAAGAGTTTGTAAACCAATTGTTTGTAAAACATATTTAATATTTACAAATTCAAAAAAAAAAAAAGAATGTTTTACTAGTGTATAAATAAAACGACATGAAGAAAGTTATTTCCAAAATGTAATTAATTGCACAGTCTTTGTTTTAGCTGCTTGTTTTAGCTGCTACCAATTGACACAGAGTCAAGAAATTACAACCACCCACCCCCCAGGTCTGCCGATTCAACCCCCAATGCTAATCGATCTCCTCTCAGGGAATCAAAAGAAAACCGGTTTTTCCAGTTTTCACCAGCTTGTGGGCAGGGTTTTAATCCCTTGCAGTTCCTTTGTTTAAATGCTATTTAAGCAAATATACTATACATACGCTTTAAGTTATTTCAAATTAATGTTTATAGCTTAATTTGTTGATATCGCGTAACTTAATTTGACATATGTTGATATAACCAACTGACATTGTAGATTCCATTGCATGCCAGGAAGAGGTTTATGCTTTGTTTTAAGTAATGAGCATTTACTATAATATAGCCGCACTCAAGCGCACGACCGCACGCATAAAGCTTGCCACAAAGAACCGGTAAAAGTAATGATTATGAATGCGTCTAAATGTGTCTAAATACACTGTAAATGTGAATGTGCATTACACGCTGAGTTTCGGTTCATTTATGAGAAATCGCCGGCGCCTCCAATGTCGTGATTGTCTGCTATATTTACTTCTTAAATCCAGGCAATTGGTTCACGAAACATTGATTAAAATGAAGACATAATTAATACAAAACGAAATTCGATTTAAAGAAAGGCAGCTGTTCTGTTTGAGGTCTCTGTGAAAGTTTTAAAGCAGTCTTTTAGTGCCGCTTTTAGAGCGCTCACGTCCATAACCGTAAACTGACACGTTGTTTTTTCCCTCATAAATGCGAACACGAAAATTAAAATAAAATGAATATTATAATTTTTTTTTTTTGTTGTGTCAGACAATGATTACAAAAATGTTCTCTCATATTGCTCCTCATAACCACTGAAAACGGTCAACGGAAGTTAAAAGTGGTGGGTACAAAATGACTCATGACGAAATCTGGTGGGTACACGTACACTGTCTTTGTATCTCTTTAGAATATTGCTTTTAGAAAAACTTTTAGTTTTTTTACTTTTACTTTTAGAAAAAAACAACATAATTATGAATCAAATTATTATGAACAAGTAATGAAACTGTGTCAAAATTCGACAACACAAATAATGATCAAAAAGCGATATAACGCACATCTCAGGTTAAATTAATTATATAAAAAACAGGGAACATTTTGTAAAAGCAAAACTGAACAAAATGCATACTTAAAATAATTGTATTAGGCTATGTGTTACCGAATATTTAATACCACTTCCCCATAATGTTGTAATTATTTTTTTAAAACAACATCTGTCAAACTGTCAATCAGATACCTCTTATCTGGTCATTTTTATTTTATTTTAGAAGTCATAACTGTTGATCACCCTTTGTATGGAATTTGTGAATATGAATATTTAGAAGATTTACAAACTGTCGGCAAGACCTCAAACCAACCCCGGACATTCTGAGACTAACGTGGAAAAATCTGTATGCTTAATGCATTAAGACAGTTCAATTAAAATATTTATTAATAATGTAATGGCAAATCAGATGCGCCCAAAATATAAATGCTACGCGTTGTGCTGCAACATTACCTCACAAGAAATATCTGCACAAGAACAATCACACAAGAAATATCTGCACGAATTAAGAATCTGGGTAAGTCGCATTATTTAATTGCATTATGTTAGGATGATTTTGTGTATATATATAAAAAATACTGCTGGGTTTTTACAGGCAGAGTCACGTGTATTACCCTCACACTAAATTCTCTGTTGCACTTATATAAATGCGCATTGCATGCACAATCATCTTAATAGTTGTACAAAAAAGTTATGCGCTGGCAAGAACGTCACTTTGCTGTTTTAATAAAAGCAATGTTAAATATTCTGCATGCACTCATCTCCTGGAAACCACAGCAATGACAAAGCATATACAAATTCGTAAACGTTGTCCAATACCCCTTCTTGTCTTAATGAACCTTTTGCATTTACAAATATTTTCAAATGTCTGTATAATACAGTAGCCTACTGTAAATATTTGTGTCTATTAATATTTATAATTTATATTTTATTGTGGATGTTTTCTTACAATCATGACGTAATGTGAAGTAAAAGAAAAAATCTAATGTGAAGTTGTTTTTTATGCGCCACCTGGTGGATATTCTGTGAAGCGAAACACATTGAGGGATTTTTTAAGTAGGCCCCCCCCGAAGCACTTGCAGAATTCTGCGAGACTCTACGAGACGAATTGCCGAATGCCGCGGGAGAAAACGCGCGTTTTTAAAGGCCACATCTGTAATCCATTGCGCTCTTTAAGATCACTAAATTCGAGGCTTTTGGTCATACCTAGGATATCCAGATCCACCAAAGGAGGGAGAGCATTTTCACATTTTGCTCCAAAAATCTGGAATAGTCTTCCTGATACTGTTCGTTGCTCAGACTCACTCTCCCAGTTTAAAACTAGATTAAAGACGCATCTCTTCAGCCAGGCATTCATATAATACTTTTAATCTTACAGTTAAATCCGACCTCTAGTTCATAAACGCCAGAGGAGAACTGGCCCCCGACTGAGCCTGGGTTCTCCCAAGGTTTTTTTTTTCTCCATTAGGTCACCTGATGGAGTTTTTCGGTTCCTTGCCACTGTTGCCTTTGGCTTGCTCAGTTGGGGATATTTGGGGATATTTATTTTAATTAATCAATCAACGATACTATTGATCAGCATTACCAAACGTGGACGTTCCACTAGAAACAAACATTGATGTATTGTTTTAATTTAATACTGTGAAGCTGCTTTGATACAACCTATGTTGTGAAAAGCGCTATATAAATAAACTTGAAACTTGAAAACTTGAAAGACTTCTAGCTCTGATGCCATGCACCTTGCCACCTTCTTCGCATGCCGTCTTCATCCAATACGTTGGAAATCGTCAAATCCATTTTTTTTTTTAAATTACAGAACCATAATCGCAAAATTAAACCCTTTACATTAGTTTAACGATTGATAATTAAGTAAAGTGGAAAATTGTAATTATGCGTTGCAATAGTGTTTTAGTAGTAAAAGAAATATATGTGTGTTACTTTAACAAAAAAAATATTTGGGTAAAAAGAACAGTGCCACAAAACCATTTTTTTGAGTGTAGTGGATCCTTTGCATTTTGCATATCAGACAAATAAGGGAGTGGATGATGCAATTTTACCATAATTTTGCATAATAGTTTACTCATATCTTGAAGGTTCCAAAAATCACATGAAAATCCTATTTGCTGAATTTTCCTCAGCTTTTAATAACATATTGCCATCTATGTTAGTCGAAAGATTAGCCACAGAGTTTAATCTGGATGGAGGACTGATTCTGTCGTTGCAAGAGTTTTTAAGAAACAGTACAACGAGTGAGTGTGGGTGGATCACTGTCGGAGAAACAAATTACTAATGTTGGATCCTCTCACCCCTATTTCAGGGAGATATCTAATCAGATTTGCTGATGACACTGCATTAGTCTCCTTCAGGGTGATGAGGACAGTCATGGACCTGTTTTAAATAAATGTATTTCTTGGTGTGACATGTCAAACTTTAAGTTAAATATTTCAAAAACAAAGGAGATGTGTATTGATTTTAGGAAGGAGTCTTTAGTGAGTGTGACCACTATTAAAGAGGAGCCAATTCAGATTGTTAATGAGTATAAATACCTTGGGGTTGTCCTTGATCATAAACTGAGGTGGGATAAATGGACTGAAGCTGTGAACAAAAAAGGACAGAGCAACTATACTTCCTTAGGAAGAGGCTGTCATTTAATGTAAGCGTCTCAATCCTAAGAGTGAAATGTGCTGTATAAATAAACTTGCCTTGCCTTGCCTATACAGCCACTCTGGAGAAAACAGTGATGTCATAATCCAGCTCAGTTCAGTTCTCATATAATGGTGTCAATGCAGGCAGATCAATTCAATTCAAATTTATTTGTATAGCGCTTTTCACAATTCATATTGTCTTCAAAGCAGCTTTACAGAAAGTGCACTTCAAAAATGTACATAGAAAAATACAGTTAGTTAATCATGTATTAATTTAGGGCAGGGGTCACCAAACTTTTTTCTCTGGGGGCCACATTATCGTTCCTGACTGTGATGGGGCCGGGGCCGGGGCCGGGTCAGCTATATAACATATAATTGTATGACTCAGACCAAAATAACCACCAGCAGGCCTTATTGTGAGATTACTAGCCTGGCACAGCCATCCCCACTACTATATCCACACTACTATATCAACACTTGATTCCTGGCACATATTTGTTTATCTTTACTAGTGGTTTGCAAAAGTTATAAACGAGTCTTCACACTTTGTTTTAATTAAAGTTATTCTTCACAAATAATCGTTGGTCCACTGTTCTTTGAAAACTCTGCACTCTCTTTTAGGGGTGGAACGGTACACAGAAGTCACGGTTCGGTTCATACCTCGGTTCAGAAATCACGGTTCGGTACAATGAAGGGAAAAGCAAAACAAAAATGCAGAAGGCTTGTGCATGTCTCAGGCTGGACCACCAAAAGAAAAATAAATTTCTTAAGCCTTGTATTTTTTTAAATAAGTTTTATTAATAAAGTAAAGGCATAGAACTAGTTTATTTTTAGTGCACTGACAATAGTTTTATATAATTAGTTTATTAATTCAAATAAAAAAGACCTTGATATGTTTGGTTATTGTACCTGAATGAATTGAAAATTAATCTGCTACATTTCAGATTAATATATTTGTTTTCCTAAAAATTTAATTAACAGTAACTTAAACACTTTGCAGTTTGAATTATGTCCTGCATAAACTAAATGACGGAGTATGTTTTTATGTTTCCACTGTCCGATCGCGGCCGCGCCTCACACTCACTCACACACACAAACACACGCACGCACGCACACGCACACAAATATAAGTAAACACTTTACGACTTTTCGATCGCGCCCACACCTCTCTCAACATATTCCAGCATTGCAATCTTTACATCTTTACTGCTTCAGAGCTAAGGCGGAGCTACAGATTATGTGTCCCTAAAGAACCCGCGTATCTAACAGTAGTTCCGCATTACATTAATTAAATTGCATGCGAGTTTTATTTATTTTTATTTCGTGTATTCTCCGTGTAAATGTATGCACCAAACCATGACGCCCGTACCATGACGTACCGTCCATGACGACTTTTGGGGATTAGCATAGCTGCTGTTCATAATATTAATGCATTCGATCCGATTCAACTGTAGTATAAAAGGTAAGTATTATGTGAACGCTTGGCTAAAGAGATGCGTCTTTAATCTAGTTTTAAACTGGGAGCAGAGATCAGTAATATTGTTGAATATTAACCCTAATAACCCTAACCTAAGCCTACTACAGTACAGACTACATGTCTAGTTTGGTGTGCTAGATGTCAATGTTTAATGCTCTGGGGTCGGCAAACGCGCTGGCGCGGTTTGCTGGATTTTCATCACATAGTAGCACAATAAACTAAAATTACTTAAAGTCATTATGGTCAAACAGAAAAAAGAAATATGAAAAAAGAATCTGTGAGATGTCTACTTTTGTATGTGTCCACTTACAATCAAAACAAAACATTGTTCTTTTGTAAAATAAAGAAAATAAACAGGGTGTGCTTTCTGCCTCTCCGGCTCGGTGAACTTTTTTTTCTTGAGCACGTCTATAAACTGAAACAAAACTCAGCGAATACTTGTCACACATTTATGAGCCATTTATCTTTATAAACATTTAAGTGTGTACTTTTAAATGATCGGATTCAAACTGAAAACAAATATTCTCTGTTTAAGTAATTTAAACAAGATGTCCAGTATCTCAAACGCTTGCTCATTATTTTTAATTTGACCACGCCCACACGCGCAAAAGAGATTCACATGCAAATCTCCACGTTAAGGAACGCGAACACGCTCATTACCTCAAAAACAAATCACCAAACTTCATCAGTCTCTGCTTTTCATTGAGTTTGGAAGACACGCTGTGTGCTTACATTGGATTTACCTCAGAAGTAGAACGCGATTTGAAGACAAGAAAGATGTAAGGTAAGAAATGTATTCTGAATTATATTAGTTAATGTTATTGTGGCATAAACTTCACATTGCAGTTGAACTGTTGCTAGATATATGCTGAATATTATAATGTTTAAACCCGTGTTCACTGTTAAATACTGTGTTTGTGGATATCTGCTCAAATGTAGATATGTATATGGTAGCAATAATGTTTCATAGTTTGGAGCGGCTCGATTGCTTCAGTAAATAATGCGCTGTGTGTTTGAAAAGCAAAACGCACCAAACATTAGGCTTCATGTTTTTACTCCAATCTCATTTCATAACGTCATAACGAATGGAAACATTTGAAGTGACATATGATAATCAATATATTTTTCTCTAGTGTAGTGTTACTGAAGTGTTCCTTTTTAACGATTTATAGGCCGCCTGCTATATAGGCTATTGTTATTATTATTTTATGCAGCACTGCAGCCTATGCTTTAAAAAGCAATTGTAACCAGAAAAATCAAAAATGTATTCCCAAAATTGTGCAGCCCTATAGTTTCTCTTGATATCAGCATGTTCACAGGTGTTTATTTAAAAAAAAATTTATACAGGGACCAGATGGCCCACTGATGAGTCCTGCTGACTTCAACATTCACATGAGTCTCTGTACATGAACATGGTAAAGTGAAAAATCAAACACCATGGAAATGACAGGTATGTAAAATGTTTCAGGAATGGCACAAAGGTGTGTGACTGTTCAAGTCTCTGTCTTTAGATCAGTGTGTTCAATAATGTGCTTTTTTGTAAATTGGTTGTGTATCTTTGGATTAGGTTGTGTTGTAAATAAATCCTAACAATCAAAAAGACATTTTTTTTTAAATCTCCTCATTCTTTGTGCAAGGTTCCTCAGAATGACAGGGCCTGTTAGCACCTGATAGGGCCATTAGGGGAGGGTCTTTGTCTTTCTCGGGTGTGAAAGAAATTAAATATTCATGATGTGTTCACACCTCTTTGCATAAAGCTTTCTCACACAAAACATGTCTTACAAATTTAAAATCAATATATTGTCTTATCTGAATGAGTTGTCAGGATGATTTTCACATAGTTTTGGAGCAAATATTCTAGGCTACGTCATACAATTTTCAAAAGTCTTGTGAAGAAGTAATAAATATGGGTTTTAAGACCTTATTTCAGTGACAATTTTTTTTTACACAAACCACGCATAATTGTATGTCATTATCTCAAAACTACAAACTTTTGCATACATGCTGCTGATATATTATTGTAGCAGAGTTTGTGCTGAATACAGTGTAATCATAATTTAGCCATGAAAATGTCACAATAGAAATGAGCACAAATGTCAGCGCATGTCAGAACACCTCCAGGGCCCAGAAAACACCTCAGACCCCAGAGGTTAATCAAAAGGCTTTTAATAATGCCCGTCAGCATGACCTGAAGTTATTCAGGAATTTAAAAATTGAATCCAACTGCATTCAAGTCAGCATTAGTCAAGGTGTTTCCATCACCATATATGTTGTCAACTTCAGAATACTCAGTGTAAGATGTTGATGAAAACACAATTTCAGGACAAAGTGTGATTAATTTGAATACAGCAGAAGTGCAGTTTTATCATTATTTTTGTAATGGGAACTGCAGACCAGGTTGCAAATTACAAATAGGTTTTAATAAGACTTTATGAAAAACATGATCACTTAGTCTTTGGTGTCTTTCTCCTCTTTTTTTTTTTTAAAGTCTCACCTGCAAACGACAGTCCAGCCACTCTTCCCAATTACACAGAGGCCAGTAGCAGACTAAAGGACATATTAAAACAGGAGTGTGAGCGGATATTGGTTGGTAATTCACAGACGGGTGAAAGGAAATACCTGAATGATATCTACACTGATTTATATTTGGTGGAGAATGAGACTGGAGGAAGAGTGAACGACCATGAGGTGATACAGATTGAATCAAATGGCAACCGACCGACTGCCAAGGAGACGGCAATCAAGTGTAATGACATGTTTAATGGAAACACAAAGGTACTGACGATGGGGATCGCAGGAGTGGGAAAAACTGTCTCTGTCAATAAATTCATCCTTGACTGGGTTGAAGGAAATAAAAATCAGGATATAGCCTTCATTTTTCCACTGCCGTTCCGTGAGCTAAACCTGATTACAGAGAACTGCAGTCTCATGGAACTGCTTCACGAACACTTCTTTAGTGAAGATAAAGAACTGCCCTCTCTTCCTAAAGGTGTCCGTAAGGTCTTGTTCATTTTTGATGGACTGGATGAATGTCGCTTCCCTTTGAGCTTTAAAGTGGGTGGCAGATTTACAGATGTTCACAAAAAAACAACATTGAGTAAGATAGTTACAAGTCTTATCAAGAGACACCTGGTTCCCTCTGCTCTCATCTGGATCACATCCAGACCAGCAGCAGCCAGTCTGATTCCCCGTGACTACATTGATCAGGTGACTGAAGTGCGCGGATTTAACAATGAGCAGAAAGAGCAATACTTCATCAAAAACAGTCCTGAGGTTGCTGAAAACATCATCCGTCACATCAAGAAATCCAGGAGTCTGTACATCATGTGCCACATCCCCGTCTTCTGCTGGATCTCTCTCACTGTTCTTGAGCCTCTACTGGATCAAGAGAGCAGTGACACAACTCCCACAACTCTCACAGAGATGTACATAAACTTCTTAATTTCTCAGAAGCAACAGATGGAAAAAAAATACCGTGATAACCCTGAATCTAAAGACAATGCAATGTCTTTTGATGAGATTATTCTGAAGCTTGGGAAACTGGCCTTTCAACAGCTGAAGAAAGGAAACCTGATTTTCAACAAAGAAGATCTTGAGAAGTGTGGACTAGATGTCAATGAAGGGTCAGTGTACTCTGGGTTATGCACTCAAATCTTTCAGAAGGAAAAGGTTTCAGACACACACGTTTACAGCTTTGTACACCTCAGCGTACAGGAATGCCTTGCTGCTCTCTATGTGTTTTTTGTTAACAAAGACAAGAAAGCAAACCCATTTGTTCAATGCTGGAAAGAAATGACACAGAAACTCTCCAAAAAGCCACTGTTTCAGCTTCATAAGGCTGCAGTCGACAAGGCTTTAGAAAGCGAGAACGGACACCTGGACCTTTTCCTCCGGTTTCTCCTGGGTCTCTCACTAAAGTCCGATCAGACTGACCTGAATGACCTACTGCCAGGACTGGAACTCAAATCTGAGAACGTTAAAGACACTGTTGACTACATCAAAAAGAAAATAGAGAAGGAGAAATCAGTAGAGAGGACCATCAATCTCTTCCACTGTCTCAGTGAACTGAAAGATGACTTTGTGGAGGACATCCAGAAGACTCTGAGCTCAGGAAATCTCTCAGCACAGAATTTGTCCTCTGCTCAATGGTCTGGTCTGGTGTTTGTGCTCCAGATGTCAGAAGAGACTCAAGAGATGTTTGAAATGCAGAAATACAGAAGATCTGATGAAGCTTTGGTGAGACTGCTGCCAGTGATCAAAAACACCAGAAGAGCACTGTAAGAGGCTTCTTTACTATCATTTATATACACTGTAAGTCATTTTAATTGGGCCTTAATCTTATGCACGCAATTTTCTGTCCGAGACTATTCAGAAAAAAAAAAAAAAATATTATATATATACATATAAAAAAATTTTTTTATTTTTGTATTTGTGTTGGCGTGCCCTGTCGTTAACGGCCCAGCGACGCGCTCTGCATTCCGTGTGTGTGTGTGTTGGCGGCTCTGTCGTTAACGGCCTAAACGCTCCAATCATGTATCGAGCGCTGGAAAAGTAAAGTCCACTCAAATAACGTGAAATTTCTCTGTAGACGTCTGTTTGCTGAGTTGGTATAGTCATGCTGGGCAACAATGGTAAACGCTCTGATCACATGCTCTGGTAATAATAGCTTTGTAGGACTATTTTTTTTTTCTACTAATTGTCAAAATAAAATATAGTAATTGTGGTGTATTGGGTGGTGTAATCCGTTAAATTAATTATGTTGTTTGATTATTGAAAAAGAATAATATATTGATATATTGATGTTAATGTTTAATATTATTTTAATATAGGTCTATTTTCTGTTCCTTTTTTTCCTGTGTTGTTTAATTTATTTAGGTGATTGTAAGTTTAAATATTGATGATTACAAGCTTGGTGGAAATGCAATTAATTGCAATTAATTACAGCAAATTGTGTACCAAATATACCAATTTGTGTGATGATATTAAATGCCAAAGTTTCTCCATTATCAGGCAAGAATTAAAGAAACTGGAAATACTGGTTTGAAATTTTAAAAAGATAAAAAAATTTAACTTTGGATTTTTTGTATTGTATATCTTTACTAGGGATGTGCCGATACCACTTTTCCCAGAACAAGTTCAAATTCAATACTTTCTGGTATTTGCCGATACCGGATACCGATACCTGTATTTTCACTGCATTTGTCATTTTTTTATGTATTGGGTAGAGAAACGAAAATAACATAAATCATATTAGTTGGCTTAATCAGTTTAACAAATATATATTTACTTCAGTTATTTCCATGCTTAAGAATGCTAAAATGTATTGTATGAGCTTCTATTACTCTCAATGTTTAATCTATTGCTCTATAATATTTCATCTTTCTTTTAATAGCACAGCACATATTTAGAGCAGCTCCAGCAGGGCTCAGTGCTGAGGATTGGGTCAGAGGTACAAATAGATACCAGTGAAATATCACAATTCTCTATTACAATTTTGATACTAAAGCAAAAACTACTTGCCTACTTAAGTAGTGTCAATGTAAAACATTATTAACCCCCTGGGAGGCTCGTTTTTTCCCGTATGAGTGCAAAAAAAAAAAAAATATATATATATTAATTTTTATCTTATATGCTTGTGTTATACATCAATCGATCCTGTTTAGTGTGTATTTTTTGTGTGTGTGCTCATAATAAAAACAAAGTGTTGTGCTTTTCGCTAAATAAAGAAAAATAAACATGATGCGAGTTCTGCCTACTCTCCGTCAGTGAAGTCAATTCTGAAACGCGTCCGAAAATGAACTGTAACTCAGCGAATACTCAGTCAAACAGGCATACAAACACACAGGCATGAAGTTTGAATTCTCTTCTTTTAAATGAAGTAATTTTTATAAAAACCAAATATTCACAGTTTATATAATATGTATGTAAAGAGAGAGATGTCAGTCGTTCTCATCCCAGCTAATTAAGTTTTAATGTGACTCCGCCTACGGAGACCGCGCTATTCAAACGCAAATGTGAGGCGATCCATACAAACCTGTGAAACGCCCACATCCGCTGGATAAGGCCGGTGAAACACTGGATGCGTGGCGTAAGCGTCTCAGCTGCGTGGCGTGTCCGTTTTTACTTCGGCCCGACGGGTGACCCGCAAATTTTGCTCAAAAAAAAAATCCTCATAACCGCGTGCGCGATCTGCTTGCAGTCGTCGAGATGGATGCTGAGGAGTTGAAGAAAAGAATAGATAGTGGAGATTGTAAAGTTGTCGACAATACGTCATCAAAAGTCAAGTCCAGTGTGTGGGAGAAATTAGGAGTTATCTGAAGAAAACAATATTGTGAAAGGCTTTGCTGCATGCAGTTTCGTGTTGGATAGCCGTGGAACTTCATCGCCGAGGAAGCACGCAGATAGCCTAACTGTGATAAGTTAACAAAGCAAGCAGTTCTATCGAACAGTATTTTTCATATTTAACACTGTTAAGTATGTGTGGTGTGCAGGGCGTGTTTGAACGCAAAATTGTCAGATGTAGGCTAAACGATATTGCGTGCCAGATAGTGTTGTAGCCGCGTCTGTTGTAGGCTGCTCAGTTTTCTTCTTGTAAGTTACCGGCCTTTTGACAGCTTCGGCTGAAGTTGTCCTTGTGTTAATTCTTGTCGTTATAACTTCTGTATGACCTGGCAATAAACATTTTTGTAATCGTGTCTATAATGTGATTGGCTAAACTGATTTTATTTCGGGTTCGGGTCGGATGTCGGTTCTATTTTAAGCGGGTCGGGTCGGGTGCGGATTTTAATTAGTGTTGTTGACGGATAACGGGTCGGATGCGGTTTGAAACACTGCGGGTACGGGCGGGTGCGGATTTACAAAATCAGACCCGTGCAGGACTCTGTTAGGCAGGATGATTTTCACATCATTTTGAAGAAAAAAATCTAGGCGATGACATCCATTAGTCAAAAGTCTTATTGCCACATATTTAGTATGTGTTTTGTGGCCTTATTTCAGAAACTTTAATTTTTAGTTTTTTCGATAACCATGCATAAACATTATTCTCTCAAAAATTAAAACATGTACATACATGTGGCTCACATATTATGGAAGTCCTGTTTGTGCTATATAGAGTGAATTTACACCTTTGCCATTAATATGTTTATAAGCAACTGAAAAAAGCACAAATGTCAGGGCATGTCAGAACATCTCAAGGACCCCAAAAACACCCCAGACCCCAGAGGGTTAAAGGATTAGTTCACTTTCAAAAAGTTTTTGCTGATAATTTACTCACCCCGATGTCATCCAAGATATCCATGTCTTTCTTTATTCAGTCGAAAAGAAATTAAGGTTTTTGAGGAAAACATTCCAGGATTTTCTACACAGAATGCACTTCAATGGCAACCAACTATTCCAATGTTCAAAGAAGGTTCAAATGTCCGTCTCAATGCAGCTTCAAAGCCTCGACATGATCCCAGTCGAGAAATAAGGGTCTGATCTAGCGAAACGATCGGTCATTAAACGATGCAGATTTATTTTTTACAGCCATTTTTGATCATATTTATCAGGGGTATGATTAATTCTGAGCACAACTGTATATATATATATACTTTTTAACCATAAATACCCGTCTTGTACCATCTCTGATATGCGCCATGTATTACCCTTCTTGTACCATCTCTTATATGCGCCATGTATTATGTCATCACGTTGGAAAGGTCACAAAAAAAATAAAAATAAAAATAATAAATTAAAACAAAGATGTAGATGATTTTGAAGTTGGAGGAGAAAATGAGATGGAATTTTTTGCCCTTCCCTACCTTTATGAACCGGAGTACACAGACAAATAACTTAGACAGATGGCGTGACACGTGACCTTTCCAACATGATGACGCAATGGGTGGCGCATCTCAGAGATGGTACACAATGAGCATTTGTGGTAAAAAGTGTGTATATATATATATATATATATATATATATATATATATATATATATATATATATATATATAGTTGTGCTCAGAATTAATCATACTCCTGATAAATATGATCAGAAATGGCTGTAGAAAAAAAACCCCTGCATGGTTTATCCTTTTGATCTTTCATTCAAAAAATTGGCAAAAATTAACCTTTCATTGAAGTAAAAGAATTGAAAGTGGGGGGGAAATCACATTATGTTTTTCTCCAAAACATGTTGGCCACAATTATTGGTACCCCTAGAATTTCTGAAGTATATTCCCATTAATATTTACCTTTTTTAGCACACCATCGTGACTAGGAACATGAAATTGTCCAGCTATGACTTCTTGTTTCACAGGAGTTTAAATATGAGGAAACACAAAAGCCAAATTTCTTGAATCATCCATCACAATGAGTAAATCCAAAGAATATAGTTCTGATGTGCATCAAAAGATTGTTGAGCATCACAAAATAGAAAGTGGCTGTAAGAAAATAGCTAAAGAATTGAAAATCTTTACCATTTTGACCATCAGGGTAATAATTAACCCTCTGGGGTCTGAGGGGTTTTCTGGGCCCTGGAGGTGTTCTGACATGCTCTGACATTTGTGCTTTTTTCAGTTATTTATAAACATGTTAATGGCAAAGGTGTAAATTCACTCTATATAGCACAAACAGGGCTACCATAATATGTGATCAACATGAATGTATATGTTTGAATTTTTAAGAGAATAATGTTTATGCATGGTTATTGAAAAAAATAAAAATGAAAGTTGCTGAAATAAGACCACAAAACACATACAAAATATGTGTCAACAAGACTTTTGACTAATGAATGTTGTCGCTTCGAGTTTTGGCTTCAAGATGATGTGAAAATCATCCTGCCTAATCGTTCACATAAAACAATACATTGATTTAAATTGTGTAAGACAGGTTTTGCTTGGAAAGCCAATATGCGAGGGGGGCGTGAATATATATATATATACATATATACATGTATATATAACATATGAGCAGAATATACACATAGAGAGAAATGTGTATTTCTTTCTTTATTCAGAAAGCTTCTTTCTGATGGACTGAAGAGTCCAAACTGTCAGCTGCAGATACTGAGGTAAATGTTTGCAAAATAATTAATGAAATGCTATCACAATAAATGATTTTGTCACAGAATGTGACATCTGCTCTCAGTGGAATGCAAGAACAAGAGATAAAAACAACATTTGCAGGAATGGGATTTTTTCCATATTTATACAGATATTTTCAGAGTTGAGAAGTATGACCCATGTGGACTGAGTCTGAGAAAAATATTGTTGGGGGTGGAGGGACGGTAGTGGACTGTATGAAGATTAAAGTACTAAAACTGTAAAATGTTGCTTTTTCAAATACATCCATTCATGCATGGTTTGCTTCCGATAGCACTGAAGGCTAGTAGCACCATCTAGTGGCTGTGTACGGGACACCATGAACATCTCAGCCAGGGTTCAAAATTAACACCACATGCCAAATGGCGATTTTATGAAACAATGATACTCACGAGTTGGCTAGCAATATCTTTCTCAATACTAGCAATACATGTTTGAGACAATTGGATATGGCTTAGCATGAATTTTGAAGGTTGTGATGTAATATATATATATATATATATATATATATATATATATTAGAAAATGACCGATCGTTTCGCTAGATAAGACTCTTATTGCGTCTAGACTTTGCATCGAGACTTTGAAGCTGCATTGAGACGGACATTAGGTTGCCACTGAAGTGGAGAAAAATCCTGGAATGCTTTCATCAAAAACCTTAATTTTTTTTCGACTGAAGAGAGAAAGACATGGGTATCTTGGATGACATCAGGGTGAGCAATATATCAGCAATTTTTTTTTGAAAGTGAACTAATCCTTTAAGGACAAGTAAGCAGTCAATAATAAAATAAGAACAAATAATCAAATTATTTGCACAAATAGAACAAAGAAAGGCTACAAATGAAATAAACAGTGTTTTAGAGTTTTTCAGGTAGGCTAGGTCAATAGTTTTCAGGTACAGACATTTAAATAAAGCAATCAAATGTGAAATAACACTGCATTTTTATTGCAAGAGCAATGAGTGATTCCTTTGTCCTTTATTGTTTGATTAACATTAAAACACAGCTGAAAGTTTATTAGACTGCTGCCCCTTTATGACCGAATGCACAGATTCCATATGAATATTCCGTCTATATTCACTTGAGATATAACCGAATATGTTTACTAGGATACTCACCAAGACTCATTATACATAAAGCAGCTAATAGTTCATGTTTTATTTAAAAATGCGATTTAGTTTTAATCCAAATAACACTGAACGATCAGCAATCAAGAGCATGCAACAGAAGTTTTTTATTCCCATTATACTCTCTGTTGTCAGTGTTTCTTTGTCTGGACACAAACACTGTACACTCGCTGCCTGGTTTTGGTTTCTGGTATCAGAGCATTTTTTTAATACGAGTGCAGTATCGGGCCCGATAACGATACTGGCATCGGTATAAGTGCATCCCTATTGCTTGCATCACTTCAGTCAAAGGTTTTTCCAAATTATTATAAACCCTACCTAAGAAGCATTACTATTGAATTATTTTTGTTTTCTTCTCTCCACAGGCTAAACAGCTGTAATCTCACTGCTCAGTGTTGTGAGAGTTTATCATCAGTTCTTCAATCCTCAAACATCTTCCTGAAAGAGCTGGACCTGAGTAACAATGACCTGCAGGATTCTGGAGTGAAGCTTCTTTCTGAAGGACTGAAGAGTCCAAACTGTCACCTGGAGATACTGAGGTAAATGTTTGCAAAATAATTAATGAAATGCTATCACAATAAATGATTTTGTCACAGAATGTGACATCTGCTCTCAGTGGAATGCAAGAAGAAGAGACAAAAACAACATTTGCAGGAATGGAATTTTTTCCATATTTATACAGATATTTTCAGAGTTGAGAAGTATGACCCACGTGGACTGAGTCTGAGAAAAATATTGTTGGGGGTGGAGGGACAGTAGTGGACTGTATGAAGATTAAAGTACTAAAACTGTAAAATGTTGCTTTTTCAAATACATCCATTCATGCATGGTTTGCTTCCGATAGCACTGAAGGCTAGTAGCACCATCTAGTGGCTGTGTACGGGACACCATGAACATCTCAGCCAGGGTTCAAAATTAACACCACATGCCAAATGGCGATTTTATGAAACAATGATACTCACGAGTTGGCTGGCAATATCTTTCTCAATACTAGCAATACGTGTTTGAGACAATTGGATATGGCTTAGCATGAATTTTGAAGGTTGTGATGTAATTATATAAACATGGCCGGATTTACCTCATATTGTGACATAGGCAAAAGCAAAGTGGGGCCACACCGCATGACCAAAACCGCTACTTTGAAAGGAAATGGGGAAAAAAAACACTTAACCTGTTAATCGTTGCCAGTGCGCGGGCGCACTGAAGCGTTTTTTTATATATATAGTTCAAAGTTACTATCAGATTTAATGTTATACCTTGACAAACTATACATCATTAAAAAGATATAAGACTTAAGTTTCAGTATTTGACCACTATTGTATTCTGAGAAACTTATAGCGACAGTTATTTCTTAATTTGTGTCAGGAGTTATGAAATGAAAAAATGAGTCGATACCTTTGATATGAATTATGCGCGTCAGCCGCTTTCATTCATAAAAAACTCCCGTGCTGTCGTCATGACAGCGATTCACAAAACAACGTCCTTCAGGGCTTTAGCTCAAAAGTGTGCATATTTGGAGAAATATTGATAGATTCTCATAGATTTACATCAGATTTCTATAGACAGGAATAATATTTATTGAATTTATACCCAAATGCGTCGATGTAATCATTATGAGCGCTTCTTACTGAGATGTGCTGTGTTTTCAATTCATACCAATAGCCTGAGGGTGCTATTATGCACAATAATAGTCCATATATGGAACATGAAGAAGAGCCATGATCATGTGACATTCCAGGACGTCACTGATACACACAAAGCTAACAAGAGATTGCGCTATAACATGCAGATACAGACGTTTTGAAGACAATAAACATGTTTGCAATGATATTTGAGTTACCTGTGTTTTTCAAGCCATGCCAGGTATTTCCATAATAATAGATTATATTTATAATGTAATGCTAATCTATAGACTGTCATTGTGCAGAATACCATACAATGGTATATTTTCTGTCTGATTTTTTTATCTGAAGCCAAATTAGATCACAGAAGATTATTTAAAACACTCGTCTTGCGTTATGAAGTAAGTTTGGAGCACAAACATGGTTTTAATCTCATAAATTGTCGTGTATTGATGGTGTGCTAAGCTAACATGCTAGCTAGCCCTAGGTGCACCTGCAACCTAGAAATTTATACTTTTATGATTTTTTGAATGCTTACTGAAAGTTTCTTTATTCAAGAAATGCATTTGATACAGTTTAAAATGTGAGGTGAACTTTGAGAAAAGAAATTAGGGACTGAAACCCTATGAATAGCCTGTGAATAGCCAGTCATTAGTAACTATAATGCAGACAAAAGAAATGCATATTTAGAGCCATAACCAGTCTGGAGAGGTGTGAATGTGTGCAGGGGGAGACTGAGACTGAATGGGGCTCGTCTGCACCACAAAACAATAGAGACAATATACTGGATAGATGGTTAGAAGATGGCAATAAACATCAGTTGCATTTTAGCGTCAAATCAAAATAAAGTAATTGACATGGTCTTGAAAAACATTTAAATAAATACAGAGTTTTGGACTTATTATCTTCAGATTTTAAACATAAAATGTTTAGACATGTGGCTTTAGCTGTAGTGCATTTCTAGATTGCTACAGTGCCAACTTCAATTTTATTTTCATAAGGATGTTTCATAAAAAATAATTTCTAATAACTTTACAAAACTTTGAAGCCATTTATAACAATTTTTTTCATTATGACAATAATTAATTCTACATTTACAATAAACTGCCAGGTGTCAGCTTTCAAATGAGATCATACTTGTGCTTTTAGTGCAAAGGGTTCATGAACTGTATCTGTTTCAGTTTGGGTATGTCATTTCTGGGGATTTTTTAAAAGTGGGGGTGCAGCTTAACAGGTGTTGTAAAGTTTTTCTTTCTTCAAAGCAGAGACCAGTGAGACAGTCGGGATCGCGTTCAACGGAAGTTATTCTTTATTGAGAACTCCGCTGTACGTGGCTGTAGAACTTCCAACATGATCTGATCTAACATAACTTTACATGTTATCATATAGGCATTTTAGGAGGAGGGACTTTTGGGGGTGGAGACAAATTCAAACAAAGCATGTAAATGAGTATACAGGTTAAGGTAACCTGCCCCAGACCCCAGCGTGTTTACCAGTATCAATTTAATCATCATACCTATTCAAATGCTGATACTGGCCAGGAAACTCTGGTTCCACGGGCCATCCCAGAGCCATTTAAGACAAAGGGTCTTGGAGCTACTGGCTAGAGCCATTAAAGACTCATTTAAAACACAATAAAGAAAACAGGGCTGGTAGGAACTGTTGATACCATTATCCTAACCTAACCTTAAAAGCTAAAATCAGTATTCTTCACTGTGATGTTATGTAAGGAAGCATATCTGAAAACATATTCTTAAATTTTAACCCTTCAGTCCCCTCTTTGAGAGTTCTTAAAATAACTCTCACAAAATACAAATTTAAACACTTAAAAGTTCAATTCTTGTAACTTGAAAAAGTTACAGGCAAGTATAACTTATTCTGTGTTGTGTACTTGATTTACATGAGTGTCATAGTTCTTCTCAAAACCATAACTGTTGACACCTGCGACGCAGGGTGTAAAATGTCGTATAAACTACATGATTACACAGAAAACCATGTAGCATAAGAGTGGAAGTCTTGAAAATCCATGGCGCCTGAATTGCTGTGAAGTCTGTTTCCTGTAGAGTCCACTTCCCACGTAGAGTCGCTCTGATGACTCGTCCCTCATGAGGCTTGTTCATGGAAATCTGAGGTGATGCTTTACACCAGGTTTCCTCTTGCGAAGACATCAACACATACCTGTAACACAAGAAAACAAAGAAACGGCAGACCAGCAGTATTCATGCATAGACTTCATTCTTCCATAAGTCATTTGATCGTATAGTGGTTTTTCGTCTAACTCTTATCAAAGTAAACATTGTGATCGTATAGTGTTTTTTTTCTTTTCCTAATCTTAATTGATTTGACACCTATGGACAAGTGAGGTAAGGATGGACTAAATGGGGAAAGGCCTATGAGGTTGTCTTCACCCTGGATTGGCCCCCGACGCCTGTTGCGTCAGTTCTTTCCAGGGCCCTCACTGAACCGTGTCCTATTCTGTCCCTGTTTTGTGTACACCTTGTACAGTGTGTGAGAAAATTGGCACATTTTCATTCTCCAGTGAAACATCAGTCTTAATAGACATCATATAGAGCATGGAGGTCTGATTGTAGTGTTCTGCAGTGTAACATTTATGGCTGTGAGTTTTCTGAATGTCCCCCAAACAAAGGCTGTGACAGTCACTTTCCTTTTGTTCTATTAAACAAAAAAAGTCTTTCATCTTTGTTGTGAGTTACTGGGGAAATTAAGAACTCACAGCCTAAATGGTTAACACCGTATCAAGTTGCCCCACAAGTTTAACGAGGAGGGGAGGGGCTGCTTTAAAGTAGCAAACAAATGTAGTAAGAGCTGCATAACATTGTTAACTTGTCTTAAGTTACTTTTGTTTTTTCTACATTCTTTTCCAAAATGTCCGTGCTTGCCACAGTAAGAACAACTGGCTTCTCTAGGACTTTTGCGTTTCTTTGGCTTCTCTGAGTTGACCTTAATGGATGCTGCTGCAATTCTGACTCTCTCTTTGACATCAGAATTTCTTTCCCAAATAGCTAAACTTTCTAGGTTACTTCTGAGAGTTATTTTAGCCCACGTAATATCTAGGAATGGCAAGGCTGTTCTGTACTCAGCTACAAGACCATCTGCCCAAATTCGGATTAGAGCTCCTTTGTCAGCTAACACACTTTCGGAATCATCCACTATTCCACTGTACGTTACCGCTACCTGACAGAACCTCTCTGTATTATTCACTCACAGTTTCTTCTTTCTCTTGTACACAGCTAGTAACTCTCGACCCATCGATTTTGGGTCCTAAAATATTCTTTAGGATTTTCAAAACACCTTCTCTCAAATCACCTTTACTGACATGTTGCAGTTCGGAAGTAACAGCAGACTCAAAATTGTTGAATTCAGATTCAGTTAGAATTTGTGACATCAGCTGTGTGACTTCCGGCAACGACATGTCGTAAAGATGCATTTTACTGAACAATGCTCTTCTAAATTCAGAAAATTTGTACGTGCTGAGGGTAAACTCTGGGAGAGTCTATCTATATCCTTAGGACCTAAAGATGTTTTGGCAACCGTTTGTATTTGGACAACAGAAGAGTTCGGAGTAACACTTTTAGTTCCCTGAGATCTTCTCCTAGCCCCACAAACCTGCACTGAATCTACAGGCTGATCAGTTACTGATTGGATGGCTACATTTGTTTCAACGAAAGCTTTTAAGTCAGGATAATTGTTATCAGGCTGACTAACTTCTTCCACATCAGTTTTTTCTGTATCTTTTTTGCGGTTTACTTTCTTAGTCAACGAAGATATTCTAGCATGGAGCTCTTTGATCTGTTTCTCTAGCTCAGGGTTGCGCTTAGACTGTTCTGTAGCTAGGGTTAAACCAAATTCTCTGTGACAGAAGATAACGCCTTTGACACTGTTCTTGCGAATACTTTCTCCTAGTACCTTTTTACAATCTTCGATTGACCAAACTTTGCTTGGATCAATGCTAAATTTCTTTGTTAAATTCAATCTGACTTCCTCAGTCACGATTGAGTCCATGTGCTTTGATAACAAAGACTTGAATTCACTATCTGTACAAAAAGGTGTAATCTGTCTAGTACTTTTCCTAAACATTTTGTGAATTTCTGTTACCACGAACAAAACACACACACACACAAAAAAAAACTTCTCTCTAGTGTCTTGCAAACAGAGGGTACAATCTTATTAGCACATGAGGCTAAATTTTTTAGATCTTTGAGATCTTTTTTGGAGCTTGAAGTTTTCAATCTGGATTCAGAAGATTCAGTCTGGAACTCAGTCAGCTTCGTTGAGATCTTTGAGCTTGAAGTTTCAAGATGCAGTTCTTTGAGCTTAAAATTCTTTGAGTTTCCTTCTTCTCCATCCGGGTCACGGCACCATCTGTTGTAAAGTTTTTCTTTCTTCAAAGCAGAGACCAGTGAGACAGTCGGGATCGCGTTCAACGGAAGTTATTCTTTATTGAGAACTCCGCTGTACGTGGCTGTAGAACTTCCAACATGATCTGATCTAACATAACTTTACATGTTATCATATAGGCATTTTAGGAGGAGGGACTTTTGGGGGTGGAGACAAATTCAAACAAAGCATGTAAATGAGTATACAGGTTAAGGTAACCTGCCCCAGACCCCAGCGTGTTTACCAGTATCAATTTAATCAGCATACCTATTCAAATGCTGATACTGGCCAGGAAACTCTGGTTCCACGGGCCATCCCAGAGCCATTTAAGACAAAGGGTGCGTCTTGGAGCTACTGGCTAGAGCCATTAAAGACTCATTTAAAACACAATAGAGAAAACAGGGCTGGTAGGAACTGTTGATACCATTATCCTAACCTAACCTTAAAAGCTAAAATCAGTATTCTTCACTGTGATGTTATGTAAGGAAGCATATATGAAAACATATTCTTAAATTTTAACCCTTCACAGGTTAAACACTGTGATGTCAAATTTGATATTGTGGCTTTGATATGTGATATGTGATCATATACTTGCATGTGTCACTATAAACTTTACCAAAATTAAGCTCAAATGAAGTTGGGAAGTTTTTGTCCAGTGAATGTTTTGTTTTTTCGTCATTAGAATGGCTGCATCTGAGGCAGTCAGTCCATCACATTTTCATCAGCTTAAAGGTTATGAAGATTATTGTAGTTATGTGGCCGCTCGTTTTTATTCCTGTTTTTCACGATAGAGATGGGACAAAGTTAAGAGTTTAAGCAGACAATGGAGTTACGAAAATTGGTCACAAGCTCTTTTTTATACTTCTTATTGGTTAAATATTTACAAACCCACAGACAGACTAAAGGTATACAAATTGTAATGATTTATATTAAAAATGATTGTATTTTAAATTGTATTAACTTATAAAGTAATTGTCTTATATAGCTTATATAATTAGATTGAAATAATAATAATAAAAAATATATATTTCTCCCCATTGTATTTGGGGAGATTCATGCATTCACGTGAATGTGAAAGCAACACAGACTTGGGTGTGCGCTTTTTCAGGAAGTTTTAGCTGATGACAATGTATTTAGTTCAATAAAACACATGTAGGGGCTGATAGTGTTGATGATTTACCTTGGATACGGGCGAGAGTGAGTCTGTAGTGTATTCACACATAGGCAATCAGAGCAGCAAATTAATGGCAATCCACTAGGGATGGGCATTTTTCAAAAAAATTGTATTTGAATATTTGGGCTCATAAAAAAAAAATGCGACGTTCATCTGTTATAGGACAATTTAGTTTGAATAAAATTAATATTTGTGTAGTGTTCAATGTTGTTATCAATAGAGATACGCGGATGGGGTAATTAGTTCATCCGCAACTGCATCACAAAACTCACCATCTGCACCAACGTTTTTTGACCAGATTTCAAAGCCGCACCCGCCCGCCTGCCCGCCATCCGCTGATTGTTTTGCGGTCTATGGACGATGCAATGCTCTGCTGATGAGAACCGCAAGAAAGCCCTTGTCTGTTCTAGAAAGGATGCAGCAAAGATATTTAATGCTAATGTATGAGGCATAGGCCTACGCTGAGTTTCATTCATTTACGATGAGATGCGCTCTAGTTCAACTTCACAATGCAAGTGAACGTGGCACATCGGAGCCTCGAAGTCACGGTTATTTAATTGTCTCCTATATTTGCTTTTTATTTATTAAATATATGCAAATGGTTGATGAAACATTTATTAAAATTAAGATACTATTTGTACAAAACGAAATTCGTTTTAAAGAAAGGCTTTCTACAAAGCAAAACTTAATGAAGTGGTAAAAATCATGTCTGACGATTTACAAAACAGAACTTCATTAAGTGGTAAAAACCATGTCTCCCGATTGCAAATGTTCATTGCTAATGTTTATTATTGCAAATGTTTTTCATTTGTTTAATAAATCTCATAATGATGGCACATCACTATATCATAGCTTTTATTTCTATCTCAAATGATTGGCGGTCGGTCAAGGGGTACTTGGCAAAAAATCGGATACAGTTGGAAACGACGTAGAGCATTAAATCCCTGGGGTCGGCTATCGCGCCGGCGCGATAGGCTCGTTTTTTTCCTTATGAGTGCAAAATAAAAAATAAAAAAATATATACATTTTTATCTTATATGCTTGTGTTATACATCAATCGATCCTGTTTAGTGTGTATTTTTTTTGTGTATGCTCATAATAAAAACAAAGTGTTGTGCTTTTCACCAAATAAAGAAAAATAAACATGATGCGAGTTTTGCCTACTCTCCGTCAGTGAAGTCAATTCTGAAACGCGTCCGAAAATTAACTGTAACTCAGCGAATACTCAGTCAAACAGGCATACAGACACACAGGCATGAAGCTTGAATTCTCTTCTTTTAAATGAAGTATTTTTTATAAAAAACAAATATTCACAGTTTATATAATATGTATGTAAAGTGAGAGATGTCAGTCGTTCTCATCTCAGCTAATTAAGCTGTAATGTGACTCCGCCTACGGAGACCGCGCACTATTCAAACGCAAATGTGAGGCGATCCATACAAACCTGTGAAACGCCCACATCCGCTGGATAAGGCCGGTGAAACACTGGATGCGTGGCGTAATCGTCTCAGTTGCATGGCGTGTCCATTTTTATTTCGGCTCCCATGTTAACAGTTTAGAGTTTGCACACTGCCTGTGTGAGACGCGCGTCTCAGGCGCGGCACGAGCCGCGTGGAAAACGCATGCATGCTAGAAATAGAACCAACGCCTATTTTTCACGCGACATGCAAGCGTCTTGGAAGCGTTTCCATGCAAAATTGAATAGGAAAATCTGTTTATATGACATTTTGACACGAATACATATTAATAAATGTCCTTTTGATATTTAAAAGTGTCTAGGTTTTGACATAAATGCAAATATAAATGTAATTTTACAAAATATTATCGATTTTCAAATACTGCTGTATTGAATGAACAGCTTTTAGCAAACTCTATTGCTATACTGAGATGAGGAATATATACTGTATGTGTTTTGTCAAAAATAAAGTCATCAACTAACTAATGAATTCTATACTTTGAAATACGTATGATAAAATGTATACTTTAGTTTTGAAAGACGTTGACTAGTTTTGAATAGATTATAAAGTATGTATGTGTATGCATATATATATGTGTGTGTGTATATGTATATATATATATATATGTGTGTGTGTGTGTGTGTGTGTGTGTGTATATGAAGAGTTCAGATGCAAAAGCCTCTAAATGCCATCTGAAATTTTCTTCTAGAATGATCATTTTTATGAAGCTTTTATATTTAAGTTAGCTATAGGTGACACACCTGAATGAATGGCTCATTAAGTATACAGGGACATTGTCTCATCAGGTGTGAACTACTAAATATGCATGATCGTTTATGCCCCAATCGCATATTGCCTTTCCAAACTAAAAGTGTTTCGCAAAACTTAAATCAATGTATCGTTTTATGTGAATGATTAGGCAGGATGTTTTTCACATCATTTTGAAGAAAAAACTCATCCATTAGTCAAAAGTCTTATTGCCACATATTTAGTATGTGTTTTGTGGCCTTATTTCAGAAACTTTCATTTTTAGTTTTTTCGATAACCATGCATAAACATTATTCTCTCAAAAATGAAAACATGTACATACATGTGGCTCACGGAACACACGGAAGTTGACGGAACATTCTCGGCCACCGTACGTTCGTTACTAGGTAACCAACAACATCGCGCGAACACACGTCGTGATGATGGAGAAGGTAAGTTGGAAGAAAGCTCGTCTAACATTTTAAGGCTAGAACATTTAATATATAGCCCATCGTATACATTATTATTGATGCATTCAAAAACTCTACAACTACTTTGCAACCAGGCCAGAAGCTTTGGCTAGCTTACGTTATCTGAAACTAAGGGAAATGTTAGTGGGTATGGGAAGGAATGAAGATGTATTTCTTCATTTTATTTTAAATAAATTTAAATGTATTTATTTTATTTTAAATTATATATTATACTGTATTAATAGTATTTCTAGTTACATTAAGGCTACATACGTATTAAAGCAGAGTGCTCTGGGTAATATTTTATATCCTGTCAAAACATAACGTTACATTAATCATTGATTGCCATTGCATTTGTATTTTTCAAACACTTGCAACACAAAACACATTTCATAAGCTGGAGTGTGTACTCTTGTGTACACACACACACACACACACACATACCTTAATAATACTCTAATATGTCATTTGTTCTCAATGTCCCACCACACAATAAATCATTATACCATTTCGACTAGACACATTCAAAATGCAAAAATATTTGTTTTTCCAAACTGTTTGGAGCAATTTGTTATATTTTTTTTATTTTTGTAACTTAATTGTAATTTTGAAATATAACATTAAAGAGTATATTTGATGTGATTAATTGCTCTGTCATTTATCAGATTTACCAATTGTTATAATTTCAATTTGTGCTGGTTAATTATGAACAATGGGTAAAATTGGGGGGCGGGGACAGGTGGGGGCGGGGCTCCATTAGGGCTCCTCCCCCAACCGCATGTGATCTCACTCCAAGATTTTGATAAAACTTGAGAACCCTGATATATATATATATATTAGTGCTGGGCAACGATTACATTTTTTTTAATTGCGATTAATCGCATGATTTTCTTGCGATTAATCGCATTGTTATGAGCAAAATTTAATAATGAATTCTAAAGTATAGTGTATAGCAGATCTAAATGTACTGCTATATACACAAAAGTGCAATAACATGTGGTTTGCAAAAACTTTAAACAAATAGCCTAATGTGCTTTTTACCAGCAGTATTCCCTTTACACAGTAGCAATAAAATATTTCTTGTAAATCTCAACTTAAACATTAATGTAATCAAATCAAATATTAAACCAAAGCTATTTGCCACTGGCAGGGCATTACCTTTTATCTAGCTTGTTAACAAGTTACCATCAGAGTCCTGTTTTCTTGTTTTTTTTTTCTGAACAGGTATCAACAGGTATCTTTCATCAGGGAGCAGCAGAAACAGTCTGTGTTACTGTGCGTTCACAGTTCACACCAAACGCGAATAGCGCATCAAATTCATGTCTACCGCGCTGAACATTTTGAATCCATTAGCATGTCCAGAGCGAAATTGACGCGAAAGGTTTGACGCGAACTGGACGCGCGCCGCGCTAAACGCCGCAGGACCTCCAGACGCGCATAAACGCGTCTTTGAATTGACTTTAACATTGAAATCACTCGTGCCCGACGCTCTATTCGCGTTTGGTAGAGTGAGGTGGTCGAGCACAAGGCGCAGCGACAAGCAGGTGCGTTCCCGTGAAACTGTCGCGGTTGTGCGCACATGCCCGCCCGCTGCCGAAGTTGAATTGTCTTGAACTTTTTGTAAATGACGCGAGACTGAAGAGAGACTGATCCTCGCTGTTTGTGAGTTTCCTGAATCTAAATAGTTGTCAGGATATCAACAGGAGGGATTACACATGGCAGAGCATCCCCGCTAAACTAAGCCGGTGAGCAACGGACTTTCAAAATAATATTAAAAAAAACTGCGTTAATGTGCGATAAAAAAATTGTCGGCGTTAATTAATAAATGCGTTAACGCGATAATAACGCGTTAACTTGCCCAGCCCTAATATATATATATATATATATATATATATATATATATATATATATATATATATATATACATACATATACATACATACATACATATATATATATATATATATATATATATATATATATATATATATATATATATATATATATATATATATACACATATACATATACATATATATATATATATATATATATATATATATATATATACATATACATATACACTTACCTAAAGGATTATTAGGAACACCTGTTCAATTTCTCATTAATGCAATTATCTAATCAACCAATCACATGGCAGTTGCTTCAATGCATTTAGGGGTGTGGTCCTGGTCAAGACAATCTCCTGAACTCCAAACTGAATGTCAGAATGGGAAAGAAAGGTGATTTAAGCTATTTTGGGCGTGGCATGGTTGTTGGTGCCAGACAGGCCGGTCTGAGTATTTCACAATCTGCTCAGTTACTGGGATTTTCACGCACAACCATTTCTAGGGTTTACAAAGAATGGTGTGAAAAGGGAAAAACATCCAGTATGCGGCAGTCCTGTGGGCGAAAATGCCTTGTTGATGCTAGAGGTCAGAGGAGAATGGGCCGACTGATTCAAGCTGATAAAAAAGCAACTTTGACTGAAATAACCACTCATTACAACCGAGGTATGCACCAAAGCATTTGTGAAGCCACAACACGCACAACCTTGAGGCGGATGGGCTACAACAGCAGAAGACCCCACCGGGTACCACTCATCTCCACTACAAATAGGAAAAAGAGGCTACAATTTGCACGAGCTCACCAAAATTGGACAGTTGAAGACTGAAAAAATGTTGCCTGGTCTGATGAGTCTCGATTTCTGTTGAGACATTCAGATGGTAGAGTCAGAATTTGGCGTAAACAGAATGAGAACATGGATCCATCATGCCTTGTTACTAGGGATGGCCCGATACCGATACTGGCATCGGGGATCGGGCCGATACTGTCCTCATATACTCGTACTCGTACTCATAAAAATTCGCCGATACCACGCACATTTTGCTAAACGAAACTGGCCGCCGCGAGTGCTTTGTGGAGGTGAACTGTGAGGCATAGACGCGCGAGCTAGTCGAGCACATCCCTTTAAACAGACATCAGTGGAAAGTTTGTTCAGTCGGATGTCAATGGCAAAGAAAATAAAACGAGGCATCAGGTAGCTTATTATTAACGTTAACTGACGAGAGAGAGAGAGAGAGAGAGAGAGAGCGAGCGCACTTCTGTTGAATGCTCTTGATTGCTGATCGTTCACTCACTCAGCACATGTTATTTGGATGAAAACTAAATGTAAGTAAAGTAAAACATGAACTGTTACCTGATTTAAGTATAACGAGTGGTTCCCTACATTATTACAGGACGTGTGCAGGTCAAGTTTCATGAACGCAAACATCCAAAGCAGCGTCTCAGCGCGCGAATACTGAATTAAATAGTCTTTCACATCTTGCGCTTGTACGGACGAATTCACACAAAATTGTGTAATAACGCCTGTCTTGGCGAGTATCCTATAGTAAACAAAGTCGGTTATATCTCAAATGAATGTAGCATGTTCAAATGCGGTCGGTGCGGTGCGTTCGGTCTTAAAGGGGCAGCAGCAGTCTAATGTTAATCAAACAAAGGACAAAGAAATACTCACTGCTCTTGACTAAATAGGCTACCCTTTTCAACTTTACAAAAATATCCATCTATATATAATTTATACAGTAATGAATGCTTTTTTCACATTTGATTACTTTTTTGAAATTTCTGTACAAGTTAGATCTACCCGAAAAACTCTAAAAACAGTTTATTTCATTTGTCTTTCTTTGTTCTATTGTATTTATTTGTCCTTTTTGTAATTCGATTGTTTGTTCTTATTTTGTTACTGCTTACTTGTTTTAAATTCACATTAATTAGGCTGGTAGTTTTTGTAATATCAAAATTGGATTAAATAATTGATATTTCACTGGTTTTGACAAACATTTGAACCGCTGACCCGATCCTCAGCACTGAGCCCTGCTGAAGCAGCTCTAAATATTGCTGTGCTATTAAATGAAAGATAAAATATGATTGAGCAATAGAATGAACAGTGACAGTAACAGAAGCTCATACAATGCATTTTAGCAGGCTTAACTAAGCATGAAAATAACTGAAAGAAATATATATTTGATGAACAAATTAAGCCAACTAATATGATTTATATTCTTTTGGTTTATCTACTAATACATTTAAAAATTAAAAATGCAGTGAAAATTCAGGTATCGGTTACGGTATCGGTATCGGCGAGTACCAAAAATCAAAGTATCGGTATCGGACTCGTTCTGCAAAAAGTGGTATCGGGTATCCCTACTTGTTACCACTGTGCAGGCTGGTGGTGGTGTAATGGTGTGGGGGATGTTTTCTTGGCACACTTTAGGCCCCTTAGTGCCAACTGGGCATCGTTTAAATGCCACGGCCTACCTGAGCATTGTTTCTGACCATGTCCATCCCTTTATGACCACCATGTACCCATCCTCTGATGGCTACTTCCAGCAGGATAATGCACCTTGTCACAAAGCTCGAATCATTTCAAATTGGTTTCTTGAACATGACAATGAGTTCTCTGTAGGAACATGGCCCCCACAGTCACCAGATCTCAACCCAATAGAGCATCTTTGGGATGTGTTGGAACGGGAGCTTCGTGCCCTGGATGTGCATCCCACAAATCTCCATCAACTGCAAGATGCTATCCTATCAATATGGGCCAATATTTCTAAAGAATGCTTTCAGCACCTTGTTGAATCAATGCCAAGTAGAATTAAGGCAGTTCTGAAGGTGAAAGGGGGTCAAACACAGTATTAGTATGGTGTTCCTAATATTCCATTAGGTGAGTGTATATATATATATATACAGCGATGAAGGGCCAAAGCCGGCGGCACTGCCACCCCGGTGCCTTTAGGTAATTAAAGGCACCAGGGTTGCGGTGCCACCGGCTTGGGCCCGTAATTGCTGCTCGCAGCCATATTTAGGGCCCAAGCCCTGAAAGGGCGAAGGCCCTATTGTTTTCGGTAGGATTATTAGGGCCCAAGCCCTGAAAGGGCGAAGGTCTTATTGTTTTCGTAAGGATTATTATTATTAGGGCCCAAGCCCTGAAAGGGCGAAGGCCCTATTGTTTTCGGTAGGATTATTTATTAGTATTAGGGCCCAAGCCCTGAAAGGGCGAAGGCCCCATTGTTTTCGGTAGGATTATTGTTTATTATTAGGGCCCAAGCCCTGAAAGGGCGAAGGCCCTATTGTTTTCGGTAGGATTATTTGTTATTATTATTAGGGTTCTTATTATTTTTATTTTTTTTCATTATTTTTTTTTTTTTGCCTTTTTGCTACTTTTGGGGCCCTTAACATGCTCAAAAACTCTTGAAACTTTGCACACAGGTCAGAACCCGCGGCCATCAGGACCAGACTAAAGCTGGTGCCCGGGCGTGGCAGGGGGGCTCCGAAATCTTGGTCCATATATCAAACACGCTTGCATGTAATAATATGAAACTCAGTACACATATAGATCTCATCGGGCCGCACAACTTTCGTGCCCTAAGTTTTACAAAAGCCCAACAGGAAGTCGGTTATTATACGTTGTTTGGAAAACGCATACAATGGAATGTGAAATACTCCTCCTAGGGAATTCATCCGATCCCCGCCAAACTCGGTGTGAATGAAGTTAAGACATTGAGGATGAATTCTTGCGAACAGATTTTTGATATCTCGAACGGTTTGGCCGTGGCGAGGAAATGAATTTATGGCGAATAATGGGACACAGGAAGTGTGTTATAACTTCTGCATACATTATCTGATCTTGCTGAAACTTCAGCAGTGTATTCGTTGTAAGAGGCCGATCACATGGATGTGACTATTGTGAGTCAAAGTTATAGCGCCACCAACTGGCAACAGGAAGTGTGTCACTTTCAAAATGCTTTGAAATCACTTTCTTATTTTTATCCGATTTGCTTAAAACTTTGTGTATAATGTAGACACACGGCAGATGTAGACCTGTGAAAGGATTATTGATATCTTAGATACTGGTGCCCTGGCAACGCATCAAACTTTAATATTCTTTTCGGATGCTTTTGAGACTCTTCACATGCTTGAAAATGCATGAAACTCGACAGACACATCACATTTATTATACAGTAGACATGTGCAAAGTTTCAGAAACGGGCGTGGTGGAATGGCTCAGTAGCGCCACCTTTAGTCAAAAATGGGGGCTTAGTTTTTCCTAGAATCACAAAACTTGGTAGGTATATTGTTCTCATCAAGCAGGACACCTTTCTAATTTACAGTCATAACCTCAGACCCACAGGAAGTCAGATATTTTGGTTTGAATGTGGATTTTCTGTAGAATTTTCTCTCTCTCTCTGTGTGTGTGTGTGGGGGGGGGATTTGTCTATTCCATTTGATCTTTGTTTTTCAAGGTTTCAGGGGCTTTTGGGGCCCTTAACGTGCTCAAAAACTCTTGAAACTTTCCACACAGGTCAGAACCCACAGTCATCAAAGCCGGGCTGAAGCTGGTACCCGGGCGTGGCAGGGGGGCTCAAAACTGTGGAATTTAATGTACTCATCCTAGAGAATTCATCCAATCGCCTCCAAACTCGGTCAGCATGAAGTCAAGACATTGAGGATGATAAATTCCGGACGGATTTTTGATATCTCGAACGGTTTGGCCGTGGCGAGGAAACAATGGCGAGAAAAGAGAAACACGAAGAATATAACTTCTGCATACATTAACTGATCTTGATGAAACTTCAGCAGTGTGTTCGTGGTAAGAGGCCGATCAGATGGATGTAACTATTGTGAGTCAAAGTTATAGCGCCACCAACTGGCAGCAGGAAGTGTGTCACTTTCAACATGCTTTTGACAAAAGTGGGGGGGTTAGTTTTAACTACAGTAAATAAAAATAGTTTGTATATTGTTCTCATCAAGCCGGACAACTTTCTAATTTACATTCATTAGCTCCGGCCATCAGGAAGTCAGATATTTTGGTCTGAATGTGGATTTTTTTGCAAAATCAGCCTCTGAATTTTTAGCCACTCCTCTTAAACTATTTATTTTATTCCCACCAAACTTTTTCAACATGATGAAAATATATTAAATATGCTAAATTGTGAATGGATAATAAATATCTCAAACGGTTTTGCTATGGCGAGGGATTAAAGTAATGTCCAAAAAGGAAACACTAAAAGCCTAAAATCTTCTAAAAATGTAATTATATGCCATTTATTTCTATATAAAAGTATACAAATATCACAACTAAACCAATTTTATTCTGTTTTTAAAAAGAATTTTATTCTAATTTCATTCTAAATTTAAAAACAGTAAAGTAAAAAAAAAAATCAAGTCATACATAGGGTTATACTGCCCTCTTGTGTCCAAAAGGACATCAAAATAGTATATAAAACTTTTTTACCAGGTAGGCCAATATTGTATTTAAATATACATTTATTGGGTATGTGTCTGAGGATATTTTCCCACCGGTTAATCGGCGTGTGACACGAGTGGGTGCTTTTAAATCGCTAATATAAAAGTGAAAGAAAAATACGGACGTCCACACGGACATTGATAATGTTGAACACACAAATCAGACACACGTTGGAAAGAATGATGCTTTTAAGCAACACTAAACCGCCATTAGGTGTCACCAGGCATCCATCTTAATAAGCGAGTCATTGATTCATTCGTTCAAACGATTCGTTCGAATGAGTCGATCGTGATTAAAACAGATGTTTACGGATTGATCATTCAATCTTTGAGTCAACCGATTCGTTAAAAATGCTGAATCGTTCAGTTATGAGAAAACACCTGATGTGTGATGGTTCTGCTGTGATCTTTGTTTAACTATTTTCGCTGCTGAAACAGAACAAAAACAGTCAACATTGCATCTAAAATGTAAGTGACTTAATTGTAATTGTTTATTAACCTGTTGTATGAAATCTAGGGGTGGGAGAAAAAATTGATTCTTAGATGCATCGCGATGCAGACGTGGACGATTCTGAATCGATTCACAAATGTCCAAAAATCGATTCTCTAAAAAAATATTTTTCCAATAACGTAATATTGACGGAACGCAAAAGGCGGAACTCTAAGAGGACGTGCGTGCAGTCTGTGGCACGCACATAAGTTTCTTCTGCTCACCAAGGCTGCATTTATTTGATTAAAAATACAAACAAAAACAGTAATATTGTAAAATATTATTCCAATTTAAAACAGCTGCTTTCTATTTTAATATATTTTAAACTGTTATTTATTCCTGTGATCAAAGCTGAGTTTTCAGCATCATTACTCCAGTAGTCACTGTCACATGATCCTTCAGAAATTATTCTAATATAATGATTGATGCTCAAGAAACATTCATTATTATTTTAAATGTCGAAAACAGTTGTGTACAGTCTTTGATGTATAGAAAGTTCAAAAGAACAGCATTTATCTGAAATCTAAAGATTTTGTAACATTAAACACTACCGCTCAAAAGTTTGGGGTCAGTAATAATTAAAATTTTATTTTTGGGGGAAAGAACTAAAATAAATCAATACTTTTATTTATCAAGGATGAGTTAAACTGATCAGCAGTTACAGTAAAGACATTTATAATGTTAAAAAAATTATATTTGAAATAAATGCTGTTCTTTTGAACTACATTCATCAAAGCATTTTGAAAAAAAAATCTGTACACAACTGTTTTCAACATTGAAAATAATAATGAATATTTATTGAGCATCAATCATCATATTATAATGATTTCTGAAGGATCATGTGACACTGAAGACTGGAGTAATGATGCTGAAAACTCAACTTTGATCACAGAAATGAATTACTATGTAAAATTTTAAAATTGAAAACAGCTGTTTTAAATTGGAATAATATTTCACAATATTACAGTTTTTGTTTGTATTTTTAATCAAATAAATGCAGCCTTGGTGAGCAGAAGAGACTTCTCCTAAAAACATTAAAAATCTTACTGACCCCAAACTTTTGAACGGTAATATATATATATATATATATATATATAAATATATATAAGATATATATATATATAAATATATATGTGTGTGTGTATGTATGGGTGTGTGTGTGTATATATATATATATATATATATATGTATATATATATATATATATAGCTGCAAGCAGCGATGGAGGGCCAAAGCCGGCGGTACCGCCACCCCCGGTGCCTTTAGGTAACTAAAGGCACCGGGGTTGTGGTGCCACCGGCTTGGGCCCGTAATCGCTGCTCGCAGCTATATTTATTAGGGCCCAAGCCCTGAAAGGGCGCAGAGCCCTATTGTTTTTGTAAGGATTATTATTAGGGCCCAAGCCCTGAAAGGGCGCAGAGCCCTATTGTTTTCGTTAGGATTATTATTATTAGGGCCCAAGCCCTGAAAGGGCGAAGGCCCTATTGTTTTCGGTAGGATTATTAGGGCCCAAGCCCTGAAAGGGCGAAGGCCCTATTGTTTCCGGTAGGATTATTAGGGCCCAAGCCCTGAAAGGGCGAAGGCCCTATTGTTTTCGGTAGGATTATTGTTTATTATTATTATTATTATTATTTTTTTCTACTTCTCGGGCACTTTTGGGGCCCTTAACATGCTCAAAAACTCTTGAAATTTTGCACACACGTCAGAACCTGCGGCCATCAGGGCCGGACTGAAGCTGGTACCCGGGCGTGGCACGGGGGCTCGACAGCGCCCCCTGGAATTATGTCGGAAAAATTGGTCCATAAATCAAACACGCTTGCATGTAATAATATGAAACTCAGTACACATATAGATCTCATCGGGCCGAACAACTTTCGTGCTCTAAGTTTTACACCAGCCCAACAGGAAGTCGGTTATTATACGTTGTTTGGAAAATGCATACAATGGAATGTGAAATACTCCTCCTAGGGAATTCATCCGATCGCCACCAAACTAGGTGTGAATGAAGTCAAGACATTGAGGATGCTAAATTGCGAACGGATTTTTGATATCTCGAACGGTTTGGCCGTGGCGAGGAAACGAATTTATGGCGAATAATGGGACACAGGAAGTGTGTTATAACTTCTGCATACATTAACTGATCTTGATGAAACTTCAGCAGTGTGTTCGTTGTAAGAGGCCGAACACAAGGATGTGACTATTGTGAGTCAAAGTTATAGCGCCACCAACTGGCAGCAGGAAGTGTGTCACTTTCAAAATGCTTTGAAATCACTCTCTTATTTTTACCCGATTTGCTTCAAACTTTATGTGTATAATGTAGACACACGGCAGATAAAGACCTGTGAAAGGATTATTGATATCTTAGATACTGTTGCCATGGCAACGCATCAAACTTTATTATTCTTTTTTGATGCTTTTGAGACTCTTAACATACTTGAAATTGCATGAAACTCAACAGACACATCACACTTATTAGCCAGTAGACATGTGCAAAGTTTCAAAAACGGGCGTGGTGGAATGGCTCAGTAGCGCCACCTTTAGTCAAAAATGGGGCCTTAGTTTTTCCTAGAATCACAAAAATCGGTATATATATTGTTCTCATCGAGCCGGACAACTTTCTAATTTACACTTAATAGCTCAAAGCAACAGAAAGTCAGATATTTTGGTTTGAATGTGATTTTTTGGAGAATTTTCTCTCTCTCTCTCTGTCTCTGAGTGTGTGAGGGGTGGGGGTGATTTGTCAGTTGAGTGAGATTTACTTTTTCATTTGTTTTTCAAGGTTTCTGGGGCTTTTGGGTCCCTAAACGTGCTCGAAAACTCTTGAAACTTTGCACACAGGTCAGAACCCGCGGCCATCAGGGCGGGGCTGAATCTGGTAGCCGGGCGTGGCAGGGGGGCTCGACAGCGCCCCCTTGAACGGGGTTCTAAAACTTGGTCCATATATCAAACAAACTTGCATGAATTAATTTGAAACTCGGTACACATATAGATCTCATCGGGCCGAACAACTTTCGTGCTCTAAGTTTTACGCCAGCCCAACAGGAAGTCGGCTATTATGGGTTGTTTGGAAACGCTTGCTGTGGAATTTAATGTACTCCTCCTAGGAAATACATCGATTCGCCTCCAAACTCGGTCAGCGTGAAGTCAAGGCATTGAGGATGCTAAATTGCGGACGGATCTTTGATATCTTGAACGGTTTGGCCGTGGCGAGGAAATGAATTTATGGCGAGAAAAGAGAGACACGAAGTGTTTTAACTTCTGCATACATTAACTGATCTTGATGAAACTTCAGCAGTGTGTTTGTGATAAGAGGCCGATCAGATGGATGTAACTATTGTGAGTCAAAGTTATAGCGCCACCAACTGGCAGCAGGAAGTGTGTCACTTTCAACATGCTTTTGACAAAAGTGGGGGGGTTAGTTTTAACTACAGTAAAGAAAAAATAGTTTGTATATTGTTCTCATCAAGCTGGACAACTTTCTAATTTACATTCAATAGCTCTGGCCATCAGGAAGTCAGATATTTTGGTCTGAATGTGATTTTTTTTTGCTAAATCAGCCTCTGAATTTTTAGCCACTCCTCTTAAACTATTTATTTTATTCGTACCAAACTTTTTCAACATGATGAAACTACATTAAATATGCTAAATTGTGAATGGATAATAAATATCTTAAACGGTTTTGCTATGGCGAGGGATTAAATAATGTCCAAAAAGGAAACACTAAAAATCTTCTAAAAATGTAATTATATACCATTTATTTCTATATAAAAGAATACAAATATCACAACTAAACCCATTTTATTCTGTTTTTGCAATTCAAGAAGAATGAAAAAGTTAAAACAGGCTATTTAGTGCTATTTGGTTCAACAAAAAAGCAAACATATAGGGCTATACTGCCCTCTTGTGTCCAAAAGGACATCAAAATAGTATATAAAACTTTTAACCAGGTAGGCCAATATTGTATTTAAATATACATTTATTAGGTATGTGTCTGAGGATATTTTCCCACCGGTTAATCGACGTGTGACACGAGTGGGTGCTTTTAAATCGCTAATATAATAGTGAAAGAAAAATAATGATAATGTTGCACACACAAATCACACACATGTGGGAAAGAATAAACAACACTAAACCGCCATTAGGTGTCGCCAGGCATCCATCTTAATAAGCGAGTCATTGATTCATTCGTTCAAACGATTCGTTCGAATGAGTCGATCATGATTAAGACAGATGTTTATGGATTGATCATTCAATCTTTGAGTCAACCGATTCGTTAAAAATGCTGAATCGTTCAGTTATGAGAAAACACGTGATAAGTGATGGTTCTGCCGTGATCTTTGTTTAACTATTTTCGCTGCTGAAACAGAACAAAAACAGTCAACATTGCATCTAAAATGTAAGTGACTTAATTGTAACTGTTTATTTGTATGAAATCTAGGGGTGGGAGAAAAAAATTATTCTTAGATGCATCGCGATGCGGACGTGGACGATTCTGAATCGATTCACAAATGTCAAAAAATCGATTCTCTAAAAAAATATTTTTCTAATAACGTAATATTGACGGAAGGCAAAAGGCGGAACTCTAAGCGGACGTGCGTGCAGTCTGTGGCGCGCACATAACAGAGAAGTTTCTTCTGCTCACCAAGGCTGCATATATTTGATTAAAAATACAAACAAAAACAGTAATATTGTAAAATATTATTCCAATTTAAAACAGCTGCTTTCTATTTTAATATATTTTAAACTGTTATTTATTCCTGTGATCAAAGCTGAGTTTTCAGCATCATTACTCCAGTCGTCACTGTCACATGATCCTTCAGAAATTATTCTAATATGATGATTGATACTCAAGAAACATTCATTATTATTTTAAATGTCGAAAACAGTTGTGTACAGTCTTTGATGAATAGAAAGTTCAAAAGAACAGCATTTATCTGAAATCTAAAGCTTTTGTAACGTTAAACACTACCGCTCAAAAGTTTTGGGTTAGTAATAATTAAAATTTTATTTTTGGGGTAAATAAATAAAATAAATCAGTACTTTTATTTATGAAGGATGAGTTAAACTGATCAACAGTTACAGTAAAGACATTTATAATGTTAAAAATATATATATTTGAAATATATGCTGTTCTTTTGAACTAACATTCATCAAAGCATTTTGAAAAAAAAAATCTGTACACAACTTTTTTTAACATTGAAAATAATAATGAATATTTATTGAGCATCAATCATCATATTAGTATGATTTCTGAAGGATCATGTGACACTGAAGACTGGAGTAATGATGCTGAAAACTCAACTTTGATCACAGAAATGAATTACTATGTAAAATATTTAAAAATTGAAAACAGCTGTTTTAAATTGGAATAATATTTCACAATATTACTGTTTTTGTTTGTATTTTTAATCAATAAATGCAGCCTTGGTGAGCAGAAGAGACTTCTCCTAAAAACATTAAAAATCTTACTGACCCCAAACTTTTGAACAATAATTTATATATATATATATATATATATATGTATGTGTGTGTATATATATATATATATATATATATATATATATATATATATAAATATAGCTGCGAGCAGCGATGGAGGGCCCAAGCCGGCGGTACCGCCACCCCGGTGCCTTTAGGTAACTAAAGGCACCGGGGTTGCGGTGCCACCGGCTTGGGCCCGTAATCGCTGCTCGCAGCTATATTTTATTATTATTATTATTATTATTTTGTCAACCTTTCGGGCACTTTTGGGGCCCTTAACATGCTCAAAAACTCTTGAAATTTTGCACACACGTCAGAACCTGCGGCCATCAGGGCCGGACTGAAGCTGGTACCCGGGCGTGGCACGGGGGCTCGACAGCGCCCCCTGGAATGGTGTCTGAAAACTTGGTCCATAAATCAAACACGCTTGCATGTAATAATATGAAACTCAGTACACATATAGATCTCATCGGGCCGAACAACTTTCGTGCTCTAAGTTTTACACCAGCCCAACAGGAAGTCGGTTATTATACGTTGTTTGGAAAACGCATACAATGGAATGTGAAATACTCCTCCTAGGGAATTCATCCGATCGCCACCAAACTCGGTGTGAATGAAGTCAAGACATTGAGGATGCTAAATTGCGAACGGATTTTTTATATCTCGAACGGTTTGGCCGTGGCGAGGAAACGAATTTATGGCGAATAATGGGACACAGGAAGTGTGTTATAACTTTTGCATACATTAACTGATCTTGATGAAACTTCAGCAATGTGTTCGTGGTAAAAGGCCGATCAGATGGATGTAATTATTGTGAGTCAAAGTTATAGCGCCACCAACTGGCAGCAGGAAGTTTGTCACTTTCAAAATGCTTTGAAATCACCCTCTTAGTTTTACCCGATTTGCTTCAAACTTTATGTGTATAATGTAGACACATGGCAGATGTAGACCTGTGAAAGGATTATTGATATCTTAGATACTGTTGCCGTGGCAACGCATCAAACTTTAATATTCTTTTCGGATGCGTTTGAGACTCTTAGCATGCTTGAAATTGGATGAAACTCGACAGACACATAACACTTATTAGCCAGTAGACATGTGAAAAGTTTCAGAAACGGGCGTGGCAGGGGGGCTCAACAGCGCCCCCTTGAACGGGGTCTGAAAACTTGGTCCATATATCAAACACGCTTGCATGAATTAATATGAAACTCGGTACACATATAGATGTCATCGGGCCGAACAACTTTCCCTCTGTCAAGTTTCACGCCAGCCCAACAGGAAGTCGGCTATTATGGATTGTTTGGAAAACGCTTGCTGTGGAATGTGATGTACTCCTCCTAGAGAATTCATTCAATCACCTTCAAACTCAGTCAGCATGTAGTCAAGACTTTGAGGATGCTAAATTGCGGACGGATTTTTGATATCTCGAACGGTTTGGCCGTGGCGAGGAATCGAATTTATGGCGAGAAAAGAGAAACACGAAGTGGAATAACTTCTGCATACATTAACTGATCTTGATGAAACTTCAGCAGTGTGTTCGTGGTAAGAGGCCGATCAGATGGATGTAGCTATTGTGAGTCAAAGTTATAGCGCCACCAACTGGCAGCAGGAAGTGTGTCACTTTCAACATGCTTTTGACAAAAGTGGGGGGGTTAGTTTTAACTACAGTAAAAAAAAAATTGTTTGTATATTGTTCTCATCAAGCCGGACAACTTTCTAATTTACATTCATTAGCTCCAGCCATCAGGAAGTCAGATATTTTGGTCTGAATGTGGATTTTTTTTGCTAAATCAGCCTCTGAATTTTTAGCCACTCCTCTTAAACTATTTATTTTATTCCCACCAAACTTTTTCAACATGATGAAAATACATTACATATGCTAAATTGTGAATGGATAATAAATATCTTAAACGGTTTTGCTATGGCGAGGGATTAAAGTAATGTCCAAAAAGGAAACACTAAAAATCTTCTAAAAATGTAATTATATACCATTTATTTCTATATAAAAGTAAACAAATATCACAACTAAACCCATTTTATTCTGTTTTTGCAATTCAAGAAGAATGAAAAAGTTAAAAACAGGCTATTTAGTGCTATTTGGTTAAACAAAAAAGCAAACATAGGGCTATACTGCCCTCTTGTGTCCAAAAGGACATCAAAATAATATATAAAACTTTTTACCAGCTAGGCCAATAATGTATTTAAATATACATTTATTAGGTATGTGTCTGAGGATATTTTCCCACCGATTAATCGACGTGTGACACCGCTGGGGGCTTTTGAATTGCCAACTTAAAAACGAAAGTAAAATATGTTAGTCCGCACTGACATTGATAGTGGTTGAGCGAGCGTTTCAAATGAATTCCTATAGAAGTAGGAATTAACTGAAAAACGTTCACTCTGTTCTGCTCGTTCCTCACCGTGGATGTGCACCGTTTTAAATAGCTAATATGAGCATTTTAGTTTAATTTTAAAATTAGCACCTTTTGGGGGGAGGATTGCTTGAAATTATTTTACAAAAGCACAATGTTGTGTTTTATTGCAACTGTACACAAATATAAGTTAACACTTTGCAGTTTGAATGTCGTCCTGTATAATGACGGAGTATGTTTTTTTTTTTCAATCGCACCCACGCCACACACACACACACACGGTTTACTATCTTTGTTGGGACTCTCCATAGACTTAATGGTTTTATACTGTACAAACTGTATATTCTATCTCCTCACACTAACCCTAGCCCTAAACCTACCTATCCCAGAAAACTTTCTGCATTTTTACATTTCCAAAAAAACTCATTCTGTATGATTTATAAGCTTGTTTACCCATGGGGACCTCTATTTAGGTCCCCACTGTGACACGAGTCCCCATGAGTCGGTGTGCATTCAGGTTGAAGTCCCCACCGGGATAGAAAAACATGAACACACACACACACACACACACACACACACACACACACACACACACACACACACACACACACACACATTACAGCATTGTAATCTTGACATCGCAGCCTGTTCATTATAGCCTTCATAAAATATAATAATAAAATAGTCAACCTAACATATAAAAATTACACTGCTCTAAATAGTCAGTAGTACAATTCATACATTCACAGTAAGCACCGCTCCACTGTGATGTTTCCAAGCACATTTTTGCGCTTGTGAAGAGGATGATTTTTTCCATCGATATTGGAACATGAGTGAAGAACAAAGCCTATAATAAAGAATAGTTTAGCATCCAAATACATCGCAAATGTTGAAACAAGAGGGTTACGTGAGCCCAACACTGCTTTCTTTCATTTTTATTTTTACATTAAATTTAAAGGATTTGTTGTGGAATATTTTGAGTGTATCATAAAATCAGAATAAGGTAAGTCAAGTAATATTTTTGGTCTTTTATATATATATATATAAATATAGCTGCGAGCAGTGATGAAGGGCCAAAGCCGGCGGTACCGCCACCCCGGTGCCTTTAGGTAACTAAAGGCACCGGGGTTGCGGTGCCACCGGCTTGGGCCCGTAATCGCTGCTCGCAGCTATATTTTATTATTATTATTATTATTATTATTATTATTATTTTTCTGTCAAACTTTCGGGCACTTTTGAGACCCTTAACGTGCTCGAAAACTCTTGAAACTTTGCACACGGGTCAGAACCCGTGGCCATCAGGGCTGGGCTGAAGCTGGTACCCGGGCGTGGCAGGGTGGCTCGACAGCGCCCCCTTGAACGGGGTCCGAAAACTTGGTCCATAAATCAGACACGCTTGCATGTAATAATATGAAACTCGGTACACATATAGATCTCATCGGGCCGAACAACTTTCGTACTTTTACTTTTTACGCCAGCCCAACAGGAAGTCGGCTATTATGGGTTGTTTTGAAACGCATGCTGTGGAATTTAATGTACTCCTCCTAGAGAATTCATCCAATCGCCTCCAAACTCGGTCAGCATGAAGTCAAGACATTGAGGATGCTAAATTGCGGACGGATTTTTGATATCTCGAACGGTTTGGCCGTGGCAAGGAAACGAATTTATGGCGAATAAGGGACACAGGAAGTGTGTTATAACTTCAGCATACATTATCTGATCTTGATGAAACTTCAGCAGTGTGTTCGTTTTCAGAGGCCGAACACAAGGATGTGATTATTGTGAGTCAAAGTTATAGCGCCACCAACTGGCAGCAGGAAGTGTGGCACTTTCAAAATGCTTTGAAATCACTCTCTTATTTTTACCTGATTTGCTTCAAACTTTATGTGTATGATGTAGACACACGGCAGATGTAGACCTGTGAAAGGATTATTGATATCTTAGATACTGTTGCCATGGCAACGCATCAAACTTTAATATTCTTTTTTGATGCTTTTGAGACTCTTAACATACTTGAAATTGCATGAAACTCGACAGACACATCACACTTATTATCCAGTAGACATGGGCAAAGTTTCAGAAACGGGCGTGGTGAGGGGCTCAGTAGCGCCACCTTTAGTCAAAAATGGGGGCTTAGTTTTACCTAGAATCACAAAACTTGGTATGTATATTGTTCTTATCGAGCCGGACAACTTTCTAATTTACACTTATTAGCTCAAAGCAACAGAAAGTCAGATATTTTGGTTTGAATGTGATTTTTTGGAGAAATTTCTCTCTCTCTCTGTCTCTGAGTGTGTGAGGGGTGGGGGTGATTTGTCAGTTGAGTGAGATTTACTTTTTCATTTGTTTTTCAAGGTTTCTGGGGCTTTTGGGTCCCTAAACGTGCTCGAAAACTCTTGAAACTTTGCACACAGGTCAGAACCCGCGGCCATCAGGGCGGGGCTGAATCTGGTAGCCGGGCGTGGCAGGGGGGCTCAACAGCGCCCCCTTGAACGGGGTTCTAAAACTTGGTCCATATATCAAACACGCTTGCATGAATTAATTTGAAACTCGGTACACATATAGATCTCATCGGGCCGAAAAACTTTCGTGCTCTAAGTTTTACGCCAGCCCAACAGGAAGTCGGCTATTTAGGGTTGTTTGGAAACGCTTGCTGTGGAATTTAATGTACTCCTCCTAGGAAATACATCGATTCGCCTCCAAACTCGGTCAGCGTGAAGTCAAGACATTGATGATGCTAAATTGCGGACGGATTTTTGATATCTCGAACGGTTTGGCTGTGGCGAGGAAACGAATTAATGGCGAGAAAAGAGAAAAACGAAGTGTTATAACTAATGCATACATTAACTGATCTTGATGAAACTTCAGCAGTTTGTTCATGGTAAGAGGCCGATCAGATGGATGTAACTATTGTGTGTCAAAGTTATAGCGCCACCAACTGGCAGCAGGAAATGTGTCACTTTCAAAATGCTTTTGACAAAAGTTGGGGGGGTTGTTTTACCTACAGTAGCACAACTCAGTACGTATGTTGATCTCATTGACCCGGACAACTTTCTAATTTAAAGTCATTAGCTCCGACCATCAGGAAGTCAGATATTTTGGTTTGAATGTGGATTTTTTGCAAAATCAGCCTCCAAAAAGCACTAAAAGCCTCAAATCTTCTAAAAATGTAATTTTATACCATTTATTTCTATATAAAAGTATACAAATATCACAACTAAACCCATTTTATTCTGTTTTTAAAAAGAATTTTATTCTAATTTTATTCTAAATTTTAAAACAGTAAAGTAAAAAAGAAAAATCAAGTCATACATAGGGCTATACTGCCCTCTTGTGTCCAAAAGGACATCAAAATAATATATAAAACTTTTTACCAGCTAGGCCAATAATGTATTTAAATATACATTTATTAGGTATGTGTCTGAGGATATTTTCCCACCGGTTAATCGACGTGTGTGACACGAGCGGGTGCTTTTGTATCGCTAATATAAAAGTGAAAGAAAAATACGGACGTCCGCACGGACATTTATAATGGTGCACACACAAATCACACACACGTTGGAAAGAATTATGCTTTTAAACAACACTAAACCGCCATTAGATGTCGCCAAGTGACCGTCTTAATGAGCGAGTCATTGATTCATTCGTTCAAATGATTCGTAATCCATAACATACAGATCCATAAACATGGATCCATAAACATCCAATCCATAAACATAAACAGATGTTTATGGATTGATCATTCAATCTTTGAGTCAACCAATTCGTTCAAAATGCTGAATCATTCAGTTATGAGAAAACACGTTCCTGTGAGATGCGTTCTTCTGTGATCTTTGTTTAACTATTTCCGCTGCTGAAACAGAACAAAAACAGTCAATATTGCATCTAAAATGTAAATGACTTCATTTTAACTGTTAATAACCTGTTGTATGAAATCAATAGCCGCGTTTCCATTACAGATTTGCGCAAATGTTTTGCGCTATTATCTAAATATCGATAAAAAACTATTGCGAAATGACGGCGTTTCCATTAACCGATGTTATGCGACTAAAACATCCTTTTTTCTCTCGCGATAAGTCATTCCCAAAATCACGGCAACTGACGTTGGTTTATATAATATCACAGCCACCGCATTAGACATTATTATTATTAATGGAAGGAGATGTGGCGTGTTATCCAAGCATTAATGGCAGGGAAAGACCCTTATAATGCGAACGACACATGGAGTTTCTGGGTGTTTCGCCCTCATTTCTGCTCCGAGGTTTTGATTGTGGCATTTCTTTGAGATTTAGAATCCAGTATTCCTATAGTCTAATTATTATTATTTTTTAATGAATTTAATAAAGAACTCTGTCTCGTATTCTGTCCAAACGATCCATAGGCCTAGGCTATTTTGTGTCCATTCGTTTTTCCTTTTTTTAACCCGTAATTGAAAAACGAAAAATAAACGGTTGTTGTCTTTTTAAAACGCAAAGTTGAACACCAAAATTTTAATTTGAACTGGCTACACCAGCTGCTGCGCAAAAAAGTAAATATCGAAGAATTTTCAGATGTTTGTTTATGACTTTTTGCCCCTTTATTAAACATTTAAAATAGTCACAAATTAATATGGAAAACATGTCGATTTTACTGGTTTTCTAAGGCCAAATTAGAACCTGGAATTGATGTTTTTCCCGCAGTGCTGAATGAGAAGAGCCATTAATATTATTAATAAACTATTGTTTTGGCTAAAATCACATCTCCATCTCCGCTGTTAAGCAGATGCGCTTTTAGAGAGAAATGCACCTTTCGAATTACAAAATCAGAAGGTAAAGCTTTCGATTCGAATTTGTTCGTTTTAAAGTGGACATTTCAAGCTTTAGCCTATATTTGTTTCAGTTCTCGCGCTCCAGTTTACGGAGATCATGAAAGTGCGTCTGATTGTTTTCTTTTACTTTACACAAGCACAACGTTTTATTTTGTTATTGTGAGTTTACACAAATAAAAGTAGTTGAGAATAATGTATTATTATTTTCTGTATGACCAGAAATGATAGAGTATTTTTAAGTTGTTTCCACTGTTGATAGGAAAATGCAAGTGTTCGCGACCGCGCCTCCGTGCCATGCAGTTGCGCGCTCCACACTCAGCTTTGTTCTTTTTTTGCATAAAAGCGTCCTCTAAATATAGCCTATTAAATGTTAAAATAAAATAATATAAAATAATTATTAGGCCTATTTGCGTAGCTATACATGGACCTCAAACACACCGCGTCTTCTAAGTCAGGTGACTGTAAATGCGCAAAAACTGTTTCCATTGCAGTTTTGCGAAATATTCCTTTTTCGAATTGCCTGAAAAACCACCTCATGAGAGCGTAAAAACTTTTTTGCGATAAACGGGAGTTTTTGCGAAATTGACGTGTTTCCATTGAGCGTATTTTTATTTCGCAATTTCAATTTGCGCAATTTGAAGGGTAATGGAAACGCGGCTAATGTCACAGTTTCAATAGTGATTGTATTCAGGAAAAGTTAGGTACGGAGAGCGAGCGATTTCAACGAAATCAGAACTAAACCCATTTTATTCTTTTATTATTATTATTATTCAATTTAAGAATTATGTTTGAGTTTAAAAAAAGCCAGAATGTTTTAGTCCAAAAAATAAATAAATCATGGAATGGATTACTTGAAATTAATTTTTTTTATTATATTTATTTTTTCGTTTTGGCTTTGTTTATAGTTTATTTAAAAATTTTTATTCTTGTTCCGTTCTGAATATCATTACATTTAAAGGATTTGTTGTGGAATATTTTGAGTGTATCATAAAATCAGAATAATTCTCTCGATTTAGTGATCCCCTACTTATTATTTTATTTTATTTTTTTCTTTGTTCTAATTAGGTCAGGCAAGTAAAATTATCTGTGTCTTGTCCCTTAAATTTATTTATATATATATATGTATGTATGTATGTGTGTGTGTGTGTATATATATATATATATATATATATATATATATATATATATATATGTGTGTGTGTGTGTGTGTATATATATATATAAATATAGCTGCGAGCAGCGATGGAGGGCCAAAGCCGCCGGCACCGCCACCCTGGCACCAGGATTGCGGTGCCACCGGCTTGGGCCCGTAATCGCTGCTCGCAGCTATATTTATTAGGGCCCAAGCCCTGAAAGGGCGCAGAGCCCTATTGTTTTCGTTAGGATTATTATTAGGGCCCAAGCCCTGAAAGGGCGAAGGCCCTATTGTTTTCGTTAGGATTATTATTATTATTATTATTGTTCTTCAAGGGTTCGGGGGCTTTTGGGGCCTTTAACATGCTCGAAAACTCATGAAACTTTGCACACAGGTCAGAACCCGCGGCCATTAGGGCCGAGCTGAAGCTGGTACCCGGGCGTGGCAGGGGTGCTCAACAGCGCCACCTAGAATGCAATCTGAAATCTTGGACACATACAAGAACGTATTAGTATGAAACTCAGTACACTTATAGATCTCATCAGGCTGAACAACTTCCGCACTCTATGTTATTAGCTCCGCCCAACAGGAAGTCAGCTATTATGGGTTGTTTGAAAAACGTACGCTCTGGAATTTGAAATACTCCTCCTAGAGAATTCATTCAATCCCCTCGAAACTCGGTGTGCATGAAGTCAAGACATTGAGGATGCTAAATTGCGGACGGATTTTTGATATCTCGAACGGTTTGGCCGTGGCGAGGAAACGAATTTATGGCGAGAAAAGAGAAACAGGAAATGTGTTATAACTTCTGCATACATTGACTGATCTTGATGAAACTTCAGCAGTGTGTTCGTGGTAAGAGGCCGGTCACATGGATGTGACTATTGTGAGTCAAAGTTATAGCGCCACCAACTGGCAGCAGGAAGTGTGTTACTTTCAAAATGCTATGAAATCACCCTCTTATTTTTAGCAGATTTGCTTCAAACTTTATGTGTATAATTTAAACACACGGCAGATGTAGAACTGTGAAAGGATTATTGATATCTTAGATACTGTTGCCGTGGCAACGCATCAAACTTTAATGTTCTTTTCGGATGCGTTTGAGACTCTTAGCATGCTTGAAATTGGATGAAACTCGACAGACACATCACACTTATTAGCCAGTAGACATGTGAAAAGTTTCAGAAACGGGCGTGGCAGGGGGGCTCAACAGCGCCCCCTTGAACGGGGTCTGAAAACTTGGTCTATATATCAAACACGCTTGCATGAATTAATATGAAATTCGGTACACATATAGATCTCATCGGGCCAAACAACTTTCCCTCAGTCAAGTTTTACGCCAGCCCAACAGGAAGTCGGCTATTATGGGTTGTTTGGAGAACGCTTGCTGTGGAATGTGAAATACTCCTCCTAGAAAATTCATCCCATCCCCACCAAACTCGGTGTGCATGAAGTCAAGACATTGAGGATGCTAAATTGCGGACGGATTTTTGATATCTCGAACAGTTTGGCCGTGGCAAGGAAACGAATTTATGGCGAGAAAAGAGAGACACGAAGTTTTATAACTTCTGCACACATTAACTGATCTTGATGAAACTTCAGCAGTGTGTTCGTGGTAAGAGGCCGGTCAGATGGATGCAACTATTGTGAGTCAAAGTTATAGCGCCACCAACTGGCAACAAGAACTGTGTCACTTTCAAAATGCTTTTGGCAAAATGGGAGGGTTACTTTTACCCACAGTTACAAAAATCAGTACATATATTGGACTCATCGAGCCGGACAAGTTTCTAATTTACAGTCATTAGCTCTGACCAACAGGAAGTCAGATATTTTGGTTTGAATGTGGATTTATTTGCAAAATCAGCCTCTGAATTTTATATATATATATATATTTTAAAGTGACAAGACAGAGAATATTACTTGTCCGATATATATATATATATATATATATATATATATATATATATATATATATATATATATATATATATATTACATTTATATATATAAATATATATATATATGTATATGTATATATATATAAATATAGCTGCGAGCAGCGATGGAGGGCCCAAGCCGGTGACACCGCCACCCCGGTGCCTTTAGTGCAACTAAATGCACCAGGGTGGCGGTGCCACCGGCTTGGGCCCGCAATCGCTGCTCGCAGCTATATTTATTATTATTATTATTATTGTTGTTCAAGGGTTAGGGGGCTTTTGGGGCCCTTAACAGACTCAAAAACTCATGAAACTTTGCACACGGGTCAGAACCCGCGGCCATTAGGGCCGGGCTGAAGCTGGTACCCGGGCGTGGCAGGGGGACTCGACAGCGCCCCCTGGAATAGCATCCAAAAACTTGGTCCATAAATCAAACACGCTTGCATGTAATAATATGAAACTCGGTACACATATAGATCTCATCGGGCCGAACAACTTTCGTGCTCTAAGTTTTACGCCAGCTCAACAGGAAGTTGGCTATTTAGGGTTGTTTGAAAAACACATGCTGTGGAATTTAATGTACTTCTCCTACAGAATTCATCCGATCCCAAGGAAATTCGGGCAGCTTGAAGTCAAGACATTGAGGATGCTAAATTTCGGACGGATTTTTGATATCTCGAACGGTTTGGCCGTAGCGAGGAAACGAATTTATAGCGAGAAAAGAGAAACAGGAAGTGTGTTATAACTTCTGCATACATTGACTGATCTTGATAAAACTTCAGCAGTGTGTTCGTTGTCAGAGGCCGATCACATTGATGTGACTATTGTGAGTCAAAGTTATAGCGCCACCAAATGGCAGCAGGAAGTGTGTCATTTTCAAAATGCTTTGAAATCACCCTCTTATTTTTACCCGATTTGCTTCAAACTTTATGTGTATAATGTAAATACACGGCAGATGTAGACCTGTGAAAGGATTATTGATATCTTAGATACTGTTGCCGCGGCAACGCATCAAACTTTAATATTCTTTTCGGATGCTTTTGAGACTCTTTGCATGCTTGAAATTGGATGAAACTCGACAGACACATAACACTTATTAGCCAGTAGACATGTGAAAAGTTTCAGAAATGGGCGTGGCAGGTGGGCTCAACAGCGCCCCCTTGAACAGGGTCTGAAAACTTGGTCCATATATCAAACACACTTGCATGAATTAATATGAAACTCGTTACACATAAAGATCTCATCGGGCCGAACAACTTTCCCTCTGTCAAGTTTCACGCCAGCCCAACAGGAAGTCAGCTATTATGGGTTGTTTGGAGAACGCTTGCTGTGGAATTTGAAACACTCCTCCTAGAAAATTAATTAAATTGTCACCAAACTCGGTGTGCATGAAGTCAAGACATTGAGGATTCTAAATTGCGGACGGATTTTTGATATCTCGAACGGTTTGGTCGTGGTGAGGAAACGCATTTATGGCGAGAAAAGAGAAACACGAAGTGGTATAACTTCAGCATACATTAACTGATCTTAATGAAACTTCAGCAGTGTGTTCGTGGTAAGAGGCCGATCAGATGGATGTAACTATTGTGAGTCAAAGTTATAGCGCCACCAATTGGCAGCAGGAAGTGTGTCACTTTCAAAATGTTTTTGACAAAATTGGGGGGGTTAGGTTTACCCACAATTACAAAAATCAGTAAGTATATTGGTCTCATCGACCTGGACAACTTTCTAATTTACAGTGATTAGCTTGGACCAACAGGAAGTCAGATATTTTTGTTTGAATGTGGATTTATTTGCAAATTCAGCCTCTGCATTTTTACCCACTCCTGCTAAGTGGTTTTTTTTATTCACACCAAACTTTTTCAACATGATGAAAATACATTAAAGATGCTAAATTGTGAACGGATATTGAATATCTCAAACGGTTTTGCTATGGCGAGGGATTAAAGTAATGTACAAAAAGGAAACAGTAAAAGCCTCATATCTTCAAAAATGTAATTATACACCATTTATTTCGATATAAAAGTATACAAATATCACAACTAAACCCATTTTATTCTTTTTTTTTAAATTTAAGAATTATTTATAAGTTTAAAAATAGTAATTGTACTATTTAGTCCCATAAAATCAAGTCATACATAGGGCTATACTGCCCTCTTGTGTTCAAAATCAGGTAGGCCTATTGTATCTATATAAAAATATACTAGGTATATGACGGTGAGAATATTTTACCACCGGTTAATCAACGTGTGACACCGCCTGGGGGCTTTTGAATTGCCAACTTAAAAGCGAAAGTAAAATATGTTAATCTGCACTGACATTGATAGTGGTTGAGCGAGCGTTTCAAATGAATTCCTATGGAAGTAGGAATTAACTGAAAAACGTTTACTCTGTTCTGCTCGTTCCTCGCCGTGGACGCGCACCGTTATGAATGCCCGTGCAGTCGTGAGCATTTTAGTTTCATTTTAAAATTAGCGCCTTTCAGAGGGTGGATTGCTTGAAATTATTTTACAAAAGCACAATGTTATTGCGACTGTACACAAATATAAGTTAACACTTTGCAGTTTGAATGTCGTCCTGTATAATGACGGACTATGTTTTTATGTGTCCACTGTTCAATCGCGCCCACGCCCCACACACACACACACACACACACACACACACACACACACACACACACACACACACGGTTTACTATCTTTGTGGGGACTCTCCATAGACTTAATGGTTTTTATACTGTACAAACTGTATATTCTATCTCCTTACACTAACCCTACCCCTAAACCTACCCATCACAGAAAACTTTCTGCATTTTTACATTTCCAAAAAAACTCATTCTGTATGATTTATAAGCTTGTTTACCCATGGGGACCTCTATTTAGGTCCCCACTGTGACACGAGTCCCCATGAGTCTGTGTGCATTCTGGTTGAAGTCCCCACCGGGATAGAAAAACATGAACACACACACACAAATTCCAGCATTGCAATCTTGACATCGCAGCCTGTTCATTGTAGACTTAATAAAATATAATAATAAAATAGTCAACCTAACATATAAAAATTACACTGCTCTTAATAGTCAGTAGTACAATTCGTACATTCACAGTAAGCACCGCTCCACTGTGATGTTTCCAAGTACATTTTTGCGCGTGTGAAGAGGATGCTTTTTTCCGTCGATATTGGAACACGAGTGAAGTACAAAGCCTATAATAAAGAATAGTTTAGCATCCAAATACATGGCAAATGTTGAAACATTTTG